>JACEFZ010000481.1:0-197500 GCA_014155875.1 Cepaea nemoralis | reverse complement strand
GCATGAATAAAAGATAAGACGGCTTGGCGATGATTGGTTGTAGATCTATGTCCCAATGGGGTATAATGGGCAGAAGGAGTTGAGTTGAGTTGATGTCAAGAACCGACATCACTGCACTCGGGACATTTCCATACGTGCTCCGTCCTCTCGTTCAGCAGCCAGCGAAGAGTCATACTACTAATCGTACCCACGCTATCTGATTAAAAGTTCTCCTGGTCTTCCCTCTCAGTTTTGAGATTCTTCCAGAACCCCTGCCGATCCCCCGCAATCTCATTCTTTCCACATATGGGTTCTCAATCTGTTCCTCCGCCTTCTCCACCTGGTTCCACAAGCGTACGACCACCTCCCCCTTGTCCATAGGCAAAATTCCACAAAGAGGTGCATTCCCTGCTAGCCTATCAGCCTGTTAATTCCCCTGTACACCCGCATGGCCAGAGCAAAATATCCATACAATTCTCACGATCTGTGACCTCTGAAGCGGGCAGAAGGAGGAGGAGAAGGAGGAGGAGGAGAACAACAACAACAACAACAACAACGAGGAGGAGGAGGAGAAGAAGAGAAAGAGGAAGAAAAAGAAGGAAGAAGAAAGAGGAGGAAGAAAGAAGAGAGAAA
Organism: Cepaea nemoralis; assembly: GCA_014155875.1. Classification (NCBI taxonomy): domain Eukaryota; kingdom Metazoa; phylum Mollusca; class Gastropoda; order Stylommatophora; family Helicidae; genus Cepaea; species Cepaea nemoralis. The sequence goes on along the minus strand of JACEFZ010000481.1, from coordinate 196,888 downwards.
GAGGTGGATGAGGAGGAAGGAAAAGGAAGCAGCGAGTATAACAAGTCTAGTGGAACATTGTCTATACAAACTGAGACCAAGTGTAGGAAGTGTTTCCTTGTTTTAGACTGTTATGAATACGTTCACTAACTCACACCAGACTTCTCCAGTCTTGTGATGTCTCCATTTCCCAACGAGCAATATTTCTGTCAGTCCCATTCTCCATTTCCCAACCAGCAATATTTCTGTCAGTCCTTCAGTCGAACCAAATTGTAAGAAAAGAGCTGGGGCAGGTTAATTTGCTGGACAATCGGAATTCTATGTTCTGTGACCCTAAAAATCGATTTCGCGTGGACCAATTGCAAAACAGAGATTGTGGCAGACTGTCGTTATATTTTTAAGGAAGTAAGATCTTCAGAGAGATTATAAGAGACGAAACAACTGGAGCTAAACCGGAACTAGACAACGTACATAATCGTCATCATCATCATCATTATCATGTGCCCTGCCAGCTGGCGTAGACGTTCATGTCCCTCTTTGGTGTTCTAGATCAACTCTGCTGATCATTTATCCCCTGCCACTGTCTTAGTCCATCCAGCATTATTTTTCTTAGTTTTTCTCTGCCTCTTTTTCCATAGATCTTCCCGGTCGTCAGTTTGGCTTCCGGTGCCTCTCTTTTCATCACATGAGCGAAGAAAGCTGTTTGTCTCTCGTTTGTCAAAGTCATCCTACTCATGCTGTCGTCTTCATTATTACACAGTTATTATTATCACAGTTCTTCTTCTCCATCTTACTGGTGTGTTCTGATTTGTACGGCGGTGTGCCGTGAATGTTTACAGAGAAGCTGTGATATCTGCTCTTCTCCATCAACCTATTCGACTTTAGCACGGCATCTTTGGGAGCGCCTGTGATTTTCAATCAGTTGTTATATTAACCATTCGGTCATAATTATTACTACCCTAACCTGTTATATTAACCATTTGGTCATTAATATTACTGCCCTAAGCTGTTATATAAACCATTTGGTCATTAATATTGCTGCCCTAAGCTGTCATATTAACCATTTGGTCATTAATATTACTGCCCTAAGGTGTTATATTAACCAATTGGTCATTAATATTGCTGCCCTAAGCTGTTATATTAACCATTTGGTCATTAATATTGCTGCCCTAAGCTTTTATATTAACCATTTGATCATTAATATTACTGTCCTAAGCTGCTATATTTACCATTCGGTCATACTTATTACTGTCCTTGACTGTTAATTTAACCATTCTGTCATAATTATTGCTGTTTGGGATTTACAGGCTCAGTAGCTTGCCATTCCTTTCTGAAAAACCGACACTGATGCCATTGTTTGAATACCAACGCAAGGCGATCTGCTTCCAAATTGCCCGCAGCTGTGTTTCGAACGCGGTAACGGGATTACGAATTGCCTCCGTAACGCCATCGCCACGGAGCGAGCGATGATAATTACTAGATTATTACTTGGTTATTATTGCAACTTTTTCTGAACCAGGTGGTTATTTTACTGTTTTAACTGACAAAGTTAATTGGCAACAATTATCAGTCAGAGTTAACGGGCAATAATTATGAGACAGAGTTAACGGACAATAATAGAGTTAATTTAGTTTAGGATTTATATGTTGTAGTTGTTATTATTTTCTGTTTTGTTTTGTGTTTCAGTGTAATTTAACGTTTAGATTTTTTTATGTTTGTTTTTTTTTTAGCGAATAGATTTTCGGTTCTATCTAGCGCGTAGATTTTCATTTTTCAGTTGTATTCGTTGGAGAGAGATTTTATGTTTCTCTTTTATTTAGCGGATAGATATTGTTTAAAATTTTATTTATCGGAATAGATAATTTTTTCAGTTTTATTTAGCGCATATATTTCCCCCGTTTTATTCATTAAATAGATATTTTTCCTAGTTCATTTGGGATAGATATCCCCCCCCCCCTTTTTTTTTTTCTCTTCAGGTGTTGGAGACATAACGTTTTCTCTGTGTGTGTGCGGTTGGGGGAGGGGGGAGGGCTGTGTGTGTGTGAGTGAGTGAGAGAGTGAGTTTGTATGGTGTGTGTGGGTGTGGCTGTGTGTGTGGGTGATTGAGTGACAGAGTGAATTTAGATGGTGTGTGCGTGCGTGCGTGCGTGTGTGTGTGTGTGTGTTCGGAGTTGTTGCTGATCCCTTCCGTAAATACAAGTACATATATTAGGATCTAGCAGCAATTTTTGATCCCATAAACATAATTCACCAATCATAAACACCCCAGTTGTCAACTTTACATCAGGATAAATCTCCAACGATGAAATCTTCTCTCTCTCTCTCTCTCTCTCTCTCTCTCTCTCTCTCTCTCTCTCTCTCTCTCTCTCTCTCTCTCTCTCTCTCTCTCTCTCTCTCTCTCTCTCTCTCTCTCTCTCCCATGTTATTTTCTGTCATGGATTTGCCAAGATCCTGTCTTGAACAGGCCTTTCATCATCGTATTCCTATCGATTGAGTAGCTTTGCAAGCATCGACGAAGAGCACTTTTCAGACATTGATCAAATTAAGCCATTTTCGAAAAGCCACAGAGATGTCACTTTCATAGTCCATTAATTTCGACACCGGAGATCTTACCAGACGCTGCTGCTGCCAATAAAATCTCCACCTTTGGCCATTATCTGACAGTTGCTGGATGGAGGGGCATTTGGGGGTCTGACAGTTTGAAATGAAGAGACTTGGCGATGGCGACTCATTCTCACGACTGTTTGCAGTCTGGGAGATGACTTTCTGTTTAACAGCTTCGGGTTTTTACTTTCAGGGTGTCAGCGCGTTGGTCAGGGGAAGTTGAAGCTGTCTGCTCTAGACGGAGTTAAAATTTGAACAGATTACACGCATTAAAATAACTTCTAGGACAGGAGGGTGTGAGGGTCAAGGGGAAACTACCACATTAATGATAACTGCATATGCTCAAAACCCTGTCTTGTACACATTCATATTTGGGAGTAAATTTATAGTCACTAAAGATAATAGGGCCGGTCTCTCTGGCGAATGTGTTAACGTCTTTCTCGGGAGTAACGCAGCTGCGCGAGAATCGGCAGTGGTTCGCGCCGCGCTGGTAACTTACGGGGGTATGTGAGCCGGTCACTCAGAAAGCAATGGCAAACTATTGAGCGTAATCTTGCCTAGTACATCAACAGCAGCTGAAAAAATGCTGGTGTTGACTGTAACGTCCTGTAATGGATGTGCAACAACAACAAAAAATGTGTGAAGAATGTCAGTATGGTCGAATGGATAAGATCGCTCGTTCTTAAACATCCGGTGTGCTGATGCCGAGGTAGCGGGTTCATCCCCTACACCGGTCAGTTGGACTAAAATGTTGACTTCTCGTCCTGGACTTGGGAACGTAAATTACAAGTTCCTACAAGTCGATGTGAGTTCGCCTGATAAAGGACACTGGTAATAGGGAAAGCATTTTCTATGAAGCCATCATAATATAAACACGTGGAAAAGGTGTGAGCAGGGGTTCTGGAAGTGTCTGACAACTTAGAGGAAAGACCAGGAGAACTTTCAGTCAGATAGCGCTGTGAACGATTAGTAGCGTGTCTCTTCGCTGGCTGTTGAACGAGTGGACGGAGCGTGTATTGAAATGTTCTGGGTGCAGTGATGTCGGTTCTTAGCTCAATTCAACAACTCAAACACGTAATCGCTACGTTTCGAGAAAACATCAATATATGCGAGCGACATGAGTATTTATTTCCTCTGCTATATGTGTAATTTGATGGTAGAATACCAAAGGACATTATTTTGGGTGAATTACAGATGAGTAAGAGATCTCATGGTCGGTCTCTACTACGATACAAAGATGTATGTAAGCGGGACATGATTGATACAGGCATTGATAATGCACATTGGGAGCAAGTAGCCGCTGAACGTGTTGCATGGAGGGCAACTATCAGAAATGGAATAAAGACAAACAAGAAAATTATTGCAGATAAGTCACACACCGAGCGTGAGAGACGTAAGATGGTGCATGATGGTGGAAATTACCAAGCGTTCACATGCATCCACTGTGGACGAACATTTACAGCGCGAATTAGCCTCATCAGCCACATTCGCTACCGACATGGGTTGTAGTTATTATGCTTTTTTGAAGCACAATGTAACAAACCATCGTCTGTCGAGACGGCAAGGTGCCAATGAATGAATATGTGTAATTGATCTGTATTATATTGCTTCGTTCCTGACACAGCTCAAGTTAATTGTCAATGGTTTTATGAATGTTCTCATCACCATGTCCTCAGTGACCACGCAGGAAGCACCGTTTCTGATTCTGGCCTCAGGCAACAAGATCATCACAATGACGATTAATGACTCCATCCATTCGCAATCAAAGAACTCTAGGGTTATATACAAGCATCCTGACAGGCACGTTAGCATTATAGGTAAGATGTGCATTTCGTCTTTGCTGTGTTTAAGTGTGTACATCGCTTTCTTGCTGTGTTTAAGTGTGTACATCGCTTTCTTGCTGTGTTTAAGTGTGTACATCGCTTTCTTGCTGTGTTTAAGTGTGTACATCGCTTTCTTGCTGTGTTTAAGTGTGTACATCGCTTTCTTGCTGTGTTTAAGTGTGTACATCGCTTTCTTGCTGTATTAATTGTAGTATTTGCTACGTGACACGACAATACTTAAAAGCATAATCAAAGCCTCTTGCTATGGCAAATTTAACCTCTTCAAGATGGACAACATGCCAATCAATAAAAAAGATGTCAGCTGCAGTGAGAAAAAGAGTTGAATTGGTATATAAAATCTATATTGTTGTTTACATGTGAAGAATAGACAATACGCATACAAACTGGAAACATTTAATGACATTTGAATTGTGGTTTCTGAGGAAAGTGCAAAGAATATCGTGGACGAACAGACAAACGAATAATAAAATTCTACAAGAAACGTATGAAAAATGTAACTTTATTAGAGAAATTAGCCGTACATAGTCAAGATTTATAAAAGCAATGAGCTACAAGGAACAAATGACAGCAGCAAACTGATTAGATAAATTAGATGTAGACTGTAAGCAATTATTGGGCACATTATGAGAAGAAATAAACTGGAGAACTTGATGACAACTGGCAAGATTGAGAGGAAAGGAACAAGAGGAAGGCAGAGAAGTAAATATTTGGATGGCTTGGAGACATGGCATAATTGAGACAACAACACAGAGTTGGTCCACAACTCTGCCGATCAGGTTAGATGGCTAAAGATGACCGCCCACTCTTATCCACATGAAGATAATGATGAGCCAAGATTTATAGGTCACATGTGAATACTATGAGTTGAAATAAACTTGAAGACTCAGTGACAACTGGCGAAAGTTGAAACAAGAAGAACGACTGGAAGGCAGGGAGAAAAATTCCTGAATGGTTTGGCAACATGGTTAGGCAACATGGTTATAAGGTCAGCCACCTGTATAAAATATCATTTAACACGTGTTCATTCAAGCGTGAGGTCCAGAATAAGAGGGGTTAGGTAGGTTGGAGGTACGGACGTTTGCCTCTGGCTCGAGCGGGTCGGGCTAGATTCACAGTATTGACGGCGGGAATTTCTTGTATAGCGAAAGGAAATGGCGTGTCCCCACTCTGGCTTCTACAGTGGTGTTTTGGACACGCGGCTTCTGGAATGGGCCCGAAAGAACTTTGCACTCGTCAGGAATCGTTTGACATTTGTACACGGAAACTAGCATGTTGAATGGACCCTGGGCGACGCTGGATTCCAAGGTTGGAAAATGATCCACCAGTGGTAAATATGTAGCCGGTACGATTCTGTAATATGAGAATTGTGATCCACATCGAAACATCCTGACAACTGCACACTGCAGAATATTTCATACAACCTGTTTGTGGCCGTCATGTTATAATAATAATAATAATAATAATAATAATAATAATAATAATAATAATAATAATAATAATAATAATAATAATAATAATAATAATAATAATAATAATAGCAACTACAAAACGCTTCCTAAGGAATGTAAAGGCATCATATCCTAGGAAAATAATTAACTTGGCTTTGAGTTTTCATGCAAAAGAAATCACTGGAATTCATCAGAAGGAGAACCAATAGCTTCTTTTGCAGAAGAATTTAAAAAAAAAAAAAAACATAATGAAAATAGATTATTTGAAATTTTTTATTTTTGAAATTAGTTGAAATTTATAATGAAAATATTCTTTCTGAAAATATTGTGAAATAAAAACGGGAAAGGATCTTCGCCTACGCTTGTCAGCGTGGCATTTCACGAGAACATTAACAAGCTGTCAGTTGTACCAGTAAAAGTGGAGAACTGACCAAATTCAAGAAACCGGTGACGACAATAACCGTCTGGCATATTGTAAAGTAAATTGTCATGGGCTCCCAATTTGGCAGAGGCTAAAAAAGGTATCAGGAAATATTTAAGGAAGTAAAGACAGCGAAAGTGATACTAATCACATCACCCATCGAGTGATCATTTGTCTATACAAATATTAGGCTAACACCATATATATAACACGACTCAACGCGTCAAAAATTGTAATGTTTATTTATAATGAAAAAAAAAAAAATGATCAATCCACAATGGTTGCCTTTTTGGACATGCGAGCGGAACCAAAGATTCACCACTTTTTTTTTTTTTTTTTGCCGTGGGCGGATGCCAGAAGACTTGTCCGACTAAATGTCAAATAAATTTGCAACTCCTGTTAATCTAGATTTCACCGATCCAATTCCCTATATTTTCAGCATCCAATCAGTGGGGTGTTTCTTGTTACCTTTTATTTCACAGCTGCCAGAAAACTGTTTGTCTACTTGTTATGTGTTCGTTTATTTTTTCAAGGGATTAAAAGAATTCCCGGCTGGTTGATTGTAAATAATTCGTTAAGCTGTACTGGTTCTTTCTTTGTTGTTGTGCTTGTTATTACGTTTGTTGTTGCTTTTAATTAAAAAAATAATAGATCTTGGCTCCAATTCGGGCTAGCAAAGACGTTTGCATGTCTCTTTAAACAACAATAACGGTGCTGGCGGTAGCGTAACTACTGAGTGTCTGCCAGTCTGGACAATTTACATTCTATGAGGGAGCCTGCGATAGCGTAGAGGACTAGACGCTTGCCTGCAGGACCGTTAGTCATCAGTTCGAACCCTCATCGGGGCGGATTTTTCAAATGCACATTTGGCTCCCTGATCCACTAAGCCTTAAATTGGTACCTGGAAGTGTCTTGAGAATAGCGTATCGTTATTGCGACCTTTGTTTAGGTGGTCAATTTAATGTCACACGGATATTTCCAGAAAGTTCTAGTCTCCTTCAGGGAGAACAAACATGGTTTAGAAGGGAAGATGATCGACTTCATTGCACCGGGTTTTTCCCATATGGCTCGGTCTCTTTCCTCATGGCGGTCTGCCGAACGTGTAAGCGCAAGCGCATTAACCCTCGCGGATACGGAGGCTTCTTACATTACTTTATACTATCACCGTGTAGGGGAACTGTATACTATCACAGTCTAGGGTAACTTTACACTATCACAGTCTAGGGTAACTTTACACTATCACAGTCTAAGGTAACTTTACACTATCACAGTCTATGGTAACTTTACACTATCATAGTCTAAGGTAACTTTACACTATCACAGTCTATGGTAACTTTACACTATCACAGTCTATGGTAACTTTACACTATCACAGTCTATGGTAACTTTACACTATCATAGTCTAGGGTAACTTTACACTATCACAGTCTATGGGAACTTTACACTATCACAGTCTAGGGGAACTTTATACTATCACAGTCTAGGGTAACTTTACACTATCACAGTCTAGGGGAACTTTATACTATCACAGTCTAGGGTAACTTTACACTATCACAGTCTAGGGGAACTTTATACTATCACAGTCTAGGGGAACTTTATACTATCACAGTCTAGGGGAACTTTATACTATCACAGTCTAGGGGAACTTTATACTATCACAGTCTAGGGTAACTTTATACTATCACAGTCTAGGGGAACTTTATACTATCACAGTCTAGGGGAACTTTATACTATCACAGTCTAGGAGAACTTTATACTATCACAGTCTAGGGGAACTTTATACTATCACAGTCTAGGGGAACTTTATACTATCACAGTCTAGGGGAACTTTATACTATCACAGTCTAGGGGAACTTTATACTATCACAGTCTAGGGGAACTTTATACTATCACAGTCTAGGGGAACTTTATACTATCACAGTCTAGGGGAACTTTATACTATCACAGTCTAGGGGAACTTTATACTATCACAGTCTAGGGGAACTTTATACTATCACAGTCTAGGGGAACTTTACACTATCACAGTCTAGGGGAACTTTACACTATCACAGTCTAGGGGAACTTTATACTATCACAGTCTAGGGTAACTTTACACTATCACAGTCTAGGGGAACTTTACACTATCACAGTCAAGGGTAACTTTACACTATCACAGTCTAGGGGAACTTTATACTATCACAGTCTAGGGGAACTTTATACTATCACAGTCTAGGGGAACTTTACACTATCACAGTCTAGGGGAACTTTATACTATCACAGTCTAGGGGAACTTTATACTATCACAGTCTAGGGTAACTTTACACTATCACAGTCTAGGGGAACTTTACACTATCACAGTCAAGGGTAACTTTACACTAATACAGTCTAGGGGAACTTTACACTATCACAGTCTAGGGTAACTTTACACTATCACAGTCTAGGGGAACTTTATACTATCACAGTCTAGGGGAACTTTATACTATCACAGTCTAGGGAACTTTATACTATCACAGTCTAGGGGAACTTTATACTATCAACGTCTAGGGGAACTTTATACTATCAGCGTCTAGGGTAACTGTATACTATCACAGTCTAGGGGAACTTTATACTATCACAGTCTATGGGAACTTTATACTATCACAGTCTAGGGGAACTTTATACTATGACAGTCTAGGGGAACTTTATACTATCATAGTCTAGGGGAACTTTTTACTATCATAGTCTATGGGAGCTTTATACTATCATAGTCTAGGGGAACTTTATACTATCATAGTCTATGGGAACTTTATACTATCACAGTCTTTGGGAATTTTATATTATCACAGTCTAGGGGAACTTTATACTATCACAGTCTAGGGGAACTTTATACTATCACAGTCTAGGGGAACTTTATACTATCACAGTCTAGGGGAACTTTATACTATCACAGTCTAGGGGAACTTTATACTATCACAGTCTAGGGGAACTTTATACTATCACAGTCTAGGGGAACTTTATACTATCACAGTCTAGGGGAACTTTATCCTATCAACGTCTAGGGGAACTTTATAGTATCACAGTCTAGGGGAACTTTATACTATCATAGTCTAGGGGAACTTTATACTATCATAGTCTAGGGGAACTTTATACTATCATAGTCTAGGGGAACTTTATCCTATCAACGTCTAGGGTAACTGTATACTATCACAGTCTATGGGAACTTTATACTATCATAGTCTAGGGGAACTTTATACTATCACAGTCTAGGGGAACTTTATACTATCACAGTCTATGGGAACTTTATACTATCATAGTCTAGGGGAACTTTATACTTTCATAGTCTAGGGGAACTTTATACTATCAACGTCTAGGGTAACTGTATACTATCACTTTCTAGGGGAACTTTATACTATCATAGTCTATGGGAACTTTATACTATCACAGTCTTTGGGAATTTTATACTATCACAGTCTTTGGGAACTTTATTCTATCACAGTCTAGGGGAAACTGTATACTATCAAAGTCTAGGGGAACTTTATACTATCACAGTCTAGGGGAACTTCATACTATCACAGTCTATGGGAACTTCATACTATCACAGTCTATGGGAACTTCATACTATCACAGTCTATGGGAACTTCATACTATCACAGTCTATGGGAACTTCATACTATCACAGTCTATGGGAACTTCATACTATCACAGTCTATGGGAACTTTATACTATCACAGTCTATGGGAACTTTATACTATCACAGTCTATGGGAACTTTATACTATCACAGTCTATGGGAACTTCATACTATCACAGTCTATGGGAACTTTATACTATCACAGTCTATGGGAACTTTATACTATCACAGTCTATGGGAACTTTATACTATCACAGTCTATGGGAACTTTATACTATCAGCGTCTAAAGGAACTTTATACTATCAACGTCTAGGGGAACTTTATACTATCAAAGTCTAGGGAACGTCTTATGTACTTAAAGAATCCCACCTCCAAGCAGAATTCAACACAAAACACGTTATGCGGCTGATTGTGTTTTTTAAGTGAAATTGCTTACCGCTCAAAGTGCCGTGTGGCATATTAAGAGGTCGCAAGCGGGCGACGCAGGCTGGTCAAATTACTGTGAGACTTCAGTCCAAGACCACCATTTCTCCACTCTAGCCCTGGTACTTAGAGCCAGACAGATCATGTGCCCGTATCGATTTTCAACTCGACCAGGGACCGATGCCAACTTGTTAATGCAATACGTTTAGACAGTGTTATTAGGTAATCGTATAATTTATTCCAGCACGGTAAGATATTTCGCGAATACCATTGTCTGGTAGATTTTATATGCGACTCGTCACATAGCCCGCAAGGCTGGATAACGCAGCCAGTGAATAATATCGGACGGTCGTTTTGTCGGTCGGTCGGTCTGGTCTGTCTTTCTGTATGTCTGTCCACCTATCCTTCCGTCCGCCTATATCCGTCTGTCTAGCTGAATGGCTGCTTGTCTGTTTATCTAGCTGTCTATGTCCAATCTTAATCTGATCTCTGGGTTATGAAAAACAGCGATCGTATTGAGCAAGATCCGGAAGAAAGTTGTGTGGGGAAGATTTGTGTATCACCATCATGCAACAGGTCCTTTACAGAACGTTGCTCCTATCAAGGCGCGTCTAAAAGCCTCTCGATCTCTTGTCATTCTCCCTGCCCCATTACCCCCCCCCCCCCTCATGCAAAGGTGTCTACAATGTCCTGAGTCCAGTTTCATGCTGGTCGACTCCAGCCTCTTCTAACAAGAACCTCGCCTTCCATAACTATTCTTTCCAAGCCACTATCACATTTAATATGGCCAAAGAAAGAAAATTAAAATATTTGGGTCACTTGAAACATCATGAAAGTTTGGAGAGAACAATAATGGAGGGGTATATGCCTGGGAAGAGAGGAAGAGAAAGGCCAAAGAGACGATGGGTGCAGGATGTGGCGGATGATGTCCAGATGGGTGTATCGGACGCGGAACATCTTGCTTTTGATCGAGAGGTTTTCCGGAAGGTTGTTATGGGAGTGAGGTTCTACAAAAGATATGCCACTGAATGAATGAATGAATGAATGCATTTTAGTTTCCGAGACGTGATAGTGAACATGAGCCAGATTTCTTCGATCTTTAGATTTTGTTGAATTTCAATATTTTTCTTCATATTGGTCCACCATATTCTCAGAACTTTTCCGTAGTATTTGAGCTCAAAGCGCACATTTTCTCGTTTAGTGGTTGCCAAATTGTCCATGACTCACGCCCAGATGTTGCCACAGAAAAGATCTGTTAGCCGTTTTTATTGACTGTTTAGTTTTTCACTTCTTATTGACTGTATTCTCATGTCTTTAAGGCAGATCTTATAGCATGCCTTGTACACTACAAATTATTGCCAAACTGTATACAGTATGGGCAAGTTTCAGATTCCATACTGGAAGAAAAAAAATCGCATTCTGCGTTGATTTATGTGATTACATGAATATCGATTTTCTTAAAGAGCGTGATTGTGAAATTGAATAATCTGAATCATTTGCTGCAGCAATTCTCTGTTGCATGCCGTGTTATTATTTTATTAGAGACACCCATGGCCATTAATGATGTTTTAGTCGGTTGAAGAACTTTCTTTAAATGTTTCGATGTAGACAAAATGTTGTTGGGGGAATTATCTTTTAAATACAATCTAGTGAATTGTTTAGCCTAGCTATGCTTTACACGTTTTTCTTTTAATAGATGCATATATACGCATACGCATGTATAAACAAGATGAAAATGAGGAGAGGCAGCAGAAAGAAGAAGAGAAAGAGGATGTAGAGGAGAAGGAGGAGGGAGAGGATAAAGAAGAAGAAGAGGAAGAGAAGGTGGAGGTTTGGTGGAGAAGGAATATGTGATGCTATAGAGGTAGGGGAGGGGAGGAGAAGGAGGGGGACGTAGAAGAAGGAGAAGGGGACGAAGAAGAAGAAGAAGAAGAAGAAGAAGAAGAAGAAGAAGAAGAAGAAGAAGAAGAAGAAGAAGAAGCAGAAGAAGAAGAAGAAGAAGAAGAAGAATGAGGGAGAGGAGGAGGCGGCCAAGGAGGGAGAGAAGGAGGAGGTGGAGAGGGAGATGGAAGAGGATGAGAAGGTGGTGGAGAGGGAGAAGAAGGTTAATATTTTTTGCTTGTGTGTACAGACATGGGCGTGCACGTCCGTAGACGACTTATCTTTGCCACGGACAGTACCGGAAGCGTCAACCGCATCCCGCTGACTAGCAACGATATCAAGTTCAACTGCTACCCAGGGGTCAAGGGCGCCAGAGCTGTGTCAGTGGATTGGTTGTCGGACAGCCTCTATGTGACCAGTCAGGATAAGGTAACTGCTGGCCATTTTATTCATTCTGTCCTTTCATTGTGTCTTTCTTTCTTTCTTTCTTTCTTTCTTTCGACATATCGAACATAAAAGTATTAGTACTTGTTGAACAGAGAAATAGCAGTTCATGGTGAACATAGAAATAATATTAATATATGTTGTACATAGAAATCATTATCATCAAGTGCCGTGCCGGCTGGCGTAGGCGTTCATGGCTCTCCACAGATCTCGGTCTTTGGTGCTCTGAATCAACTCTGTTGATGATATTCCTCTATGCCACCGTCTCAATCCGTCCAGCATCATTTCTCTCGGTCTGCCTCTGCCTCTCTTCCCCTCGATCTTTCCAGTTGTCACGATGTTCTCCAATGCCTCTCTTCTCATCACATGACCAAAGAAAGCTGTCTGTCTATTTCTTATTGTTGCTAACAGTGCTCTAGTCTCATTAGCCTCTTTCAGGCAATCGTTGTTAGTTACAATGGCAGTCCAAGGAATTCGCAACATTCATTTTAAAAATCACATCTCTGTTGCTTCTAAGTTCTTCCTAATTTGCTCCTTTACATTCCAAGATTCGCTGCCATACAGCAAAACTGGTTCTATATAGCATTTTAGCACTCTCTTACATTCATTGATAGCGACTTATTGCATAAGATACTCTTCATTTTCTGAAATGCGGCTTTTGCCTGCCCTATTCTGCTCTTAATCTCTGTTGTACATCTTCCATCTGATGTTATAAATGTCCCTAGGTATTTAAAATTATCCACTTGGTTAAGAATTTCCCCTTCTATTTCTATGTCACATTTTGGTGTCACCATTTTCTTTGATATCACCATTGTTACTGTTTTCTTGATATTCAAGGACAGTCCTTTCTGTGCACTCTCTGTTACTACACTGTCCAACAATTGTTGTAGGTCTGTTGCATTATCCGCTACCAATACTGTGTCATCTGCATAGCGTATATTGTTTATATTATATCCCCCAATTAGTATTCCTGGCTTCTCTTTGGTCTCTCTCATTATTACTTCACTATACAGGGAGAAGAGCTCATAGAAATAGTAGTATATATTGAATATATGATTAGCACTATATGTCAGCCGGTCTCCCTGGCCTAGGACTTAGCGACTTTCTCTGTAATCCCGTATACTCTTGTGAGTAACGTGACGTGCTCGAGAATCGGTGCGGTTATCGCCGCATCGGTAACTTAAGGGGTATGTGAGCTGGTTGCTCAGAAATCAATAGCAAACTACTGAGCGTACTCTTGCCAAGAAATCAACAATCAGCTAAAAGATGCTGATGTTGACAGTGATGTCTTGAAAGGATATGCAAAAAAAAAAAAAAAAAAAAGACTATGTGTCGAACATAGAAATATCACAACATATTGAACTTGGATATAACATTGCGTGTCAAGCATGTCAGTATATCGAACCTAGAAATGCTACTGTATGCCAATCATAGAAATATCAACATATCAAAGACAGAAATAGACTTTATCGAAAATAGAAATAGAAGTATATGTGTAAAATAGAAATAGGGCACAATGTTTAACAAAAAAAATAACAAAACATGTTGAGCATAAAATGAGCATATGTAATGATTGCTGGCGAACCCTCGACCTCAATGAAACATCATAAGAAATGAGTTCCCAGAGTTATATTCTCATTCATACGACAGGTACCTTGCCGTCTTGACAGACGATAGTTTGTTACGATGTATCTGATCAGACCAATTCGCGCGGCAAATGTTCGTCCACAATGGATACATGTGAACACTTGGTCATTTTCACCATTATGTACCATCTTACGTCTCACACGCTCGGTGTTTGGCCTAACTGTCACTCATACAGTGCCATAGAAAAGTGTAACAATAAAGTGTCATCCCGGATATCAAACAGCTGAAAGCTGTAGACATAGAATTCGAGTATGTCGCCTCCAAATTAGAACAAACACACCTCGCTGTGTAACAAGTGAAAGAAATGTGTTAAACAAATTTAGCTCGGTTACCTAGGCAAAGTTAGACACTCGGGCCTTGAACAGCATGCTGTGTTTGAATATAGAAGTAACATTTCGTGGCCAACGGATAACTAGCACATTATTTGGAACATAAACTCATAAAGCACCATATTGTGTGAAGATAGCAACAGCACATGAACACATTAGACAAAGTGTTAGACAGGGCTGTGTACTATCACCCGATCTGTTCAGTTTGCACAGTGAAATAATCATGAGATCCATACAAGACACACCAGGAATATTTCTTGGTGGGCATATTTGTAAACAACATGCGTTATGCTGATGGCATGGTTTTGGTTGCTGAAAATGAAGGGCAGTTACAAGAAATGATAGATTTAATTGCAGCAGAAGGAAGGCAGGCCGCATTCTTTGGGCATGTCATGAGAAGAGAAAGCTTGAGTATGTCATCACAACGGGAATGTTGAAGGGTACGAGAGACAGAGTGGAGACCAGTAGAGAAGATGTGGGCAGTCTGGCATTCTGTCATGAAGGGACTTTAGTATTAGAATTTATTGGCAACACGCGAGAAAGATGGTCGCCAATGCCACTATGCCGCCTGATAAATGTTGATATCCTATTACAATGTGTATTTACTGTACACGTATGACTTTAATTGTTGTATTTATTCACACATTGTGTCTTGAATTGCCTCAGATCTACACCTGCCCGATTGGAAAAGATCAGTGTGCAATTGTCCTCCAGGGCTTGCCAGGAACTGCAACTGACGTCAAAGTTGATCCGATTAACGGGTAAGTACGTAGAGCACGTAGTTTATGAGAGATGATGGAATCTAATTGCACAGTCTGCGTTGGCTAATATTATGGCTTATATTATGTTATCTTTACTGGCAATTCCCCAGACAGGTATCATGTTATATGTATGTATCATTTAGTTACATTGTTACATACTTGTCATTTACTTAAAACAGCCTAGAAGCAGAACCAATGGACAGCTAATACCGAATGCTTATCGTTGCTTTTTTTTTTTTTTTTTTTGCTTTCGGTTGTTTTTTAGTGTCAACATAGTTTTATAAAATAAAACTTGGAAATAATTAACTCAAAATCTTTAACATCATCATGTGCAAAAGACATAAACGTGCATGCATCTCCACATAACTCGACCCCTGGTGTTCTGGATCAATTATGCTGATATTGTATTATTGACCTGTCTTAGCTGTCTTAGGCCACCCAGCATCATTTTACCCAGTGTGCTTCTGTCTCTTCCATAATTAATTTTTCCAAACATGAAGATATTTTCATTTTTTTAACCCGTTTCCATTACATGACCAAAGACGTTTCTGCCTCATCTGTCAATGTTCTTTCTAGCCATCATGATATTTCCCAAAGCTTCAGTTCTCTTTACACGACTGAAGAACATCGTTTGTCTCTGTTTTATAGTTGAATATAATGTTCTAAGTTCTTTAGCCTTTCCCAGCCACTCATTGTTAGTGGGACTGACAGTTCAGGGTATTTGCAACATTCATCTCAAAAAACCACATTCGTGTTGCTTTCAAACTTTTCATGATTTGTTCATTCACATTTAAGATTCACTGTCATACGGTAAAACATCTTCAGTATAACATCACCAAACACCGAGAAGTAGACGGAAAACTTTACTGGAACACTGACACAAATAATAAAATGGTAGTTGCAGCCAGAGCTTTCATCAGCGCCCCCCCCCACTCACACACACACACACACACCAGACACACACACACACACACACACACACACACACACACACACACACACACACACACCAGACACACACACACACCATAAGGTCTACAAAATGTGATGATTCTAATATATTGCAGATCCTAAACAAATTCCTGCTTCTAGACTTACTTGTTATTTATCTTTGTTTTTAATCTATCAATGTGATATTGGTTGGAGACTTTCCAAGTACTATTTCCATAGGGATTGTATCGTAAACTTCTCCTTCCCGACTCCAAGCTCAGAAATAAGCGAGATGTGTTTTTGGTTATTTTATTCAATGCAGTTACTTCTTGTTAATTTATTATACAAACAGTTCTTGGTTATTTTATTCAGCATAGTTACTTCTAGCACAGAAAGTAGACGTATGATAATTATATTTTATTCAACAGTTACTTCTACTATGTCATCAATGGAGAGGGCCAGGGACTTTACCGTGTATCTCTGCAAGCAGCTGACCAAACGGGGAGTCAGATGGCTTTCCAAACATCCTTGCTGAAACCAACTCCACAACTGATTGTTGCTATAAGTGGTATTCTGTCCGTTACCATTGACCTCAACAACATTCAACTGTATGTGGCTAACAGCACTGCTGGGAAGATGATGGTAGCTTCCTTGGATGGTTCCAGAATACATTCCATGCATGAGAAGGCAGAAAATCCAACCTTGGGTCAGGTTTCCAGCATGATCATCTTCAACCAGGTAGAATTACATGAACTGAAGTTACATATGATACAGGACGCTATATACTAGGTAGAATTACAGTTATGATACACAGACCATGTACAGACACTTTATACCAGCTCAAACACACTTTATACCAGCTCATACACACTTTATACCAGCTCATACACACTTTATACCAGCTCATACACACTTTATACCAGCTCGTACAAAAACACCATAATACAGCTCATACACAGACACTACATACCAGCTTGTACACAGACACTAGATACCAGCTCATACACAGACACTAAATACCAGCCCATACACAGACACTATATACCAGCTCGTACACAGACACTACATACCAGCTTGTACACAGACACTACATACCAGCTTGTACACAGACACTACATACCAGCTCATACACAGACACTACATACCAGCTCGTACACAGACACTACATACCAGCTCGTACGCAGACACTACATACCAGCTCGTACGCAGACACTACATACCAGCTTGTACACAGACACTACATACCAGCTTGTACACAGACACTACATACCAGCTCGTACACAGACACTTTATACCAGCTCATACACACTTTATACCAGCTCGTACAAAGACACCATAATCCAGCTCGTATACAGACACTATTTACCAGCTCATACACAGACACTACATACCAGCTCATACACAGACACTATAAAACAGCTCGTACACAGACACTACATACCAGCTCGTATGCAGACACTACATACCAGGCTCGTACACAGACACTACATACCAGCTCGTACACAGACACTACATACCAGCTCGTATACAGACACTACATACCAGCTCGTACAAAGACACCATAATCCAGCTCGTATACAGACACTATTTACCAGCTCATACACAGACACTACATACCAGCTCGTACACAGACACTATAAACCAGCTCGTACACAGACACTACATACCAGCTTGTACACAGACACTACATACCAGCTCGTATACAGACACTACATAACAGCTCGTACGCAGACACTACATACCAGCTCGTACACTGACACTTTATACCAGCCCATACACACTTTATACCAGATCGTACAAAGACACCATAATCCAGCTTGTATACAGACACTATTTACCAGCTCATACACAGACACTATATACCAGCTTGTACACAGACACTACATATCAGCTCGTACACAGACACTACATACCAGCTCGTACACAGACACTACATACCATCTCATACACAGACACTATAAACCAGCTCGTACACAGACACTACATACCATCTCGTACACAGACACTACATACCAGCTAGTACGCAGACACTACATACCAACTCGTACACAGACACTTTATACCAGCTTGTATACAGACGCTATAAACCAGCTCGTACACAGACACTACATACCATCTCATACACAGACACTACATACCAGCTCGTACACAGACACTACATACCAGCTTGTACACAGACACTATAAACCAGCTCGTACACAGACACTACATACCAGCTCGTACACAGACACTACATAACAGCTCGTACGCAGACACTACATACCAGCTAGTACACAGACACTTTATACCAGCCCATACACACTTTATACCAGATCGTACAAAGACACCATAATCCAGCTCGTATACAGACACTATTTACCAGCTCATACATAGACACTATATACCAGCTCGTACACAGACACTACATACCAGCTCGTACACAGACACTACATACCATCTCATACACAGACACTATAAACCAGCTCGTACACAGACACTACATACCATCTGTGGGATGTGGATTTTAATTCCTGAGAATGGTTCGTTAAAATGTCTAGGGGGTTTTATTGATTCTCTGTCACTGGTAAGAATGCAGGGTGATCCGGGATATTTACCACAAATCCCAGGAGGAAAGAGTTCCATCCTTGAAACAATGGCATCTGTGTGTAGGTTTCCCTTCCCACTTCATCACCCTTAAATTAACTATAGATGCTAGAAGGATATTGATTGCTCACAACATATAAACAACCACTTGTTGGACACCACATTTACTTGATGTACACAACACTTTTGGACAAACAGTTCAGGTATTAACTCAAGATCTGCAGTTACATATATATATATAGGTGTAATAAACACTATGCATTTTCAGACAGGCATGGGAATGATATGCAGTATTACAACATAGTACCCAGTGACCCCAGAAAAAAACCAGGTTATTACAAACAACATAACAACCACAAATTGGGTCTACTTTCATTTTCCCTCATAATTAAGGCAAATAAAGATATTAAATAGAACCCAAAATAACATGTTTCTGACACCTTTTACCATTCTCTCATTGTTAAAAATAATGAGTTGGTGTCAAAATACTATACCATCTATATACCATTGGAAAAAAAAACTACTGACCTGTTACCTTCAGAAAACAAAAACCAACATATAAACAGCAGTTTGTACTAATTAAATTAATTAATCGAGTCTATCTCCTGGTGTGCGGTTATGGGTCCACCTTTGCTGTCGATTAGATCCTTTTCCCCATTATCTGGGTACCGAATTAATGCACTCAGTTATGTTCTTACTATTTAGTCACTGGTAATTGGCTGGTGCAAATCATACTTTATAATAGAAATTACACACAATCACAAATCCCTCCGCGGGCTAGAATATTCGAGTACTCTGTTGCAGTAGGCTCGGTGTCTTTTTTTGAAATTTGGGGCCTCAGGTTGGTCTAACTTTCCGGAATTTCCACTTAAGCTCTGCAGAAGGTACTTTACCATCTCACCATACATGGTGCCAAGTAGACGTCCATTCAGCTTCTCTGCTTTTAATATCAGAATCCCAAGTAGTTCAACAAAGATTTTACACCCACCAAGTCGCGAGTCTATAACCCATGGCATTTAGGTTGACATTGGACCAGCAAAGAGTTAGTCGTTGTTATCTAGTCCAGTGTAGAACTTTATATGACTGAGAGGCATCTCATGGTAGTATCTGTGACTAGGGCCACAATTGATCTATACCTACATATATGCACAGATGAATGAATCCAGCACAGTAACAGGTTTGCAAACAATTGGATGATTCCTCTTGTTGCTGATGTAGAGACATTTAGTTGCTTTCATATGGTCTTTTATCTGATGGTGTTCAGGGTTTGGAACCTTGAGGTAATCTGGTTTCGTAGTTATGTTTCAGATGATATTCAGTTTGTACCTTGGTTGTATTGGCTTATGTGGTTCAGTGTCTTCTCCCCATTTGATTGAGCCAGAACTTAGTGTTGAATAGCTGAATTCCATGTTTGACTGTTGCAGCTGTGAGACATTCTTTCGAAGACTTATCCATTGTGGATATTAACTTGGTAATCCAACCAACAGTTGAAGGGCTTTCACTGTTGCTAGTTTTAGTAACTTGTAGGATTGTCCCATAGTTTCACTGATTTTGCTGAGTGATAAGGCTTATAGGTGATACTTCTCAGACGTAAAGCAGACGATACACTGTGGTCAGTTACTCTGTTGATCTTCATCTTTGTAGATTATTAGATCTTGAAGTCCATCCTGGATCTTCCTCCTAAAATAGGACTTAATCACTCACCCAATCAGTTATCTTCAACTTTTCTGTTGCTCGCTATGGAGCTATTGAGCGCCGCAGTAAACATTGAGGTATTGCTAGATCCAGACTATGGTTTGGACATTCACTTTATGGCTGTTTACCCAGGATCCAGTGTTAGTGATATAGTCCCACCAAATTCAACCACCACCTGCTTCTCTTCTATAGAAAAGGGATGACAAAGAATACAACACTAGCATTAACCTACTGTGTTATGGTAAAAGGTTTACAACACAATTACAAACACAAATACAAAACAACAAGGGGAGAAGGGGAAAGGAGTGGGTGTCCATGTTCCACTGTCCCTCATTGCTGAGTAGAGCCATTCTGACTCTTCATAGTGAGTAAGGTATTTTCTCACTTATATTTTGTTCTGTTGTTACTGGGACTATTGGATGGGTGAAGTCATTCTGTCCATCCAACATGTTGACATTGTCTCTCTCATTACTTGAAGAGAATAGCCTATACAGAATCCCTGTGGTTTCTAATGCCGCGTCTTCATTTCGGCACTATAATCATCACTAGGTCAAGACTATTCACCATTGGCTTTTTAAGTACTGACATACACATGAATTCTTCTATCAACATCCTCATGTCCCAAGGTGCAACATTAAAATGTATATTCCCACAGTAAAAAGTAACAATCAGAACAGAGAAAATTCTCATACCAAAAAAAAACATACATGTACATTTCTCTGATATTAAGTACATGATAATCATACATAATAATCATAATGATGATGCAGGGAGCCTAGGTTTTTGAATTATCTTCATGAACTAAAACATCCATTGTTTTCCCCCACTGCGTACAGCACATGAGGATAGTAATCGCTGTGATATGTTTTGCCAATGACTGCTATTATTCGGAGGGTATTTATAAGAATAACTTATGCCGCATGGTCCAGTCTTCTGAATATTGCAAGCAATTTATTCACATCAATCTTCGCTTCTGTTTCTACTACGGTGAGGCGATGCGGAGTGAATCCTATCCGAACATACATTTACATCACGCGTTTAATTGTTCATGAATTTATATTCAAACATGGCCTGTCCCTAACACTATTTTATGAAATGATTATATGTTCACCCTCATATGGAGTGGTTACTAATCTGTTAACAAAAGAATGGTACTAAAATTTAGCACTATATTTCCAAGTTACAGATTATAATGTGGCAAAATATTTTATCCCCTGACTAAGTACGAGTCAGGAATATGCGTAATCATTTGTATGTCCCCGCATGGATAAAACACCTTTCTATAGTACATAGATTATTTGCAGATTTCTAAGCATAAATAGTGAGATATTGTTCACAGTGCCTAGAAGTTTTAACATAGGAATATGAAATTGACAGACACTAGTTCTTTACTATGAAGCATGAATCAGGGGTCTGCTCCTACATTGAGAAAATCTCTAGAATGTGTTTCAGACATGAGAGTTGATACTTTACAGTACACATAATATTCATAGATTATAGCACTACTAGTGAGATATAAGTTCATAATGCCTATACAAGATATTAACATATGGATTTGAAATTGTAAGACATAGGAAAAATTACAGCGTGGCGCCCACCTGTGTTTCCTTAGTAAACATCATCCAGCCTGGTTTAAGAGAATTGTAACTAATTCTTAATTAAACATACTGGTCTAGGTAATACA
This sequence comes from Cepaea nemoralis, assembly GCA_014155875.1. Lineage (NCBI taxonomy): Eukaryota > Metazoa > Mollusca > Gastropoda > Stylommatophora > Helicidae > Cepaea > Cepaea nemoralis. The sequence continues at coordinate 174,626 of JACEFZ010000481.1, read as the reverse complement.
TAAATATATCTTAATGATGTAGATAACATACCAATAGCTTGAAGAGAATCATGGTTTTAAAACAAACTACCTTCTCCCCGAAGGGAAAGGTCGACTTTCTTGTCAGTTCTCTTGACTAGAAATGGCCGCTTCAGTCTTTGTTTTCCCCCTCGCCAGGATTGGCCAGATAAGGGAGAGAAAACAAGCCAAACTAAATTTAGCTGTGCCACGGTCAGTCTATCGCTGTTTTATTTTCTCCTACATTAAGTAAGTTACTTAAACAGTAATTGTAAGGGTTTGTTTATTTTTAAGGGAGTCCATAAATAGGAAAGGGTAGGGACGTTTTTATTATACCACACGCCTCCCCAATTTAAGCCATTTATTTCTTTCAGAAAATAAATGGTCAAATAGTACTCTACAATTTCCGTCTTTACATTGACTCACCTAGTATCCATTCCTTATTAATTTCTTGCATTACTTCCCTATGTTAGATAATCTATCAGGGCCACGTCCATTTTCTTATAGTCACGACAACTGGCATAACCTTAATGGCTTACTTCCCTTTTAGTGAAAAAGTGTAGCACCCTCTCCACTGTTGTCAGCTATTGTTTGAAATATGAGTGGTTATCTGATAATTTGTTACTTTCAAGTACTAGTTTGTCTGCATCAAACCGACTTTTTGAAACAATTGAGATATCATCATTAAGCTTGATTTCTCTCTCATTAGATTATCAATCTTGAGATTATGTTAAAACCGACGGTTAATTCTGCGTCTACTGATAGCATATTAAACTCGCCCGTCTCCCTGTAAGTTAGACGTTTGTTTTAACTATAGATCTGATATTTAAAGGAAGCTAAATATGGTTCCTGTTGTATACATTTTCATCCAACACATCATGTGTTTGGGTATTTAGTCGAGTTATGGGATTTTCCGATCAGTTTTGATAACTACTGATTAGAGTGGTGTCCCTTTCTCTTGCGGGTTTACCCGGAGAATCTCGTCTAACATGTAAACAAGGTCCAACTTTTCTAGATTTCCGTTCTGAACCGAATATTACGGGGAACATGAATCTATCAGAAATGAAGTAATTCTTAGCTTACTTTCTCTGCTATTCCTTCTAATCGAGATCTATTTTACGCTAGAATCCTTATTAGTAATTCTAACTGATGTGTTTGAGTTTCACTCTGTATTTGTTGCTTTGGTGTTGAATTACGAGCAATTTTGCGTCGCTTGGCGTACATTGATCGTCGTCTGCCTCCCTCCAGGTTTTTAGACTATTTTCAACTTAGCAACATACATTGTTATGTAGGTTCAGACGTAATGTCTCCTACCATATATAATCAGTTCAGTGAGAAGTTAAAAGCCCCTTTTATGTTTCCTGTGATAGTCTTCCAGACAATCAAGTTGCTGGTTCACTTTCCAGTTATGGATGTGGATTACTAGTCTTAGTAAAATTACTGTTACATCTGTATATCCCTCTCATACTGGCGTCTCCTGAGTTGTGTCCTCAGGATAACAGGTAAGGTACTCTTAATGTTTCTCTCCAGTTTTGTTTTCATCCGTTTAATACGTGGAAACTCTGGATTTATTTAGATTGACTAAGGTCTATCTTTGAACTGTTATATAATTTACTAGCTGGATTCCTGATTGAAATTCCTACTCTAGTAAATATCAAGCAATTCTTCAGCTATCTGCTCCAATTTGCTTGGTTTTTACACAGCTATATTCCATTTTCCTAGCATGGGTTCACTGTATAAGTTTTAGGCGTTTCCCCTGTCTTCACGTCAAGGAGGTCGTCCTATTTATAAACAGCATCTATTTCAAGAGTTGTTTATTTAATTGTTGCTTTTACTGATTCGTATCAGTTATTTAAGCTAATCTCTGTTAGTCTGGATCTGCTTTCACATATTTAATGCTGGCATATAATCCTAGTCAGAACTGAGATGTAGAAATCTGTTTCGCCTTGCGATTGATTTCTGATTCATCTACCTATTAGTAGACTTCGAGCATTATCTAGAATTTAGTTACTCGGTTAGTTTTAAAGAAAATACAATTGAGTCGCGCGCCTCTGTTGTACCCTTTATTTGCCCTTTTAATTCTTCCCTTATGAGAATATTAATGTTAGTTAGGCAATTATTGAAATAACTTTACGTAAGCTAATCGCTAACTAAAAGCTGTTTCACTCCTCTTTTTGATGAGGACTACTCATAGTGAACATTTCACTTAATGAGGTTAAACTGTAAATTTCAAAGTTAAGGAGCCAATATCTGAAATGTTCAGTCTCTGACTAGAGACTGGCACAGATTTTTTCCGGTATCTCCTGAAGTTTATTTGAAATTCCAATTTCTTATGTTAATTCTTTAATTATACCTTTTACATACCTATACGGTCTGTTTCCGCTACCATTAATAATGGAATCGGGGTGGATAATTTAAAGAAATACCTTATATTCTGTTGGGTCAGTAAGTGAGTTGATCAGTTTCACTTACATCACCAGGTGAATATTTTGGTTGACCCTATTTATTAACATATGGGCCATCTGAGTTAGTTAATAATACTACTCATATCACCGGTGGAGTAGAATAAGTGTCGGTATGGCTTTTCTTCCTAAGTATCCATCATTTATTCACTTTACTTTACTACCGGTGTTGTAGAACATGTTATGTCATATGAAAAAAAGGATTAAATTAGGGTGCCCCTAAATACTGCAAATTCTTACAATATTCCTTCCCTTCCATTAACTATGTCTACATTTTTGCAAGTGGTGGTTTTGGCCTTACCATTAGTTCATTTACTTTAGTTACTGCTATTTTCCCCTGGTTTAATTCATCTCTCAGGTATTATTTAGTGTACTACTGAATCATTTGTTGATTAAATTTTTCCCTTAAAAAAAATTTATTGGATTTTTAACTTATCTGTCCTAATTATCTATACAATTGTCTATCACTCTCTGCTGCCTTGGTAACTTTTCAATATTACATGAATTATACAAGCAGATCAAGCATGAAAATACAATGATAATCAATGACAAAATAATTAATTAACACATGATTCATATGTAGGAACATAAACCTTATGGATACATAATATAGTAGTGTGTTCATGACTACACCACTTTTAAACCATTTAAAGAGAATATCAGAGTAGCAGAACCATACCTCAAACATCAAATGGGAATGACTATGAATTCTAAACATTCACTGAATTACTTATCTTATGTGAGTTTACCATCCCAGAACCTTACTACTGGAGGTTCATTACTGGACTTAGTTTCCCATCAATAAGATATAAAATATGAGTTTTAAAAAAAAATCTCATACCCAACAACCAACTACCTGATGCATCTGCCAGAATCAAGATATTACCTGTGAACAGTTTTGTACCAAAAAAAAACCTATATTTATCTGAGCCATTATGGGTTCATATAACACTTGACTCAGCTCATACTAATGTGATTAGGTCTGTTACTAACACTATAACATTCTGAAGTGACTTGGTTTACCTGCGAGAGGTTTTCCCTGAATTCATATACTCACAATAATACACCAATTGTGATGTTTACCATGAGTTTTAAATTCACGGACTACTCCACTACTAGGTGAAGTCCATCCCGGACGGGCCCCCACATGTGGGATGTGGATTTTAATTCCTGAGAATGGTTCGTTAAAATGTCTAGGGGGTTTTATTGATTCTCTGTCACTGGTAAGAATGCAGGGTGATCCGGGATATTTACCACAAATCCCAGGAGGAAAGAGTTCCATCCTTGAAACAATGGCATCTGTGTGTAGGTTTCCCTTCCCACTTCATCACCCTTTAAATTAACTATAGATGCTAGAAGGATATTGATTGCTCACAACATATAAACAACCACTTGTTGGACACCACATTTACTTGATGTACACAACACTTTTGGACACACAGTTCAGATATTAACTCAAGATCTGCAGTTACATATATATATATATATATATATATATATATATATATATATATATATATATATATATATATATATATATATAGGTGTAATAAACACTATGCATTTTCAGACAGGCATGGGAATGATATGCAGTATTACAACATAGTACCCAGTGACCCCAGAAAAAAAACCAGGTTATTACAAACAACATAACAACCACAAATTGGGTCTACTTTCATTTTCCCTCATAATTAAGGCAAATAAAGATATTAAATAGAACCCAACATAACATGTTTCTGACACCTTTTACCATTCTCTCATTGTTAAAAATAATGAGTTGGTGTCAAAATACTATACCATCTATATACCATTGGAAAAAAAAAACTACTGACCTGTTACCTTCAGAAAACAAAAACCAACATATAAACAGCAGTTTGTACTAATTAAATTAATTAATCGAGTCTATCTCCTGGTGTGCGGTTATGGGTCCACCTTTGCTGTCGATTAGATCCTTTTCCCCATTATCTGGGTACCGAATTAATGCACTCAGTTATGTTCTTACTATTTAGTCACTGGTAATTGGCTGGTGCAAATCATACTTTATAATCCAAACTAGAAATTACACACAATCACAAATCCCTCTGCGGGCTAGAATATTCGAGTACTCTGTTGCAGTAGGCTCGGTGTCTTTTTTTTAAATTTGGGGCCTCAGGTTGGTCTAACTTTCCGGAATTTCCACTTAAGCTCTGCAGAAGGTACTTTACCATCTCACCATACATGGTGCCAAGTAGACGTCCATTCAGCTTCTCTGCTTTTAATATCAGAATCCCAAGTAGTTCAACAAAGATTTTACCCCCACCAAGTCGCGAGTCTATAACCCATGGCATTTAGGTTGACATTGGACCAGCAAAGAGTTAGTCGTTGTTATCTAGTCCAGTGTAGAACTTTATATGACTGAGAGGCATCTCATGGTAGTATCTGTGACTAGGGCCACAATTGATCTATACCTACATATATGCACAGATGAATGAATCCAGCACAGTAACAGGTTTGCAAACAATTGGATGATTCCTCTTGTTGCTGATGTAGAGACATTTAGTTGCTTTCATATGGTCTTTTATCTGATGGTGTTCAGGGTTTGGAACCTTGAGGTAATCTGGTTTCGTAGTTATGTTTCAGATTATATTCAGTTTGTACCTTGGTTGTATTGGCTTATGTGGTTCAGTGTCTTCTCCCCATTTGATTGAGCCAGAACTTAGTGTTGAATAGCTGAATTCCATGTTTGACTGTTGCAGCTGTGAGACATTCTTTCGAAGACTTATCCATTGTGGATATTAACTTGGTAATCCAACCAACAGTTGAAGGGCTTTCACTGTTGCTAGTTTTAGTAACTTGTAGGATTGTCCCATAGTTTCACTGATTTTGCTGAGTGATAAGGCTTATAGGTGATACTTCTCAGACGTAAAGCAGACGATACACTGTGGTCAGTTACTCTGTTGATCTTCATCTTTGTAGATTATTAGATCTTGAAGTCCATCCTGGATCTTCCTCCTAAAATAGGACTTAATCACTCACCCAATCAGTTATCTTCAACTTTTCTGTTGCTCGCTATGGAGCTATTGAGCGCCGCAGTAAACATTGAGGTATTGCTAGATCCAGACTATGGTTTGGACATTCACTTTATGGCTGTTTACCCAGGATCCAGTGTTAGTGATATAGTCCCACCAAATTCAACCACCACCTGCTTCTCTTCTATAGAAAAGGGATGACAAAGAATACAACACTAGCATTAACCTACTGTGTTATGGTAAAAGGTTTACAACACAATTACAAACACAAATACAAAACAACAAGGGGAGAAGGGGAAAGGAGTGGGTGTCCATGTTCCACTGTCCCTCATTGCTGAGTAGAGCCATTCTGACTCTTCATAGTGAGTAAGGTATTTTCTCACTTATCTGTTGTTACTGGGACTATTGGATGGGTGAAGTCATTCTGTCCATCCAACATGTTGACATTGTCTCTCTCATTACTTGAAGAGAATAGCCTATACAGAATCCCTGTGGTTTCTAATGCCGCGTCTTCATTTCGGCACTATAATCATCACTAGGTCAAGACTATTCACCATTGGCTTTTTAAGTACTGACATACACATGAATTCTTCTATCAACATCCTCATGTCCCAAGGTGCAACATTAAAATGTATATTCCCACAGTAAAAAGTAACAATCAGAACAGAGAAAATTCTCATACCAAAAAAAAAACATACATGTACATTTCTCTGATATTAAGTACATGATAATCATACATAATAATCATAATGATGATGCAGGGAGCCTAGGTTTTTGAATTATCTTCATGAACTAAAACATCCATTGTTTTCCCCCACAGCGTACAGCACATGAGGATAGTAATCGCTGTGATATGTTTTGCCAATGACTGCTATTATTCGGAGGGTATTTATAAGAATAACTTATGCCGCATGGTCCAGTCTTCTGAATATTGCAAGCAATTTATTCACATCAATCTTCGCTTCTGTTTCTACTACGGTGAGGCGATGTGGAGTGAATCCTATCCGAACATACATTTACATCACGCGTTTAATTGTTCATGAATTTATATTCAAACATGGCCTGTCCCTAACACTATTTTATGAAATGATTATATGTTCACCCTCATATGGAGTGGTTACTAATCTGTTAACAAAAGAATGGTACTAAAATTTAGCACTATATTTCCAAGTTACAGATTATAATGTGGCAAAATATTTTATCCCCTGACTAAGTACGAGTCAGGAATATGCGTAATCATTTGTATGTCCCCGCATGGATAAAACACCTTTCTATAGTACATAGATTATTTGCAGATTTCTAAGCATAAATAGTGAGATATTGTTCACAGTGCCTAGAAGTTTTAACATAGGAATATGAAATTGACAGACACTAGTTCTTTACTATGAAGCATGAATCAGGGGTCTGCTCCTACATTGAGAAAATCTCTAGAATGTGTTTCAGACATGAGAGTTGATACTTTACAGTACACATAATATTCATAGATTATAGCACTACTAGTGAGATATAAGTTCATAATGCCTATACAAGATATTAACATATGGATTTGAAATTGTAAGACATAGGAAAAATTACAGCGTGGCGCCCACCTGTGTTTCCTTAGTAAACATCATCCAGCCTGGTTTAAGAGAATTGTAACTAATTCTTAATTAAACATACTGGTCTAGGTAATACATAAATATATCTTAATGATGTAGATAACATACCAATAGCTTGAAGAGAATCATGGTTTTAAAACAAACTACCTTCTCCCCGAAGGGAAAGGTCGACTTTCTTGTCAGTTCTCTTGACTAGAAATGGCCGCTTCAGTCTTTGTTTTCCCCCTCGCCAGGATTGGCCAGATAAGGGAGAGAAAACAAGCCAAACTAATTTTAGCTGTGCCACGGTCAGTCTATCGCTGTTTTATTTTCTCCTACATTAAGTAAGTTACTTAAACAGTAATTGTAAGGGTTTGTTTATTTTTAAGGGAGTCCATAAATAGGAAAGGGTAGGGACGTTTTTATTATACCACACCATCTCGTACACAGACACTACATACCAGCTCATACGCAGACACTACATACCAACTCGTACACAGTCACTTTATACCAGCTTGTATACAGACGCTATAAACCAGCTCGTACACAGACACTACATACCATCTCGTACACAGACACTACATACCAGCTCGTACACAGACACTACATACCAGCTTGTACACAGACACTACATACCATCTCGTACACAGACACTATAAACCAGCTCGTACACAGACACTACATACCATCTCGTACACAGACACTACATACCAGCTCGTACACAGACGCTACATACCAGCTCATACCCAGACACTATAAACCAGCTCGTACACAGACACTAAATATCAGCTCATACACAGACATTATATCTTATATATCAGTTCATATTACAATATCATAAATAGACCATGTAAACAAGGAAAGTGAAAGGTAAAAGAAGAATTGCAACAAAAGAGATATTCTTCTTCTTCACATTTTTCCTTGTTCTAGTAATTTCTACTACATAAGAAGTCTGGGGTTTTTTCCCCATATACTAATATAGTTGTAATTGATAGCTTACTGAGACTCATAAATAGCTTTCTGTGGATTTTTGTCTCTTTGGGTCAATGTTTGGTCAACAATAGATGAAACATGTGGTGGTCATGAAGGATATCTTTGGCCGTCGTGTCCACCAGTCCATCTTTGGCTTGTCACTGGATGCTCTCTACAGGCCACCCTGTGGAAAGGGATTGAGCCATATGGGATTACACCTGGTGCAATTAAATATATGACACAATGTGCTGAATTAATTATACAAATTAGTCATTCAGTTATCATTCTTATATTCTAATCAGACAATTATCTGGACTGACAAGCAAAAGCTGCACAGGGAAACATATGAGCCTCAGTCCCAGAAATATCAGCGCAGTGAGTTTCTGATATCTGAACCACCTTACGCAGGCCTAAATTTGTTTCACCCTGGCGCCCAGCCATTGCCAGGTAAGTCAGTTTCCACAGCCTAAACAGCAGGATAATCACTATTGCCACATTGCATTATAATAATGTTTGAAATATAACAATATTAGTAGTTATTAATATTATTATTATTAATATTATTATTATGACTATTGGAGGATAGTGGTTAGTGTCGGCCTGGTGATTGTGGGTTTAATCCTCATCGTGGGGGAGAAAATAGTTACAATTTTCCTGAGCTCTCAGGTTAACCCAGTCTTACATAGGTACCAGTCAATGTCACAGGAAGTAACTGCAGCCTGTCATTTGAAATATAAAAATATGGATCTGTCACCATACGCTTATTGTGTCTTAAAGCATGTAAACAGGTCCTTCATTGACTTTTACTTATTATTATTATTATTATTATTATTATTATTATTATTATTATTATTATTATTATCTCTAGCCATATCCTGGTGCAAGGAAATGCAACCTAAAGACTAAATGTCAAGGTCCTAAGCCTTAGTCGGCAACTGATCTAGGATCAAAGTCCGATAGGTGTACAGTTTGAGCATTGCTTTGCTAAGCCGTCAGCTTCTGCAGCTTGTATTATTCCAGACATTATTCCTCTGGAGTAAACTAGGCAGGCCGAGAGCGGGATCATGCTGCATGAGCAACACATGGTCTATGTAATTCAGCCCAGACTTTGTGTTATGGGGAGTTTTTTATGCCTTAATTTGAAGCACAAAGTAACAAACTATCATCTGTCAAGATGGCAAGGTGTCAGTACAGTAGTATTATGTCCTCTACAGTATAGGAGAGAATGATAGATACCTTAACTCAATAAGGGGAGACTCGTAACTCACTGTAAATGAACCTCCTTGTGACAAAAGGTGGGCAGCTCACAAAAGTGGCAAATGCATTTCAGATGACCGGCTATCTGCTGGAAAAAGTGTACAACTCGGCATCGAAGCAGATCAAGGCATTCACTTGTCTTGACAATTGAAACTACCCATGTGACTTTGGAAGTCAAGAGGAAACTACCATATTATTTTCTCCAGAATGAATTTATGAGCATGTGACACAACTGAAATGAGGGAGTAAATAAATGTAAAATAAAGGACCCTTCTACACACATTGAGGCGTGTGGGGTATATAGTGTTACCCCGATACTGTTATAGATCAATTTGCACTCAATGACTGATGTGGTGAATGTCATGCTGGTAGCTTTCACTTCCCAAGAAACCTAGGGAAAATATGGAGCCAGCACCTTATACCCAATACACCTAATGGCATGGACAGGGATCTTTTAATTTTGTTTTCTAATATCATTACCATTGTGAAGGTAGCCTTTTGCAAGATGAAAAACATTCTGACCAATAAAAAGATATCAATGGAAACGAGAAAAAGAGTGTTGAAGTGCTACATAGAACCTGTACTTTTGTATGGATGTGAAGCATGGACAATGAGCAGTCAAGCTGTAAACCATCTGATGGCTGTGAAAATGTGGTTTCTGAGGAAAATGTAAAGAATACCATGGACAGCAGAACAACCAATGAACAAGTCCTTCAAGAAACAAATGAAGATTGTAAACTGATTAGATTCATTAGACGTAGACAGTCAAAATTTTTTGGGTATGTTATGAGAAGAAATGACTTGGAGAACTTGGTGACGACTGGCAAGATCAAAGGGAAGAGACCAAAGGGAAGACCGAGAAGTAAATACCTGGATGGCTTGGCCACATGGCATGGTTGAGACAGGAACACGGAGCTGATCCACGACTCTGGTGATCGAGAGAGTTGGCAAAACATGATCACCCTCGCTTATCGGCATGGCACATGATGGATGGAATATCATGTTTATCACTTCTGGGTTATCATGTTTATCACTTCTGTGTTGTGATTGGGATATCTAGTGTCTATTTGTATTTCACATTTCACATACTGAATTTTTTTGGTTTGTATATTCAGGTTCTTGAATTGTTATGATATTCATTATTTGTTAGCATTTCATGTGTTATTCATGGTTTTCAAGCGGTCATGTATTCATGGTTTTCAAGCGGTCATGTATTCATGGTTTTCAAGCAGTCATAATATTCATGGTTGTCAAGCAGTCATGATCAGGTACCATCTCCATAATGAAGATTGGTTTCAATGGATCTCCAACACTGCCTTGGTTGTACATTCTGTCAGACTCCTGTTCGTCCATCTCTTTTATCATTTTCTACAAATTCTCTGTGTAGAGAAGTTTCATATTTTTTTCTTTCTTTTTTCTTGGTTAACACAATAGTTTCAGGAATGAGGAAGAGGGAAAATCTTAGCAGTGAGCTACTAATGTATCAATGAATTACTAATGTATCAATGAATTACTGTTGTATTAATGAACTACTAATGTATCAATGAATTAGTAATGTTTCAATGAACTAGTAATGTATCAGTGAATTAGTAATGTGTCAGTGAACTACTAATGTATCAATTAATTATGAATGTATTAATGAATTACTAATGTGCCAATGAACTAATAATGTATCAATGAATTACCAAAGCATCAATGAATTACTAATGTACCACTGTTTCACAATCTTCGCATTTCAGCACCATGTAGTGCCCCAGAGAGCATCAATGCTTTGTTCAATAAAGATCATGCAGTAGTCAACTGGAGGCCTCCACCTCTCTTACATTACCAAGGTAATGTTAACATTCATTAGTTTTATTACATTACCAAGTTATTGTTATCATCCATCAGTTGTATTACATTAACATAAAGACTGAATGTCATGGCAGGGCAGACCGAGCCCTAAGTCTTGGTTGGCATCTGGTCTAGGATTGAAGCTCCGACAGGCGGACAGTTAGAGCACTGCTTTGCTGATCCGGCTTGTTCCAGACGTATTGGTGTTACCTTTCCTCTGGAGTACACTAGGCAGGCTGAGAGAGGGATCATGCTGCATGGGCAACACATGGTCTCTAAATTCAGCCCTGTCTTTGTGTTATGGTGGTATAAATCCATTTTACAAACTATTGTCTGTCAAGACAGCAAGATGCCAGTCATTGTATTACATTACCAAGGTATTGTTAACATTCATTAGTTTTATTATATTACCAAGGAATTGTTAACAGCCATTAGTTTTATTACATCACCAAAATATTGTAATCATCCATTAGTTGTATTACATTACCAAGGAATGGTTAACATCCATTAGTTTTATTACATTACAAAGGTATTGTTATCATCCATCAATTGTATTACATTATCAATGCAATGTTAACATTCATTAGTTTTATTACATTACCAAGGAATTGTTAGCATCTATTAGATTTATTACATTACCAAAGAACTGTTAACATTCATTTATTTTATTACATTACCAAAGAATTGTTAACAAATTATTGCTTTGACAACTGAATTATGTCTGAGTAACTTACTGGTAGTCTTAGTTTTATGTTTTTAGTCTTATATCCGATGGAGATTTTACAAGAGGGAAAGTTGAAAAACAAATATTTTACTAGAAGGAAAGTTGGAAAACATATTTCACTAGAATGAAAGCTGGAAGACAAATATTTTACTAGAGGGAAAGTTTGAACGCAAATATCTTACTAGAGGGAAAGTTGGAAGACAAATATTGTACTAGAGTGAAAGTTAGAAGACAAATATTTTACTAGAGGGAAATCTGGAAAACTAATATTTTACTGAGGAAAAGTGGAAAGACAAATGTTTTACTAGTAAGTAAAACAACAAGTAAATTACCCTTTTCCACATCTTGGGCCAGATTTTCTAGACCAGTCTGCACTCAGTGCATTATGTGGTCAACTTCATGCTGGCTATATTTACATACTAGGACTTTCCTAGTACCAATTTAAGGCTGGGTCGACCTGGGAGCCCAGGTAAAATTTAAGTAATTTTAAACATTCTGTCTCGATAAGAATTAGATCATGTAACCACCAGGCCAGGAATGCCAGGTACTGCGTTGCCGTGGCTACCAGTTTTAATATTGGGTACCAGAAATGTCTCTGGGAAGAAAGGCAGGTAGTGAGGAAGAGAACTAATCACCTCACTGCATAGTGCCATAACCTAGTATTTGTGAATTCTCATATATGTTACCCAGCTGTTCAAGTTTTCCACATACAAGTTTGTCTTCCATTGCTTCACTTGCCAAGTATTTTTCAACATAAGGTTAATTTCTGTATCCCACCTTTTCTATTCACATACCTCATAAATTGCATTTGTCATTTCCTTATGAATTTGATGATTAAATAAAGGCAGGTTTATATTGAAAAGGATGGGCTTCATTGCACCAGGTCTTATTCCATATGGCTGGGTCTCATTCCACAGAGCAACCTGCTGAAACTATCGTACAAAGCATGAACTCTGTTGCTTCATTGAGCCTGTCTCATAACATGATCATATGAATTGTTTATGTACGCAGCATTCATTTGACAATGTTTTTCTATACGAACAAAGCAATGAACAATATGTAATAAATGTACGAAATAAGAGAGGTTGGAAGGGCTGAATGTAAGACATTCCTGTGTACCCAATTTGTGACCCTTTGAAAGTAACGATTCTTTGTTCGTTCGTTCACCATTTCACTGGTGTTTATTCAGCAACACTTGCAGTCATGAGTACCTCAGCACTTGTTTTTATCTCTACTCTTGATATTCTCAAAACTTTTCTCAGGAAGTCTCCGTGGTAAAGTGATTGCGAGGTCTGCATTGTGTTCTGAAAGCTGTGGGTTTAATTCTGGTCTTTGTAATTCGGTTCACGAATGCAATTTTCTCTGAGACTCCTGGGGGGTCACCGCTGGAACTACGTAATTCATACTTTGTGCAAATCTTTTGGCAGGCCGCCCTGTGGAAAGAGGCTGGGCCAAAATGGATGAAACTCGGTGCAATAAAGTTAATCTTCTTATCTCTTAAACTTGTTTTAATACTGTTATTAAAAAAGCCACATTTCCACTTCCTCCACTTTCTTCACTGTTTCACTTTGTCATATTCACTTAAGGTCAAGGTGCATGGAGAAACTGGACTTACCAGTTACAGCTGGTCAAGTCTGGTGATGGTGACCTACTGGATAAACCACAGAATTATGACATTTCTGGGCTGAGCTTAACCATAGCTGACCTTGACCCAGATACTTTATACAAGGTCAAGGTTCGAGCAAGATCACAGGCTGGATTTGGTCCATGGTCAGAAGAATTTATTGGGAGGACTTTGAAATATGGTTTGTATCATTACTGTTTATGTGTAACTTTGCTTTTGCCATCATCATGTGCTCTGTCAAATGATGTAGAAATTCATTATCTCCACAGATTTCATCCCTGTTGTTCTAGATTAATCTGTTGATGATATTCCTCCATGCTTAGGTCATCAACCAAGAATACTTTGCTTTACACCTGCATCCATGATTAGGGGTAGTGGAGTTTTACAATCTTGACATACCGATTTTGAAGTTAGTGACAGCCTACTCAGAGCAGTCAGCTCGATACCTCATGACTGAGACACCCCAAACTCTAGACCTAACAACTGTAGCACCTCAACACCACTGGCCCTATCTGCACACCTCGTAATCCTAATCCGTACACCTAAACATGCATATGATGATGATGTTTCTACAGTGTATGATGATACTAAACCAAAACCCGCCCCTCTTAAGTAATTGAAGCCGCGCCCTTTTTTATATATACATATGTTGTGTGCCATCTTATATTCCGAGCGGCCACTTTTTAAAACCAGTATAACGTCAATACTACACCTCTCCCCATTTAAATGTTTGTCTAAATATGTTTTCCCTGTATTAAAATTATTATATACCTTTTTTTTAAAATCGTTTTGTTATTGTTTGAAGTTTTATGTTTCATGTTGTATACCACATCACTACCCGTACCCCCACCTACAATTTAAGGGGTCACTTGACCACCTCTTGACCACTTGATCACCTCTTGACCACTTGAAAAACTCTTAGTTTAGTTTAGTTAGTTTAGTCGTTGGATCAACATCACGGCACACGGTTTAACCCATAAGTGCTCCGTTTTCCTCCTAACTCAAACCTGAGTCTGGAGAAACTCAGCTCAATGCACGAACTCCGTTGCATCGGCGAGGATCCTGATATACTTTGGGTAGATTTTTAACTCTTGACTGCATCCACTCTGATGAGTCATTTGACCACCACTTGTCCACCTCTTGATCACTTTACCACCTCTTGATCACACCAACTGTGATGAGTCACTTGGCCACCCCTTGACCACTTGACCACCCCTTGACCACTTGACCACCACTTGAGCTAAAATAAGTGGAGGCTAAATATTTGACTGTTGCATTACCTGCCTATCATTGGAATACCTTTACTAAACCCACTGTATTGGTAAATACACCCGCCAGTTACTTCTCCTTTTATTCATAGTAATTTCCCCTGTATTTAGTCATTATTACTGCTCCTTTAATTTAATTTATCATTGTAGCCTCTTTTCATTAACAGTTACTACCACATAGGATCTCCTGTAGAATAGTGGCTAGACATTTGCCTACCAGTCCTGTGGCCTTGGCTTCCAGGTCAACCCAGCCTGAGATGAGTACAAATAAATGTCTTGAGAAATAAAGATGGCAGGCATGATACTGCCCATATCACCCACAGAATATAGACTGATCTATAAAGATATATGTCTATCACCATATAATCATATGACATACATATAAAATTACATATAGATGCATGGCACATTCTATTGTTTACAAGCTTGTTAATTAAACTATTACTGATATTGCCAGATGACATGAGTATCTTGATCAGCCGTTCTGGAGGTCAGATTCTTGAAAAGAGTGTTGATGGAATTGAGAGCTCTCTAGTTGAATTGAATTCTGATACAACAAGTAAGTTTTAAATTGCTTATGCAAGAAGTAATAACATTTAAAGATGGTAAGTTGCAGTGAATTCATGTAAAGTATTTTTATAAAATAATGTTATGTACTTTGTGTATGCTGATCTTGGTTGTTTTCATATATGACTTTATATCAAAGTGATGATAACGTTCATTGCACTGTTTAGATTTGAATAACTGGTAAATAGATTTTCTGTATATAAAATTGCATAAATTACCATAATTTGTAAATAAATTGCATGTTTATAGCAGTTCTTCTTCTGCTGCTACGGCGGCAGCGACTGCTGCTGCTGCTGCTGCTGCTGTTGCTACCTTCTTCTTCTTCTTCTTCTTCTTCTTCTTCTTCTTCTTCTTCTTCTTCTTCTTCTTCTTCTTCTTCTTCTTCTTCTTCTTCTTCTTCTTCTTCTTCTTCAATTGTATTTGATTGACACTAGTATCAACTTCATACAAACATATATCATCTCACATATACAATCATGTCACATACATATAGAATCATTTCATATTTCACGTGCATGTATAATTATGCTCATCATCATCAAGTGCCCTGCCAGCTGGCGTAGGCGTTCATGTCTCTCCACAGATCTCGGTCTTTGGTGTTCTGGATCAACTCTGTTGCTGATATTCCTCCATGCCACTGTCTCAATCCATCCAGCCTCATTTTTTTTGGTCTGCCTCTGCCTCTCTTCCCCTCGATCTTTCCAGTTGTCACAATGTTCTCCAATGTCTCTCTTCTCATCACATGACCAAAGAAAGCTGTTTGTCTCTTTCTTATTGTTGTATATAATCTTCTAGTTTCATTAGCCTCTTTCAGACAATCGTTGTTAGTTACTCAGGCTGTCCAAGGAATTTGCAGCATTCTTGTCAAGAACCACATCTCTGTTGCTTCCAAGTTCTTTTGAATTTGTTCATTTACATTTTAAGATTCACTGCCATAGAGCGAAACTGGTTCTTTATAACATTTCGGCACTCTCTTTCTTATATTCATTATTATTATGTAGACATATATTCATGTCACATACATATATAATAATGGTACGTACATATATAATCATGTCACAATCACATGTTATCATGTCACAATCACATATAATCATGTTACAATCACATGTTATCATGTCACAATCACATATATTCATCCCACTTACATATACGACCATGTCAATGTCGCAGGGTTAGACTGGCATGAGGACATCATACTGTGGGTCAGCGAGTCGGATGTGCTGTTCATGTACAACAGAACAAACCAGCAGAACCAGGAGCTGACCACGGTTGGCAAGGCATCCTGTGTTGCTTATGATTGGCTGGGACACAAGATTTACTGGTCAAATGAAATAACCAGAGTGGTCAGTACTCATGTTTTAAAAGTGTTTTATTGTTCCCCCCCCCCTAATCATCATTATCATCATCACACACTCCTGATCCTGGGTTAGTGAATATGATCCCTAGTCTCCTCAAAGAAGAGTAAAGAATTGGAGGCCAATATATGCATAGTGACCAGAGCTGTGGCTTTGGGGATAGCAAAATTCAGATTCACAATTGCCTGACACACAGAGTCAAGGGTTTGAAATTAGCAGTGGGCGATTTGTTAGCAGAATGATTTGCAATGATTTCAATGGTATGATGCATCAGCCAATAGAAAGCAATGGCAAACAACTAACTAAATATTGCCTATTAAATCAAACTAAGGAAATAAATGACTGTAGACCCCGAGGTAGACCAAGAAGACGGTGGAGAGATAATATATATACAGACCTACAAGCACTTGGAATCAACGACTGGCAAGAGAAGGTCAACCAGAGAGACGAATGAAGACGGATTGTATCTGCAGCAAAGAACCTCATTGGCTCGGCACGCTGAAGAAGAAGAAGAAGAAGAAGAAGAAATCACAAATAGCCAATAAATGCTGGGCTTGATTGCATCGTCCTGTAAAGGACAGCAGCTAACATTATATGCATAATGCTCAGGTTAAAATGCATCAGCAGTTGGATATTGTTAAAATTAGGCTGTATAGAATATTGCTCTGGCAAGATTTAAGAAAAAAAATAGAAAAGTCTTCCTAAGATAGAATATTTATAATTTGTTTGTGTGGGTTATGGCTCACACACTGAGAGCCTCACCGGAGTTACGGTACTCCTTAAGGGATCTATAGGAGAAGACTTTATAGCTCAAGGATGTCCTTCTTCTAGTACTTGAGCACTCTTGGAGATGTTTGTGCGCAATAAACATGATATTTATCAATCTGAAACCTCAGTTCTGTTCTGCTAAAATATGAAGAACAACTGAAACAATTACAAGTAAACAATAAACATTCATTGACTGGTGTCTGAGCAGCATAGAAGGACTAAGATGGCATTATAGCTTGGAGGGAGAACTAGAGATCTAAGGAGCATCCAGGAAACCAAGAGATGAGAGAAATTTGCTGGCACTGGATAGGACACACATTTTTAAAACATAATAATAATATAATTACCGGGTGTATTTTTAATGACTGTGCAGCATTTGAAAATATTGCGGGTCCAAGTTCTGTATTAACCTATTATGTTGTATGAACTTTAGAGAGGGTGAATAAAAAACTTGGACCGGCAATATTTTCAAACACTGCACAGCCATTAAAAATGCACCCTATAGTATGGCCTTCCCCTGGAACCTAAAAGACAAATGAATCAGAGGGTGACCTAAATACACATGGAGAAAAGAATTAAAGAGGGGGATGAATAAAATGGTTAGGGGATGGAGGGGAATGCAGGAAATAGCAAAGAATAGAACAGTTTGGTATGAGTTGGTTGAGTGTCCATGCACCTCTGGGACATAACAGGCAGAATAAGAAGAAGAGAGAATTAGGAGGGGAGGAGGAGGGAATGTCATTTTAAAATCAGATGACAATTACTGACATAGAAATATTAAAATATTAAAATACTTACTTGTTGCTTCTTGCAGATGTATCGTTCAAATCTTTATGAAGGCAGGCATGAGTTCATCTGCCAGACACAAGCAAATGACATTGCCATAGATGCAGTCAGTGGTAGGTTGTACTGGACAACTCAGTTCTCTGTAGAAACAAGTGATCTCAATGGCAACATCCACCAAGAAATGTACAGTCTTCCCATCTTCGGTGACAGAAAAATCATTAGTCTAACATTGGATTTGGATTCTGCAAAGGCAAGTAGGACTTTTTGATACAAGATGGTAATCTAAAGGGCAGTCACTCTGATTATAGTGTATAGTATTAAAGTGTCTGGCTTTTAATTGACAGTTTCTACTGTTTTCAGTTAGAGTACTAGGTGATGGCATAGTGGTTAGAGCACTGTCTTACTAAGACAGTCGTCTGGGTTCAGTCTCTAACAGTGCCAGGATTTTGTTCCAGCCTGAAGGTCGACACAACCTCATAAAATGGCTTCTGAATAATTGTTATAATTGTCTGAGAATTATCTGAGAAGGAAAGGCAATGAAAAATGAAATTCATCATTAGAAACCATATTAAAATTTAAAGGGGTTAAAGACAAGGGGATTGATTTAATTGCACTAGGTTTGTCCATTATGGCTCGGTTTTCTTTCTGCAGAGATGCTACCAAAAGTGTCATATCTCTGTAGCTCCAGTGATGACCCCCATGGGTCTCCAAAAACAGTGCACTTGTGAATGACAGAGTCCAGGCGTGTACCCACAACCTTTGTAGCATGAGGCAGGCAGCCTGACCACCTTCAAAATCTCACATGACCCCTGGGCCAGCAGATGAGCATGCTAGCCACTATGCTACTGTGACTTTCATTGACCTGTTTATAATAAGTATTCCAATGTTTTATGATTCTAGAAACATCCACAAAATGTATGTTGTGATTTACATGGGCACTATTTTCGTGTTACTTTCTAGGTACTATGGTGTGAGACAAGTTACGACGGCCATAAGATCTTCATGCTCGACTTAATTCCATCAAATGATGTGGGTCGCTTGCCAACCCTGCCTGTAGAGATTAGACAACTGGGGAGCATAAATATTAGGTAAAGTGAAGGACACTTAAAACAACTTGAGATGCATTGGATTTATGGTGCTATCCTTGTATTTATATAGGAGTCTAAATTCAGTCATGCAATAGCATCTTCTTTGTAGAACCTCACTCCCATAACGACCATCCGGAAAACTTCACGATCATAAGCAAGATGCCCCACGTCTGATACACCCATCTGGAGATCATCCACAACATCCTGCACTCATCTTTTCTTTAGCCTTCCTCTTCCTCTCTTCGCAGCATATAACCTTCCATTATTGTTCTCTCTAAACTTTCATGGCGTTTCAAGTGACCAAAATATTTCAATTTTCTTTGTTTTAGTGTCTTTAATGGCCAACTTTCTTCAATACTTAGTTCTTGCCTTATGTATGTATTTGTTCTTTTCTTTATCCAAGATATTCTTAGAACCCGTCTATAACATTTATATTCAAAGGCATTTTAGAAGTAGTAAAAGCATAAAATGTGACTATGAAGCTGAATGAAAAGAAAATATATGCAGATACAGGTAAATAAGTGCACAAAATATGCCTAGGAAGCTCCATGAAAGCAAAAATAGACACAGATCCAGTTGAGCATTTTGACTGAAGTCTATATTAACAAACAAGAAAAACAAAACAGTAATAAAAAAATAGATAGCACACAAATATAAAAATTAAATGAAAATGTGAAAAGTAATCTGATCAACCCATGATGTATCAGATTACTTTTCAGATCACCAGCTAAATATGGTTTTGTTTTATCTGTTTTTTTTTTCTTGCTCATTGATGAAGACTTTTGTTGAAACATTCACTTAGATCTATGTGTGTTTGCTTTTGTTGAGCTTCCTAATAATATTTTGTGCTCTTATTCAGACTCAAGTATCATTTCAGCAGCAGCCAGCCTCCTTTTTTATATCATATTTTTATAGATCAATTGGCATTTAATGATTTAATTGGGGATGTGGTCACTATCATGCCAGCTGTCTTTATTCCCATTATATTTTCTGGTACCCATTTACTTGATGGTCAACCCTGAGCCCAGGTCAATATTTACAAATCCGTCATATTTGGAATTCGACCACACATGACCACCAGGTCAACAGGCAAGCATCCTATTCAGTGCACTAGCGCAGCTGATTGAAGGCATATATATTAAATATAATTAATATTCAGAGTGTATATATGGGTACTGTAGTAATTTGTGGCTGGTTACAAAAACTGCAAAATATGTGTCAGGGTTAACACAGCTAAGAAAGAACATCATCCAAAAAGTATAAAATGATCAGTCAGTCAGCATTAAAAATACAATACCTCAACAATTATAAATTTGTTAAACCATAGATCTGACCACCTATCCACTTGTCTAAGTGCAGTATGGGTAAATATTTCATAATTGAGTGACTGTTTCATTATAGATGGGTGGGTGGATGGGTGGATGGATGGGGCTGTTCCTCTTCTTCTTCAATCCTGTTTTAAAGGGAGTATGTCACACCAAGTTATACACCTCAGAGATCACTGCGTCAGAAATAGTGATCTTTGAGGTGCAAAACTAGCACCATAAGAGCGAAGGAAAAACAAAGAAATAAAACCCTGAATGGCTTGACCACATGACATAATCAGGGCAAGAACACCAACCTAATCTGAGACTGGTGAACATGTGAGATGGCAAACTTTGACCACTCATGTTTAAGAGATGGCACCTGATGATAATGATGATGATGATGATGATGATGATGATGATGATGATGATGATGATGATGATGATGATGATGAGTAATTAGTGTTACCTGATAACAATAAACCAAAGGAAAGCAATGTTTGTAACTTATCAAGATCAGCAATACAGCTGTTTCATATTTACATGTGCCAGGTGTTTTTTTTTTTTACAGCAAACCAAGCCTACAGCAATTCTCACACAATCTGTTTTGGCTAACAGAGCAGGACATGCTGGCAACTGGTAACTCCTACAGCAACCACTCATCCATTGTGAGCTCTGATGATGGCCTCCAATGCTTTAAAGTTACCCATCCAATGATGCATCCTTTTCCTGGTAAGTTTTTGTTTCTCATTCACTCATTTTGAATTTTTGCATTTGGATAAGCCTTCCCTATTACCAGTATCCCTCGCCATCAGGCAAACCCACTCCGACTTCTGAGGTACTTGTAATTTACCTCCCCAAGTCAAGGATGAGAAGTCAACATTTTAGTCCAACTAACCAATGTAAGGCTGAACCCACTACCTCGGTATCAGCACACTGGAAGTTTAAGAGCGAGTGCTCTTATCCATTTAGCCATGCTCGCCTCTTTCCTCGTAAGTAAAATACAGTATGTGTGTGTATGTGACATGAAGTGGTAGTTGGTGTGTGACTAAGAAGATTGGTACATTACTCTTTCATTGCAGAAGTGAAATACAGATCATGAAGAGAATAGGATTGATCAAAAATATTTTATATAACATGAAAAAATATTAATGTCACAACGTGAATGATGACAGAGTGACAGATGGAGTGGCTATGGTTGTGTCTAGGGTATGTTAGTGTGAATGTTGTGTTGAACAACTGATCAACCACAATGCATCAATATCAAAACACCAGAATTGCGCACACAATACTTTAATTTGAACCACTGGATACAACATTATTCCTCAGGAACGTTCATCATTATATATATCTATCCAGTACATAAGCACAGGTACAATACACGTAGTCCCAAACACTATCTCTGCTGACAACTGGGCTCAGTCTATAATCCTAAGCCTCCAAATGACTCTCACTGAAAACACAGGGCGGAGTTCTCTACCTAACTCCGTCACTATTCAAACTTTTTCAGACCGCCGACGTCACTGTCGGGTCCCAAAACTCAACTGTCCCCGTCAATGTTTTCCACTTGTCTTTTTACCCTTCCTTCAGCCCTCCCCTGGGACTGCGCCTTTAACCCCGTGAACTTGTTTATGTGTACCCTTGCTACCAAGGGCAGTCACCTTAATGTTAGTGAACCCAGGCATGTTTCAATTAACATAAATAAGTTACTTGCACATCCTTTACAGGACATCACATTCAACCCCAGCATTTTGTTGGCTGTTTGTGATTTCTTGGCAAGTTTATGTTCAGTAGTTTACCATTGCTTTCTTAATGATTGGCACTCATAGTATTGATGAAAACCAATGCAAGGCGGTCTGCTTCCAAATTGCTTGCAGCCGAGTTTAGAATGTGGTGCATGGGATTAAGAACTGCCTCCATAACCCCTTCATCACAGATCCAGCTAACATAAATAACACATTAAAAATGAGAATAGTCACATTTTATTTGCATATTTTCAATACAACTATATGGGACAGAAACCTGGACAATGAACAAATAACTGGAGATTCAAATTGAAGCCCTGGAGATATGAATAACAGAAGATTAAGTTGTATTTCACGGAAACAAACAATTTTTTTTAAATACAGAGGTTCTAGGGAGACTGTGAATGAAAAGAGAGTTGATCAAATAAATCAAAAATAGATAAGGTAAATATTTTTACCACATTAAAAGACATGGCACTCTTACAAAAACCATACTGGAGGGCGAGGTTGAGGGCAAAAGAGCAAGAGGTAGACGATATAAGTGGGAAGATAATATCATGAGATGGATGAACACCAGTCTATTTGTGTGTACAACAAGAGTTCTACAGATCCATCGTAGACAACTTTCATTGTGGAGATTAATGTTTTAATGTTTGCATATCCTTTACAGGACATTGCTGTCAACATAGCATCTTTTAGCTGATTGTTGATTTCTTGGCAAGATTACGCTCAGTAGTTTGCCATTGCTTTCTGAGCGGCCGGCTCACATACCCTGTAAGTTACCGACGCGATTCAAACCACTGCTGATTCTCACCGTCGTCACGTTACTTATGAGAGTATACGAGATTACGGAGAAAAGTCGCTAACCTCTAGGCCAGGAAGCCGGCCATTGTGGAGATGGCACCTGATTAATTGACATTAATTTTTAATTCAGTCACTGTGCTAAGGTGTCTAGGTAATTTAATTTAATCAATAAATGAACAATAAAAGTATATTTAAATCTGTTGAGGCTGCCATTATATGCTATTGAAATCAGGCACTATGTAAGCAGAAAGACATATTACTGAACCTACGACTTCCTTTGTAACACATGCATGTACATTGGAGTAGAATCAGTGACTATATGTGCTATGTATTTCAGCACCCCCCCCAAAAAAAGATTCATCCATGCATTCATATCATAAGTAATGCTGTAGTATAGTCCTGATGAGATATGGCAAAATATGCCAGGCAATGAAATGTACAACCTATTATAGGCTCTCTTTGTTCAAAGCAGTTTTAAATTCTCAATTACACAAGGTGTGAATAACAAAGACAAAAACATTAGATTGCATGATTTATTGCCTGGCATATTTCACTGCATCTCGTCAAGAAAATACTGCAGAAATCACACAACATAAACTAAAGCAATAAGATAAATCCTTCAAGCTGAAATACACAAGGTTTGTGAAAGCATTCTTTTCAAAAACTACTTTAAAAAGTAAATGCAATTTTCATGAGTAAAGAAAAAATACCTTGACATATTTTTAAGATCGTAGATAAAACTTCCAAAATGATTATTATTACTTTTTGTAAAAATAAAGCTAAAGCTCCATAACTCTTTATTAAAATACTGCCCAGCCAAAGATGCGACACTGACATTGTTGAAAGGGAGATAATGGTATGGTTTCAGTGTAATATTTTTAATTGAAGAGTTGCCTGTTTCCTCGAAGTTTGGTACCAGATTGGGAGAAATTTCTACACCAACCCCTTTCTGATAGATGCAAACCCTTTTCATGGTTCAACCAACCTGAATGGCAATGTGTTAGACTTATACATGCATGCACGCACACATGCACAGACACATAAGGGCACACACAAACAAAACATAGACACACCATGGGTATACAGCCCTGATCATGCTGGAGTGCCAGTCAGCGGATAATTTGACTTCAAGAGCATCAGGCGTCTGGGGGAACACACACACACATATAATTTTAAGACTTGTCTCTGAATGACTGTAAGTTGATTAACTGATGAAACAACATATTTAAGGAAACTTGAAGTTAGATTTAAGTGAAGTTAGATAAGTGGTTCCAGTGAAGAGGGATCATGAGGCGAAGAATCCATTGAGAGAGACAAAACACCTGTTGGTTTGTCCAGAGGAGTATGCTTGATTGCTTGCTTGTGTTCGATGGCTGTGAACTCCTGTATGTCGGATGAATACATCCTATTGTCCAACATCAATGTGATGTCATACAGGATCTGATGTTTGCGTGAGTATCCGTTGTCCCATGTCTGGCTTATTGGTGTGCAGACTGGTGGTTCCTCGCCATGCAGGCAGATACTCTCCAGCTTCGGAGGAATCCAGAGGAGTATGATGTCAGTTCTTCATATATCATTAATAACCTATCATCATCATCAAGTGCTATGCCAGCTGACGTAGGCATTCATGACTCTCCACAGATCTCGTTCTTTGGTTTACTGGATCAACTCTGCTGATGATATTCCTCCATGTCACCGTCTCAATCCATCCAGCATCATTTCTGCCGCTCTTCCCCTCATTCTTTCCAGTTATCACAATTTTCTCCAATGCCTCTCTTCTCATCACATGACCAAAGAAAGCTGTTTGTCTCTTTCTTATTGTTGTAAGTAATGTTCTAGTTTTATTAACCTCTTTCAGGCAATCATCGTTAGTTACTCTGGCAGTCTAAGGAATTCGCAACATTCGTTTCAGAAACCCAACCTATATATATATATATAAAATCAATAAGAGCCATGGTCGAGTCATGACTACATGCTCAACTGCTGGCCTGGCAGACATTGGTTTGATCCACATCAGGGCGATTCAAGTTTTTCTAATTAACCTGGGCTGCCAGGTCAACCCAGTCTAACATGGGTACGAGGAAATGTCTTGAGAGGTCAAGGCAGCTGTCATGACACTGACCACATTACCCACTGAGTGCCGATTGACCTATAGATATATGGGTCTAGCACCATAATTCCACTGTGATTTAACATGTATACAAGGGTTCTGTACTTTAATTTATAGATATTGATGTACAAGGTGTATTTTTAATGACTGCAGTTTTTTGAAAATATTACCGTTCCAAGTTTTGCATTTACCTGCTGTGGAGTTCATGCAACATAATCGGTAAATACAAAACTTTGAACAGCAATATTTTCAAAATCTGCATAGTCATAAAAAAATACACACTATATAATCAACAGAATGAAGCATTCCAGAATCTGTCATAAATATTCATTTCATTTGTAACTATTATAACAATACACATTATGCATTATCCATAAATTTCTGCTTAATTATTCATTGAAACATGTATTTCATATTTTGGTTAACTAATCAACAAAATCTGGTCAACCCCTATTATCTACTTACTATTAGCCAACATGACTGCAAGCAAGGTCAAGGTTATTCCTGGCTCCATCCTGTCTGATGATTTACACATAGAAGGCGTCTGGTCTAGGTTCAACCTGACATGGCCCACACAAGCAGACGTCACTTATGGAATGGTCTTTTACAAAGTGTTTGTGGAAGCAGTTAACAATAGCAAACATTTGGTAAGTAGCTGGTCATGTTTACAAGAAAATGTTTTCATATATTTAACTCATTATCATCATCATGTGACATGCTGGTAAGCTTGGGCAGTCATGTTTCACCGTCTTACATGATCACCAGAGATTTTTTTTTTTGCGCTCGCTCACTTTGAACTCAAGTGTAGTTCATGCACACTACTTTGAGCAGTGCTGGACTGAATTTTGTGTATGGATTAGCTTTCCCTATTTCCTTGGCATCAGGCGAACCCACTCTGACTTCAGAGGTGCTTGTAATTTATGTCCCAAAGTCAAGGACAATAAGTCAGCATTTTAATTCAATTGGCCTGTGTAGGGGTTGAACCCTTTACCTCGGCATCAACACACTGGATGTTTAAGGACACGCATTCTCATCCAGTCTGGCATGCTGACCTACACCAGAGTTACTTAAGTAGTATTCATTTTTTTTTTTAAATGTAACTAGTATTTTAAACTTCAATTTGCGGTGAAAGAGGTTTGTATATCTGCCTCATACGTTGTGGGATGTGTTCAGTTCCCTAGTAAGCCACAGGGTCTTTGTCTGTTGGAGGTGAAACAAACATTCTGGCCTGTACAATGCCTGGTAACTGCAGCCTGGAAAAACCTGTCGGTAGACATCAGAAATGGTACAGGTGCCGTAGGAGAGTTGTTTTGTAAACTATTTAATATATTTTGTTGTCAATGGTAGAACAAATAACACTATCAAACCATCAGTGAAACCAAAGAGAAGAAAACAATATGAAAATTGCAAATCAAAGGGGAGTAGCATAAACAAGCAAGACAGCATTTAGGAGAGAAATTTCTTCACACTCCAGAAGACATTAGTTTAGTTTAGTCGTTGGATCAACATCAAGGCACACGGTTTAACCCATAAGTGCTCCGTTTTCCTCCTAACTCAAACCTGAGTTTGGAGAAACTCAGCTCAATGCACGAACTCTGTTGCATCGGCGAGGATCCTGAAACACTTTAAATACCAGAGGACATTATGAGCTCCAAGCACATCGTCATCAGATTAGTCTCAGAGACTCTGCCGTCTACAATCTTGAAACACCTAAGCACCAGAGCACATCCTATGGCAGAGTACAAAACCGTCGAGAATGTGTCAGAGAATGGAACTGAACCCACACAAGCAATTTACAAGGTAAACTCTGGGAAACTGATGATGCATTGTTACTTTATTTAATAGAATATGAAATGTTTGATTAGTTTAATCGTTAGTATGCTAGACTTATGTGGCTATATGATCAAGTTAATGATTAAAAGCTAGGTCTTAAAATCACTTCAGTGCATACAATTGCTAAAGTAGATTTCTATCATCTGTTTTGAGGAACGAAAAGACAGAAATTAAAGTATCTCATCTGTTCATAAATCTGTGACCTAACACTCTACATCTCACTTGCAACAATACATTCTTTCAATAATGTCAATGGTTACATTTATAACAGCATGTCTAAAGTTGCATTTATGTACACATAACCAGTTTTTGCCTGTTATCTAATATAAAAATTACTCCTGTATTCTAGACAACATCAGACCATTTCTATGAGATGTCAGGGTTTTCTCCATACACTCGGCTTGTGGTATCAATCCAGCCATTTACTTACTGGGGATATGCTGAACCAACAACTATTTCCCTTCGGACACCAACATCTGGTTTGTATTAGACTTACAGCGTTTAACTAACCATAAAAGATGCTGTGATGTGATACGGGGTGATGAACTTAATCCAACGCAAAGAGAGTAAATACAAACTTTTGGCTCGAACTGATAGCAGATTAGGAGGCCAATGGCGGCAACAGGAAATGACTCCTCGGACAGTTCAAAGTTTGAACAGCATTTAATCTCGCAGCGCGTAGCTTGTAGTAACGAAACAATAAAACATTTAAATCACTTACTGTACCTGTACTACCAGGGCAACAGTAAGTCTAGATATATGAATATTTATAATGCGTTCCCAAGCCATCTCGGCAAAGATATCAACACTGGTAACATATGTCCTTCTTGAGTCCTTCTGTCACTCGATTGAGACACATTCTCACTGCTTCGCAAAACATCGCGGTTTCATCCATTTGCTTGCCTGTTCATTCCTAGCAGTTATGCCTGTCGCCTCTCACTATTCGCAAGCATCGATCCAGCCACTGTTTCGACGTTGAGCACAACCCACAGCCAACTTATTCCTCCCAGATCAAAATCTGCTGGCGTCTTCTAGAATCTCCCAAGCAATGTCTGATAGTTGTCATGCCGTTTCTCCATGACGTATCTGTGTTTCTTCCATCATCTTCATGACTTCCACAGCACTTCGGTTCGTGGCTATTCTAACTATCTAATTAACGTCATTCAGTCACACTTGCCACTTGGCACAAGGCAACATGAAGAGCATTGATAGATCTGTACTTTGTTTCAAAATAAATCAATTCCTGATTGTCGTTATTCATAAAATTTCAGATTATAGTCAAAGGTACTGTTTCCATGGCACCATGGCATATTGAGAATGGGTGCTAGGCTAATTTAGTCTTGATCAACTCAGTGAGTGATGTGGTCAGTATCACACTGGCTGCCTTAGCTCCCATAACATTTTCTGGTAGCAAATGTATGTCGCTGTATTGACCTTATCATGTAGCAGGTCATTTGCATAATATCACTATCATCACAGCCCACAAAGTTCTCTGCCAATTCTCCCAACTCATGCATTTTCATGCTCAGTTGCCTCAATATCCTGTCTCCATCTTCATGCTGCTTGACCCCTGCCTCTTCTTCCAAGAACCATAAATCCCATCACTGTTCTTTCCATCCCACTGTGATATTTAACTGATACTCTGCCAAACAAAAAGTGGGTCCTGACCAAACAGAAATTAATGGCAGAAAATGGGAAGAAGGGGTGTGTCACAATAATGATTTTAAAATTGTTAAAATGGTAGCAGATATATTGTATTATGTATTAAAGAAGATTTCATAAGGAACATGACAGTATTAATAATTATGTGAGATGTTAGACAAATTATAACAATAATGATATATTGTGTAACAATTTAAATAAAAGGGGTGAAAATTATTTTAAAATTCCACTACCAGGGCATTATCTCATATCTCTTGAATATAATCCTGTTAAATTTACTGAATAATGATAAACACACCGCTTTTCTTCACCAGTATCACAAGAACTGCCCCATAACATCAATAAAACACAACTAAAACATCATATTTGTGAAGCACGCCATTTCCACACAAAGTGGACAATGTCAGGAACAGAAGAGGCAGATTGTACTGAGACACAATATATACACTATTTTCTATTTAGTTGTAATTATTATTCTTTTAAATTTAATTATTTAAATACTCCTTAAATACTTAGTGATAGACAAAGCAAACTTAGGGGCACAAGTGTGGCCCATTAGAGCAAGCCTAATTCGACAAGACAAGTGGCAAGACAAAATTACAAATACTGTAGTATTGGAAAGATCAGGTTGTGTGACGGTTTATTCCATGCTCAGTCTTCGTAGACTTAGATGGATAGGACATGTTAGGAGGATGGATGATGGTAGAATACCAAAGGACATCTTTTTTGGTGAATTACAGATGGGTAAGAGATCTCAGAATCGGCCTCTACTATGATACAAAGATGTGTGTAAGCGGGACATGAATGATACAGGCATTGATAATGCACATTGGGAGCAAGTCGCCGCTGAACGTGTTGCATGGAGGGCAAACATCAGAAATGGAATAAAGACAAAGGAGAAAATTATTGCAGATAAGTCACACACCGAACGTGTGAGACGTAAGATGGTGGTGCATGATGGTGGAAATGACCACGTGTTCACATGCACCCACTGTGAACGGACATTTACAGCGCGAATTGGCCTTATCAGTCACATTCATTACCACCATTGGTAAAAGTTATTATGCCTTTTTGAAGCACAAACTATCGTCTGTCAAGATGGCAAGGTGCCAATGGAAGCAGAGAATTAGTTAATATGGCCAAAATATGTCATGTTCTAAGACATGATGCAGTTTATGAGGCAGTTTCTTTCAATGTTCAGATCTTTCAGAATGTCAATAGTTGTCTTGTCTTGGTCTACAGTAGTCTAAGAACTTTTCTGTAACATCTGAGTTCAAAAGTCCCGATTTTCTTCTAAGTAATTATGAAATGGCTCATGACTCATATATGTATGTTGCAACACGAAATATGCATATTCTAAAAACTTGTAGACATAAATATCAATTGGGGAATCCCTTGAGGCCACCAAGACAGTTTATAAATAAATGCACACTTATTGTTTAACGCTTATAGAAGTAGGGGAAAGAGTTAGAAACTAGAGGACACAATAGACAACATAAAAAGCTATAGTTACTGACCAGGATTCACACCTGTCACCTTTAAATGATGACAGTGCCTCACAGCAGGAATGGAAAGAGTTAGAAACTAGAGGACACAATAGACAACATAAAAAGCTATAGTTACTGACCAGGATTCACACCGTTCACCTTTAAATGATGACAGTGCCTCACAGCAGGAATGGAAAGAGTTAGAAACTAGAGGACACAATAGACAACATAAAAGCTATAGTTACTGACCAGGATTCACACCTGTCACCTTTAAATGATGACAGTGCCTCACTGCAGGAATGGAAAGAGTTAGAAACTAGAGGACACAATAGACAACATAAAAAGCTATAGTTACTGACCAGGATTCACACCTGTCACCTTTAAATGATGACAGTGCCTCACAGCAGGAATGGAAAGAGTTAGAAACTAGAGGACACAATAGACAACATAAAAAGCTATAGTTACTGACCAGGATTCACACCTGTCACCTTTAATGATGATAGTGCCTCACAGCAGGAATGGAAAGAGTTAGAAACTAGAGGACACAATAGACAACATAAAAAGCTATAGTTACTGACCAGGATTCACACCTGTCACCTTTAAATGATGACAGTGCCTCACAGCAGGAATGGAAAGAGTTAGAAACTAGAGGACACAATAGATAGACAACATAAAAAGCCTATAGTTACTGACCAGGATTCACACCTGTCACCTTTAAATGATGACAGCGCCTCACAGCAGGAATGGAAAGCAGTTAGAAACTAGAGGACACAATAGATAGACAACATAAAAAGCTATAGTTACTGACCAGGATTCACACCTGTCACCT
This sequence comes from Cepaea nemoralis, assembly GCA_014155875.1. Classification (NCBI taxonomy): domain Eukaryota; kingdom Metazoa; phylum Mollusca; class Gastropoda; order Stylommatophora; family Helicidae; genus Cepaea; species Cepaea nemoralis. The sequence continues at coordinate 143,563 of JACEFZ010000481.1, read as the reverse complement.
TAAATGATGACAGTGCCTCACAGCAGGAATGGAAAGAGTTAGAAACTAGAGGACACAATAGATAGACAACATAAAAAGCTATAGTTACTGACCAGGATTCACACCTGTCACCTTTAAATGATGACAGTGCCTCACAGCAGGAATGGAAAGAGTTAGAAACTAGAGGACACAATAGATAGACAACATAAAAGCTATAGTTACTGACCAGGATTCACACCTGTCACCTTTAAATGATGACAGTGCCTCACTGCAGGAATGGAAAGAGTTAGAAACTAGAGGACACAATAGATAGACAACATAAAAAGCTATAGTTACTGACCAGGATTCACACCTGTCACCTTTAAATGATGACAGTGCCTCACAGCAGGAATGGAAAGAGTTAGAAACTAGAGGACACAATAGACAACATAAAAAGCTATAGTTACTGACCAGGATTCACACCTGTCACCTTTAAACGATGACAGTGCCTCACAGCAGGAATGGAAAGAGTTAGAAACTAGAGGACACAATAGACAACATAAAAGCTATAGTTACTGACCAGGATTCACACCTGTCACCTTTAAATGATGACAGTGCCTCACAGCAGGAATGGAAAGAGTTAGAAACTAGAGGACACAATAGACAACATAAAAAGCTATAGTTACTGACCAGGATTCACACCTGTCACCTTTAAATGATGATAGTGCCTCACAGCAGGAATGGAAAGAGTTAGAAACTAGAGGACACAATAGACAACATAAAAAGCTATAGTTACTGACCAGGATTCACACCTGTCACCTTTAAATGATGACAGTGCCTCACAGCAGGAATGGAAAGAGTTAGAAACTAGAGGACACAATAGATAGACAACATAAAAAGCTATAGTTACTGACCAGGATTCACACCTGTCACCTTTAAATGATGATAGTGCCTCACTGCAGGAATGGAAAGAGTTAGAAACTAGAGGACACAATAGATAGACAACATAAAAAGCTATAGTTACTGACCAGGATTCACACCTGTCACCTTTAAATGATGACAGTGCCTCACAGCAGGAATGGAAAGAGTTAGAAACTAGAGGACACAATAGATAGACAACATAAAAAGCTATAGTTACTGACCAGGATTCACACCTGTCACCTTTAAATGATGACAGTGCCTCACAGCAGGAATGGAAAGAGTTAGAAACTAGAGGACACAATAGATAGACAACATAAAAAGCTATAGTTACTGACCAGGATTCACACCTGTCACCCTTTAAATGATGACAGTGCCTCACAGCAGGAATGGAAAGAGTTAGAAACTAGAGGACACAATAGATAGACAACATAAAAAGCTATAGTTACTGACCAGGATTCACACCTGTCACCTTTTAAATGATGACAGTGCCTCACAGCAGGAATGGAAAGAGTTAGAAACTAGAGGACACAATAGATAGACAACATAAAAAGCTATAGTTACTGACCAGGATTCACACCTGTCACCTTTAAATGATGACAGTGCCTCACAGCAGGAATGGAAAGAGTTAGAAACTAGAGGACACAATAGATAGACAACATAAAAAGCTATAGTTACTGACCAGGATTCACACCTGTCACCTCTAAATGATGACAGTGCCTCACAGCAGGAATGGAAAGAGTTAGAAACTAGAGGACACAATAGATAGACAACATAAAAAGCTATAGTTACTGACCAGGATTCACACCTGTCACCTCTAAATGATGACAGTGCCTCACAGCAGGAATGGAAAGAGTTAGAAACTAGAGGACACAATAGACAACATAAAAAGCTATAGTTACTGACCAGGATTCACACCTGTCACATTTAAATGATGACAGTGCCTCACAGCAGGAATGGAAAGAGTTAGAAACTAGAGGACACAATAGACAACATAAAAAGCTATAGTTACTGACCAGGATTCACACCTGTCACCTCTAAATGATGATAGTGCCTCACTGCAGGAATGGAAAGAGTTAGAAACTAGAGGACACAATAGACAACATAAAAAGCTATAGTTACTGACCAGGATTCACACCTGTCACCTTTAAATGATGACAGTGCCTCACTGCAGGAATGGAAAGAGTTAGAAACTAGAGGACACAATAGACAACATAAAAAGCTATAGTTACTGACCAGGATTCACACCTGTCACCTCTAAATGATGATAGTGCCTCACTGCAGGAATGGAAAGAGTTAGAAACTAGAGGACACAATAGACAACATAAAAAGCTATAGTTACTGACCAGGATTCACACCTGTCACCTTTAAATGATGACAGTGCCTCACTGCAGGAATGGAAAGAGTTAGAAACTAGAGGACACAATAGATAGACAACATAAAAGCTATAGTTACTGACCAGGATTCACACCTGTCACCTTTTAAATGATGACAGTGCCTCACTGCAGGAATGGAAAGAGTTAGAAACTAGAGGACACAATAGATAGACAACATAAAAAGCTATAGTTACTGACCAGGATTCACACCTGTCACCTTTAAATGATGATAGTGCCTCACATGCAGGAATGGAAAGAGTTAGAAACTAGAGGACACAATAGACAACATAAAAAGCTATAGTTACTGACCAGGATTCACACCTGTCACCTTTAAATGATGACAGTGCCTCACAGCAGGAATGGAAAGAGTTAGAAACTAGAGGACACAATAGACAACATAAAAAGCTATAGTTACTGACCAGGATTCACACCTGTCACCTTTAAATGATGACAGTGCCTCACATGCAGGAATGGAAAGAGTTAGAAACTAGAGGACACAATAGACAACATAAAAAGCTATAGTTACTGACCAGGATTCACACCTGTCACCTTTAAATGATGACAGTGCCTCACAGCAGAATGGAAAGAGTTAGAAACTAGAGGACACAATAGACAACATAAAAAGCTATAGTTACTGACCAGGATTCACACCTGTCACCTTTAAATGATGATAGTGCCTCACAGCAGAATGGAAAGAGTTAGAAACTAGAGGACACAATAGACAACATAAAAAGCTATAGTTACTGACCAGGATTCACACCTGTCACCTTTAAATGATGACAGTGCCTCACAGCAGGAATGGAAAGAGTTAGAAACTAGAGGACACAAGATAGACAACATAAAAAGCTATAGTTACTGACCAGGATTCACACCTGTCACCTTTAAATGATGACAGCGGCCTCACAGCAGGAATGGAAAGAGTTAGAAACTAGAGGACACAATAGATAGACAACATAAAAAGCTATAGTTACTGACCAGGATTCACACCTGTCACCTTTAAATGATGACAGTGCCTCACAGCAGGAATGGAAAGAGTTAGAAAACTAGAGGACACAATAGATAGACAACATAAAAAGCTATAGTTCCTGACCAGGATTCACACCTGTCACCTTTAAATGATGACAGTGCCTCACAGCAGGAATGGAAGAAGGTTAGAAACTAGAGGACACAATAGATAGACAACATAAAAAGCTATAGTTACTGACCAGTATTCACACCTGTCACCTTTAAATGATGACAGTGCCTCACTGCAGGAATGGAAAGAGTTAGAAACTAGAGGACACATAGATAGACAACATAAAAAGCTATAGTTACTGACCAGGATTCACACCTGTCACCTTTAAATGATGACAGTGCCTCACAAGCAGGAATGGAAAGAGTTAGAAACTAGAGGACACAATAGACAACATAAAAAGCTATAGTTACTGACCAGGATTCACACCTGTCACCTTTAAACGATGACAGTGCCTCACAGCAGGAATGGAAAGAGTTAGAAACTAGAGGACACAATAGACAACATAAAAAGCTATAGTTACTGACCAGGATTCACACCTGTCACCTTTAAATGATGACAGTGCCTCACAGCAGGAATGGAAAGAGTTAGAAACTAGAGGACACAATAGACAACATAAAAAGCTATAGTTACTGACCAGGATTCACACCTGTCACCTTTAAATGATGATAGTGCCTCACAGCAGAAATGGAAAGAGTTAGAAACTAGAGGACACAATAGACAACATAAAAAGCTATAGTTACTGACCAGGATTCACACCTGTCACCTTTAAATGATGACAGTGCCTCACAGCAGGAATGGAAAGAGTTAGAAACTAGAGGACACAATAGATAGACAACATAAAAAGCTATAGTTACTGACCAGGATTCACACCTGTCACCTTTAAATGAGGATAGTGCCTCACTGCAGGAATGGGAAAGAGTTAGAAACTAGAGGACACAATAGATAGACAACATAAAAGCTATAGTTACTGACCAGAGATTCACACCTGTCACCTTTAAATGATGACAGTGCCTCACAGCAGGAATGGAAAGAGTTAGAAACTAGAGGACACAATAGAGAGACAACATAAAAAGCTATAGTTACTGACCAGGATTCACACCTGTCACCTTTAAATGATGACAGTGGCCTCACAGCAGGAATGGAAAGAGTTAGAAACTAGAGGACAACAATAGATAGACAACATAAAAAGCTATAGTTACTGACCAGGATTCACACCTTGTCACCTTTACAATGATGACAGTGCCTCACAAGCAGGAATGGAAAGAGTTAGAAACTAGAGGACACAATAGATAGACAACATAAAAAGCTATAGTTACTGACCAGGATTCACACCTGTCACCTTTAAATGATGACAGTGCCTCACAGCAGGAATGGAAGAGTTAGAAACTAGAGGACACAATAGATAGACAACATAAAAGCTATAGTTACTGACCAGGATTCACACCTGTCACCTTTAAATGATGACAGTGCCTCACAGCAGGAATGGAAAGAGTTAGAAACTAGAGGACACAATAGATAGACAACATAAAAAGCTATAGTTACTGACCAGGATTCACACCTGTCACCTCTAAATGATGACAGTGCCTCACAGCAGGAATGGAAAGAGTTAGAAACTAGAGGACACAATAGATAGACAACATAAAAAGCTATAGTTACTGACCAGGATTCACACCTGTCACCTCTAAAATGATGACAGTGCCTCACAGCAGGAATGGAAAGAGTTAGAAACTAGAGGACACAATAGACAACATAAAAAGCTATAGTTACTGACCAGGATTCACACCTGTCACATTTAAATGATGACAGTGCCTCACAGCAGGAATGGAAAGAGTTAGAAACTAGAGGACACAATAGACAACATAAAAGCTATAGTTACTGACCAGGATTCACACCTGTCACCTCTAATGATGATAGTGCCTCACTGCAGGAATGGAAAGAGTTAGAAACTAGAGGACACAATAGACACATAAAAAGCTATAGTTACTGACCAGGATTCACACCTGTTCACCTTTAAATGATGACAGTGCCTCACTGCAGGAATGGAAAGAGTTAGAAACTAGAGGGACACAATAGACAAGCATAAAAGCTATAGTTACTGACCAGGATTCACACCTGTCACCTCTAAATGATGATAGTGCCTCACTGCAGGAATGGAAAGAGTTAGAAACTAGAGGACACAATAGACAACATAAAAAGCTATAGTTACTGACCAGGATTCACACCTGTCACCTTTAAATGATGACAGTGCCTCACTGCAGGAATGGAAAGAGTTAGAAACTAGAGGACACAATAGATAGACAACATAAAAAGCTATAGTTACTGACCAGGATTCACACCTGTCACCTTTAAATGATGACAGTGCCTCACTGCAGGAATGGAAAGAGTTAGAAACTAGAGGACACAATAGATAGACAACATAAAAAGCTATAGTTACTGACCAGGATTCACACCTGTCACCTTTAAATGATGATAGTGCCTCACTGCAGGAATGGAAAGAGTTAGAAACTAGAGGACACAATAGACAACATAAAAAGCTATAGTTACTGACCAGGATTCACACCTGTCACCTTTAAATGATGATAGTGCCTCACTGCAGGAATGGAAAGAGTTAGAAAACTAGAGGACACAATAGACAACATAAAAAGCTATAGTTACTGACCAGGATTCACACCTGTCACCTTTAAATGATGATAGTGCCTCACTGCAGGAATGGAAAGAGTTAGAAACTAGAGGACACAATAGACAACATAAAAATCTATAGTTACTGACCAGGATTCACACCTGTCACCTTTAAATGATGATAGTGCCTCACTGCAGGAATGGAAAGAGTTAGAAACTAGAGGACACAATAGATAGACAACATAAAAAGCTATAGTTACTGACCAGGATTCACACCTGTCACCTTTTAAATGATGACAGTGCCTCACTGCAGGAATGGAAGAGTTAGAAACTAGAGGACACAATAGATAGACAACATAAAAAGCTATAGTTACTGACCAGGATTCACACCTGTCACCTTTAAATGATGACAGTGCCTCACAGCAGGAATGGAAAGAGTTAGAAACTAGAGGACACAATAGACAACATAAAAAGCTATAGTTACTGACCAGGATTCACACCTGTCACCTTTAAATGATGACAGTGCCTCACAGCAGGAATGGAAAGAGTTAGAAACTAGAGGACACAATAGACAACATAAAAAGCTATAGTTACTGACCAGGATTCACACCTGTCACCTTTAAATGATGACAGTGCCTCACAGCAGGAATGGAAAGAGTTAGAAACTAGAGGACACAATAGACAACATAAAAGCTATAGTTACTGACCAGGATTCACACCTGTCACCTTTAAATGATGACAGTGCCTCACAGCAGGAATGGAAAGAGTTAGAAACTAGAGGACACAATAGACAACATAAAAAGCTATAGTTACTGACCAGGATTCACACCTGTCACCTTTAAATGATGACAGTGCCTCACTGCAGGAATGGAAAGAGTTAGAAACTAGAGGACACAATAGACAACATAAAAAGCTATAGTTACTGACCAGGATTCACACCTGTCACCTCTAAATGATGCCAGTGCCTCACAGCAGGAATAAGTATACTTCGATGCATGACCAACTAGACACCCCTTAGAAGGGATAACTTAGACTCAAATTATTTCCCCTGCATCTGTGAGCGTCAAACAATACGTGTGCATTTATTTATCAACTAGCAACTGTTACTTTACTTTATTTGCTACTGTTATGTCATTGGTAATTAACCTCTGCATTGCTATGATCATTCTACATCTGACTTCTTTTGTCTCCATCTCTGTTATTATGGAGCCAAGATATTCAAAGTTTGTGACATATTCAATTTCTTCAGTCTGCCTAGGATAGAAAGTGCTTCAACGATTATTTTTATTATAGATTACATTATTTGACTTTGTAATTTTATCCACATGAATAGTTTATTATCTTCTGCTACCAGAACCTACAGCACCCCTGCACCCAGAGGTCTATATTATACATCACAAGAATGCTACAGCCTCGCATCAGACACTTGCTGCAGACTTTCGCTGGATGACACCCGAGCATTCAAATGGCATTATCAGTCATCACCTGGTGACCCACTGGAAGGAAGGTGAACCAAGAACCATTATCAGGCTTCAGGGCACAGCTCGGCATTTTATTCTCACTCCCTTAGAACAATCTAAGCTTTATTATTTCCAGGTCAGTATTCTTTAGTTGATGTTACCAGCAACCTCGATTGATATCACCATTATGTGAATTATTCTTTATATATTAATAAGCATCCTTTGTTGTTCACATTTCCGTGATTTGTTTTAACACATAACATGTTTGGGTTCCGTTTAACTGTTGATAGAAATACAAAAGTAAAGTAACAGATTCTTAAAGCCTTTAAAAATGGTTAAAAGGCAAGAAGATTGACTTCATTGCACTGAGTTTTATCCCTTATGGTCTCACTCCACAAAGCAGCTAATTGCCTTGCGTAAGTGTCACATAGACCACAAACTCTGTCTCTCCGGCATTGACCTCTAGGGGTCAACAACAAAATTATACTCACAACTCAATTGATAAAGTTAAAACAAAAAAAAACCATGACCTCCTGAGCACGTGGTATTTGGCTTAACAATTTCGCCACAGAATCCCCAGCACACCCCACCCCACCCCTCTACCCACCCATACCCGGCCTAAAAACCTAAAGTGAGTGCCAGGAACTTCCTGTTAAGTAAAGGTAGCCAAAAGACACTGACTAAATCACCCATCAATTATTGATTGTTCTTTAAAATAAAGGTCTGGCACCATCTATATCTATAAAAGAGACTGTATGTATGTCCGTTCTTTATGCGTTCACGAACGGTCCATCCGATTGAGATGAAATTTTCTACACGTTTTCTTTTCATTCATGTGCAACTTTCTGTCATAGTTTTTTAGTTGTTTTTTTTCGGCTACTTACTTACTAAAATTTAATATTTCATTTTTCATTCTAATTTCTATATAGCAAGGGGACTTAACTCTAGAAAAGTTATTTCAAGGGGCATAACTTTTAATAACATTTCTATATACTTTATAGTCATATTGTTGCATCGTTTTCAAAGATTTATAATCTCTTTGTCTATAGTTATTTACAGGCATATGAGTTATAATAAATAATGATATAATCTTTAAGGCATTTTCAAAGTTTTCATAAAAATAATGCATAATGCATAACATTGTAACTCATCTTTTATGCTTAAAGAAGTTATCTACAGTCATGTAGGTGATTAAGAACAGTTTTCATTAAAAATAATGGATGGTGTGTGGAAGGACATTCTTTTAAGTTACTGTGTGAATTTAATGAGACCCTCCCCGCCAGGAGCTGGGCGAAGCCACGCCGGGTCAGATAGATAGACAGACAGACAGACAGATAGTCGGGAACGGGAGCTTATATGACTACTTATATGAATTAAATTAGATGCTCCCCACCAGGGACTGGGTGAAGCCGGGTCAGACAGATAGACAGACAGATAGTCAGGAACGGGAGCTTATATGACTACGTATATGAATTAAATGAGATGCTCCCCACCAGGGACTGGGTGAAGCCGGGCTGGGTCAGACAGACAGACAGATAGACAGACAGATAGTCAGGAACGGGAGCTTATATGACTACTTATATGAATTAAATTAGATGCTCCCCACCAGGGACTGGGTGAAGCCGGGCCGGGTCAGCCAGACAGACAGACAGACAAACAAGCAGACAGACAGACTAATAGATAGATAGATCCCCTCCAGGGACTGGGTGAAGCCGGGCCGGGTCAGCTAGTATACATATATACCAAAATGCCTTAAAACATGGAAAGGAGTCCTTTACATTTTTTTTTTTAACTTGACAGACTTAAATTGCATTGAAGAGAACTGGAGTCAGCAGAGGGCCATAATCAGATGATTTCAACACCAGTCATCACACTGATTAACCTGATGATTATGTTGATGATAATGATGACGACAATGATGGTAATGACAATGATTATGATGATACTCCTGACTATGGTCTCATAATTGTTTTATTGCATGCTTAAGTGAATTCAATAACAAGTATCTTGTTATTTTCCATTATTAGGTTGCAGCATGTACTGAAATGGGCTGTGGGCCTGAGTCTATCACAAAAATGGCTACCACTGAAGGTAAGCTGATTATGGCTTATTGGTTTTGGTATTTTGTTAACTGATTAACGAATTTAGACATAGACAGTCCAATTTTTTTAGGCACATTATGAGAAGAAATAAATTAGAGAACTTGGTTACAACTGGCAAGTTTGTGGAGAAAAGAACAAGGGGAAAGAAGAGAAGTAAATATCTGGATATCTTGGCTACATAGCATGGTTGAGACAAGAGCACAGAGCTGATCCACAACACTGATGATAATGTGAGATGGTGAAACATGACTGCCCATGCTATCGGCATGGCTCATAAGAATGATGATGTTGATTTTTGTTATGATCGCTTTCATTGCATATGGAAAGTGACATCTCCATGTGAACTATTTTGCAAAGCTCTCATCCAAAATCTTCTTTCCCTCCTTTAAGACAACTATGGCAGCCATATTGCCTGGGTGGGTCAATTTGAACAAATTTTGTCTGGATGTGAATTTGAACTCATGATCATCATCATCTTCCACGTTTGACATCAAACGTCATGGGGAGGAATAGCTGGTGCTCCAGCCCTGGTGGGTGACACTGGATAGTGTAATTCCCTATGATTGTAGAATGTCTTCAATGTCGTTAATCCATTTTCTTCTCCTGTTTTCACTTGCTCTTGTAGCAGATCTTCTTTGAAGTAGTGCCAGTGCTGATAGTTTAAGGTGTTGAAGAAGATGAAAAGTATTTTCAGTTTCAGTGAAAGAGTACTGAAATGTGATATAGAACATCTTCTGACAGTGAATCTAGAAATGTGATATAGAACATCTTCTGACAGTGAATCTAGAAATGTGATGTAGAACATCTTCTGACAGTGAATCTAGAAATGTGATATAGAAAAATTTCTGACAGTGAATCTAGACATGTGAACAAACAAACTGGGAAGAGACTGGAGGCAGCAGAGATGTGGTTTCTGAGATAAACATTGTGAATACTTTGGACTGCTAGAATAGCTAACAATGATTGCCTGGAAGAGGCTAATGAAAGTAGAACATTTTATACAACTATAATAAAAAGACAATCTGTGTTCTTTGGTCATATAACAAAACGAGAGGAATTCAAGAACATCTTGACATCTGGAAAAATCAGCAGTAGAGTAGAAGCAGACCGAGAGAAATGATGCTGGGTGAACTCAATGGTGCCATGAAGATATTTTACCAATAGAATTGATCCAGAACACCAAGAACTGAGATCTCTGAAAAGACATGCATTTGGTAAGGAATATCATTATAATGTCAATCTCTGTTTTTACACCTTTAATCTGCCCAGTTGTCACATTTCTTCCAATCACCTGTCTCATAACTTGACCATAAAATTATGACTGTCTTGTTCTGATTGGGGTAATCATATGTCTTTGTGAACTAATCACTTGCAGTACTTGGATATTTGTCTTTATCACCTCCATAGAACTCTTCCACAAAGAAAATACATCTATAACCAATTTAAATTATTATCTTTTTTATTTAGCCTCAACTCCAGTGCCCACATTGCTTGTGGCCTCCAAAGATGGCGTCAGCCTTACAGAAATCGACATTGATCTAAACTTGACCTCAATCATATCTGATGTATCCCCCAAGGCAGCTACGTATCTTGCTAAGGAAGAGTTCAGAATGTTTTGGTTAGACAATAACAATACACTTTTTGAAAGCTCAAAGTCCTCCACTCATGAAGTAAGTTGATTTGTTACAACTAAATGTTTTTATGTTATTTTTGAGTTCATGATTTGTACTGCTCTGTACAAATAACATATTTTACTAAGTAAGTGTTCAAGGCAGGAAGTAGTATTTGGAGTTTTCATGTATTCCTGGCTGGTACTGGTATTTGTAATCATTAACTTAACACATATTTTCTTTTTCATTGTATCATGGTTACAGTTTTGAAATTTTCCATTTATAACCAAGCATGTATACTATCAACTAGAAGTTGACATGGCTGAAAGGATAAGTGTGCTCTTACTCTTAAACATGATGCTTGCTTGCTTGTGTTCGCTGGCTGTGATCTCCAGCGTGAAGTCCTGTATGTCAGATGAAGACATTCTGTTGTCCAACATCAAAGTGATGTCATACAGGACCTGAGGTTTGCGTGAGTATCCGTTGTCCCATGTCTGGCTTATTGGTGGGCAGACTGGTGATTCCTTGCCGTGCAGGCAGACACTCTCCGACTTCGGAGGAATCAACGATCCTACTGACTTTAGCCAGAACCCTGAAGGGACCTGTTGCCCAAGACGCTCGGCGAGGACGTGTCAATAGGTCTTGGCCAGTATAGAACCCAGCCCTGATGCCTTGGAAACACCTCTGCGTCCCCTTAAACATGATGACATGTTTGGTAGTATGTCATCTGGTGATACTTGTAACTCTGATGTGGGCCTGGAAGTATTTTGGACAGTGTGGATGAATATTCTGTTAAACTGGCTTTCCTAGCTTGTCTTAGCTGCTCACCCAAGATATTTCTGGATGCCTTGCATGTCACAGCACATGCCCAGATGGATGCCCAAGTGATACAGTCTTGTGCGATGGCCTTCAATGTGTCAGGTTTATGATGAAGACCTTAAGTGATGTCTTAAGCTGTCCTTGTAATGTTTTTTTCTGTCCTCCTTGAAAATGTCTGTGCTTTTATATCTCACTAGAAAAGATTATTTTTGGAAGCCGATGGTCTGGCATTTGGACTTGATGTGTGCAGTTAATCTGTGTCTGCATCAACATTTATTTGATGTTGAGTACACCAACCCTGTCTAGAATTGAAGTATCTGGAATCTTGTTCTGGCACTTTATGTTCATTATCTTTCTTAGACATACTGTATGGAAGTTGTTGAGCTTCTTTGCGTGACATCTGTATCCATGTTCCGCAAGCATACAGCAATTCTGGAAGGACTGTAGCTATGTATGCCTTCAGTTTTGGTTACAAACTGATGCCTCTTCAATGCCAAATGTTGGTGCAGTTTGCCGAATACACAGCTGGCTTTGCAGATCCTGGTATTTACCTCATTGTCTATGCACACACTCTGAGACAGCGTGAAGCTAAGATACTTGCATCTAACCACAACTCTGAACTCTCGCCATTTACCAAGATGGTTAGTTCAGTATACAAATATCATGGTGCTGGTTGGTACATAACTTGACTTTTCTCCATGTTGATGGTATGTGCAAAGTTGGAACAGGCTTTGGAGAATCTGTCCCAGTTATACTGTAAATCAGCTTCTGAGCCAACATTAAGAGCACATTGTCAGCCAACAGAAAATCCCTGATGATATGGACTTGACTTAAGTTTTTGCTTTAAGCCGCCTTAAATTGTAAGCAGGAAGTAACCAATAAGTGTATAACAAGTTGTTTGGTACAGAATGAATTGACGAAGAGAGCAATACTGCAGCAAACATGGGTGAACCCATACGTCCTTTAAGAGATTGTGTTTACTTGTAAATGTAACTCCACATATTTTATCTATTTATTGGTTAATATGTTTCAACTATTTCAGGTTGTATCCCTTAGTAGTGAAGGGCATGACCTTACAGTTGATTGGATCAGCCATACTCTGTATATTGTGGAGTCTGCTGGCTTGGGAGGAAGCAGTATAACACAGTTCAACATTGAAACTAAAGACTATAGAGTATTGCTATCTAGATCTGCTGTCATCACCAGCATTCTGGTCGATCCTTATAATAGGTATATGATTGCTATAATCTTTATATCTTAATTAAGATGAGCTTAAAGGTAATGGAGATATGGTTTCTGAATGTTACAAAAACCTTGGACTGCAAGAGTAACTATGATTGCCTGAAAAATACTAATAAAGTTGAACATTATATACATCTATAGGAGAGACAGTGGGTACATTGGTTCAACAGTTAGGTTGTTACAATGATAATGGGGTGAATATGATCGAGCAAGGATTCGATGTCTGCACTCACAGAAGCTCAATTGGGAGGGCACAAGCCTTACCCTAATGCGAGGAAATGCAACCTAAAGACTAAATTTCATGGCAGGGCAGATCAGGCCCTAAGCCTTGGTTGGCAATTGGTCTAGGATTGAAGCTTTGACAGGCAGACAGAGTATTGCTTTGCTGATCTGGAAGCATCTGCAGCTTATCTTGTTACCTTTCCTTTTAGGCAGACAGACAGAGAGAGAGAGAGAGAGATCATGCTGCATGGTCACTACATAGTCTCTGAATTCAGCCCAGGCTTTATGTTATGGAGAGGTATAACTCCATTTTGCAAACTATCATCTGTCAGGATGGCAAGGTGCCAGCCATGAAATGAAACAGAGCTCTGGAGCAGCTGATATGTAGTTGTTGGTTATGGTCCCATGTTTGTGACGGAAGACCTTTTTATAAAGATAATGCCTATGGTCACTGACCAGTATGGTCATTGCCAAGATGAAAAGCAATAGCAGACAACTTTCTTTAGAGGTACATAGAAAACTGTAGAAGCCACACAAAAATTAGAAATGAAGGATGGCTTAATCAATTATGTTTCCCTGTACAGTGAAAATATTTTCAGAAATGTTAACGATATGAAAGGAATCATCATTGAGGGACATAACATCAATAACATTAGATATATGCGGATTATACAGTATTGATTGCAGACAATGAGCATGATCTGCAACATTTAGTAGATGTGATTGTTGCACACAGTGAACAACTTGGGTTAGATAGTTAGTTAGTCGATAGAACATCCTCATTGCACAACGAACCATTCAGTCCATAAGTGCTCGGATCCCCTCCTCAGCAAATCCTGCAGCGTATAGCGGCTATCTTGGGTTAGAATTAAGTTGTAAGAAGACACAGATTATGGTCGTCACTAAGAAGATGGAAATACCACAAAGTAATATGCAAGAAGATGGAAATATTCTCAAACAAGTGAATCGGTAAAATTATCCCGGAACAGTCATAACATCTAATAAGATGCTTTGAAGAGATTAAAACAAGAATTGCCATAGTGAAGGCAGCCTTTTGCAAGATGAAAAACATACTGAACAACGAACGAACAAACTTTATTTTCAAAGGGTTAAGAATTGGGCACGCAGACCTGTCTAACATTCTGCCCTTCTATCACTCTCTTTCATACATTATTTCATTCACACATCATTCAAGGCTAACAGAGAACAGCAACAATATAAAAGATATGCATTATAAAGGCATGGGCAAAATGCGAACATCAAAACTACACGACACAGTAATATTAGATAATTGTCTGACACTTGTTATTAGCCATGTGGAATATACTGGCCTACCAAAAGGGGACTGGCTGTTATACTAGGGTTTTGTTATTATTATTATTATCTCTATTATTAAGGGGGAAGGTAATCCGTACTGAGATAGTGTTCGAATAATCTGCGATTATATGAATAGGGATTGGTGATGTCTTTGATTTCTTGTGGAAGATCGTTCCACAGCTGAGCTGGAGAGTACGTGAAGCTTGTTTTGTGTAAGTCAATCCTAGGCTTCGGAATGTGTAATATATTTAAACGTTTACTGTGTCTAGCATTATATTTAAACAATGGCCAAAGGTAATTTGGGGCATTCCGATGCAGGATTTTGTGAATTAGTTTAGCTTTATTGAAAAGCAGGCGTTTGCGGAGTGGTAGTAACTGAAGGCATTTATACAGGCTAGGATTGTCAGATAAATGTTTGCTATAAATTAGACTCATGGCCTGTTTCTGGAGTGAGTAAAGTCGCTTGGTGTTTGAATTAGAACAACCGTCCCAGATTGCAGAGCAGTAGTCAAAGTGTGTCTGTATATGAGAAGTATAGAATAGTTTTTGACAGTCAGGTCTTAGTCAGATATGACTGAGCTACCGTATAACAGTAGACGGTACTACCTGGTTTCTGTTAGCGCCGAACGTTGGGCGGCGCTTACCAAACCCGACACCCCACATTGTGCCAACGGCTTCGGGCGGAAGAGCGCAATTGGGAGGGTACAAGCCTTACCCTGGTGCGAGGAAATGCAAGCTAAAGACAAAATTGTCATGGCAGGGCAGACCAGGTCCTAAGCCTTGGTTGGCGACTGGTCTAGGATCGAAGCTCCGACAGGCGGACAGTTAGAGCATTGCTTTGCTGATCCGGCAGCTTCTGCAGCTTGTCTTGTTCCAGATGTAGGGGTGTTACCTTTCCTCTGGAGTGAACTAGGCAGGCCGAGAGAGGGATCATGCTGCATGGGCAACACATGATCTCTATATTTTAGCCCAGGCTTTGTGCTATGGAGAGGCAATAACTCCATCCCTGGTCTTAACTGGTCTCGGAATCAAAGCGAGAGGCAACTGTTACGGGTTATAAGTCCTTGTCAGTTGGCGTAGACATGGGGCGCCACGCGTTGCCTCTGACGGTGGGAGACACCTATAGGTGTCACTGATCAGCCACCGCCCGCCTCAAGCTGGGCAGCCCCCAGCCAATTGGGTGCTGATCCGCCACAGCCTGCCTGCTTCAATGGGTGCTTGGGGCTAGGACAAAATCTGAATCGCAGGCTGTAAAACCAATGCACCAGGTACAAACAAAAATAAAAATAGAAACCTCAAGCTACGGCTTGCAACCTGGAACGTGAGAACCATGTGTCCAGGATTTTCCACTGACTTGACCAATATTGACGATGTGAGAAAAACGGCTGTGATTGATGCCGAACTCAATCGTCTTAACATTGATATTGCTGGCCTGCAGGAGACTCGCCTCGCTGAGGAAGGGTCACTCAGGGAAAACAACTACACCTTTTTCTGGAAGGGTAGAGGGCAGGCAGAAAAAAGGCAACACGGTGTGGGCTTTGCAGTAAAGAATTCGCTACTGGGAATGATTGAAATTCCAGCAGGAGGAAATGAAAGACTATTATCCCTGCGCTTGGCAACCTCTTGTGGGTTTGCCACCATTATTACTGCATATGCACCGACACTCGATTCCTCTGATGATGTGAAGGATTTGTTCTATGAGGAGTTAGACTCCGTGATCAAGGCAGTTCCAAAATCTGACTACATTTATATGCTCGGTGATTTCAATGCTCGTGTGGGTAAGGACTCGAGTTCATGGCCAGTGTCCCTTGGAAAATACAACATCGGTCGCATGAATGAAAATGGGCAAAGGCTGCTGGAGCATTGCACCAGTAATGACCTATGTATTACAAACTCTTTTTTTAAAACAAAAGAGATGCATAAGGTCACATGGAAACATCCAAGATCCGGCCATTGGCACCAGCTTGACTTCATCATCACACGGAGACAACATCTGAACCATATATCATTGACTCGTAGTTACCACAGTGCTGACTGTGATACAGATCATTCTTTGGTTGTTGCAAGAGTTAGACTGAGACCAAAGAGAATCTACACAGCTAAACACAAATCTAGCCCCAGGATTAATATTATTAACACTCATGATCCTGAAAAGTGCTTTCAGTTTCAACAGCAACTTGAAGACGCTTTCACTGATACACCAGAAAATTGTACAGTAAATGAAAAGTGGGGTCAAATTAAGGAAACTCTTTATAAAACTGCCGTAGGGGTTTATGGCACTGTGGATCATAAGAGGCAGGACTGGTTTGCGGCCAACAGTGAGACTCTGCAGCCCTTGATTGATAAGAAGAAGAAAGCTCTCTTAAGAAACAAGGAAAGACCAACGCGTAACACTCTGAGTGAGCTAAGGCAAGCTAGGAAGGATGTGCAAAAGGCTGCCAGGCAGTGTGCAAATGATTATTGGATCAAGTTATGTGAGTCCATTCAAATCGCAAGTGATAAGGGAGACATAAGAAGCATGTATGAAGGAATAAAGAAAGCCTGTGGTCCAGTGATCAAAAGAAGTGCACCGCTGAAAACCTTGACTGGAGAAGTCATCACTGATAAGAAACAGCAGATGGACAGATGGGTAGAGCACTATTTGGAGCTTTACTCAAGTGAGACCAAACTAGCGGATGATGCCCTTAACGCCATAGAGGCTCTACCAACTCTTGACCACCTGGACACACTTCCCACCATAACAGAAGTTAAGTGTGCTATAAATGAACTTGCATCTGGCAAGGCTCCAGGTAAGGATGGGATTCCAATAGAGGTTATCAGGAGTGGGCAAGACACACTCACTCTACAGATCCACCAGCTAATAGAGCTATGCTGGCGTGAAGGACAAGTCCCACAGGATTTCAAAGATTCAAACATCATAACGCTGTACAAGAACAAGGGCGATCGGAGCGACTGTAACAACTATAGGGGTATCTCACTTCTGTGTATTGTTGGAAAAGTATTTGCCAGAATTGTTCTGCGCAGACTTCAAGTCTTAGGAGATCAAGTCTACCCCGAATCACAGTGTGGCTTTCGACAGAACCGGTCTACCACTGATATGATATTCTCATTGCGACAAATGCAAGAAAAATGCCGTGAACAGAATCAACCACTGTTTATTGCCTTCATCGACCTCACAAAGGCATTTGATTTGGTCAGTCGTGAGGGTCTGTTCAAGGCACTAAAGAAGATTGGCTGCCCACCAACTCTTCTGTCCATTGTGGAATCGTTCCACACAGGCATGAAGGGTATAATCAAGTTTGATGGTGCAACTTCTGAAGAATTTGAAATCAAGAGTGGAGTTAAGCAAGGTTGTGTACTAGCTCCCACCCTCTTTGGAATATACTTTTCACTTCTACTGAAATATGCATTTCGTGATCAGGATGGTGGTATATACATTCACTCACGCTCAGATGGCGGCCTCTACAATGCTCAGAGATTGAAGGCTAAGACCAAAATTAGGAGGGTACTGATCAGAGAGTTGCTTTTTGCAGATGATGCTGCAGTTACGACCCACTCTGAGGAAGAATTGCAATGTCTACTATCTGCATTCTCCAATGCTTGTTCTGAATTTGGTTTAACAATTAGCAAAAAGAAGACACAGATTATGTCACAAGGTGCACATGAGGTACCATCAATCTTTATTGACGACGCCGAACTAGAGATAGTAGACCATTTTACATATCTAGGATCAGTGGTAAATAGCAAATTATCCCTAGATCAGGAAATCAACACCCGGATTGGTAAGGCAGCAACAACAATGAACAGGTTAAGAAAAAGAGTCTGGGAGAACAGGAAGCTTACTGCCAAAACAAAAGTCCTTGTCTATCAAGCCTGTGTCCTTAGTACTCTTCTCTATGGCAGTGAAACCTGGACAACTTACTCACACCAAGAGAACAATTTAAACAGCTTTCATATGCGGTGTCTGCGAAGAATTCTTGGTATTAAGTGGCAAGACAAAATCACAAATACTGAAGTATTGGAAAGATCAGGTTGTGTGACAGTTTATTCCATGCTCAGTCTTCGTAGACTTAGATGGATAGGACATCTTAGGAGGATGGATGATGGTAGAATACCAAAGGATATCTTTTTTGGTGAATTACAGATGGGTAAGAGATCTCAGGGTCGGCCTCTACTACGATACAAAGATGTGTGTAAGCGGGACATGATTGATACAGGCATTGATAATGCACATTGGGAGCAAGTCGCCGCTGAACGTGTTGCATGGAGGGCAAATATCAGAAATGGAATAAAGTCAAAGGAGAAAATTATTGCAGAAAAGTCACACACCAAGCGTTTGAGACGTAAGATGGTGCATGATGGTGGAAATGACCACGTGTTCGCATGCACCCACTGTGAACGGACATTTACAGCGCAAATTGGCCTTATCAGTCACACTCGCTACCGCCATAGTTAAAAGTTATTATGCCTTTTTAGAGCACAAACTATCGTCTGTCAAGACGGCAAGGTGCCAATGATGAGAATAGTTTCCTTGTGTCCTCATCAAGGAAGTTTTTTATTTTGGCGAGTTGGTTGACTTTTTTCGCTGTTTGTTTAATGAGCACTTGAACGTGGGAATTAAAGGTTAGGTTTTTATCAATGATTAGGCATAATGTTTTGTGCTCAATTACACTTTCTACTGGCATGTTATCGATGTGAAGTTGAAGTGATGTGTGTGAGCTTAGAGTTTGAAGTCTTTGTCTGGTTACTAATAACATTGATTTTGTTTTAGTGATGTTAATTTGCATACAGTTTGAATAGCTCCACCTAACTACATTATTTAATTCTTGTTGTAAAGACGACTCCAGTAAAATACAGTTTTCAGCATTTGTGTACACTGTACAGTCGTCTGCAAATAGATCGCAGGACGACAAAAGATGCAAAGGTAGATAGTTAATATATATGGCAAATAATAGAGGGCCAATAATAGAGGGCCAAGAATAGAGCCTTGCGGTACTCCAATATTGAAGGTAGTGGTTTGAGACAGAGATTTATTATGTGATACTACTTGCTTTCTGTTTGATAGAAAAGATGATATTAGAGTGACTACATTAGGGCCAATATTCATTGTCTGAAGTTTTTTAATTAAAATAACATGGTCTGTCATATCAAATGCTTTCTTGAAATCAATAAACACAGTTCCACATAGACTGTTGTTGTTTATATTCTGGTGCCAATTTTCTATCATGTTTCTTAGGGCCGTATGGCAAGAATATTTTGGTCGAAATCCTGATTGGCTGTCAACAATAAGCTTGCTGCGAACTAAATACTGTAATGTTACTTTATGGATGTGTTTTTCTAGTGGCTCAGATAGTGGTGATAGTATGGAAATGGGTCTGTAATTGTTCGGGAGACCATTGTCCAATGAACCAGATTTAAGAAGAGGGTACACTTTAGCGATTTTGAGAGCTGATGGAAAGTGGTCTTTGGTGAGACACTGATTATATACATAGGTTAGTGATATACAGATCACTGGCGCAGCACAACAGAGAATCTGGTTGCTGATTCCATCTAACCCAGATGAGGTTGTGTTTCTTAGGTTACTGAGGTAAGTGAATACTTCAGTGATTGTCATTAGCGGAATGTCGGAAAGAATATCGCAGGAGCATCTATTCTCGCAAAAGATAACAGTATAGATAAGTTGCAAGGAGAATTAGGTATTGAAGCTTTCAACTGGTCTATGTCAGTTTGAAAAAAATTACTGAATTCGTCGCATGTAATATGATTTGATGGTAAAGAATTTCGGAAGTTATACTTGTTTGTCAAGGTGTTAATTGCCTTCCATATATCCTTACTATTTGTTTTATCCATTACTAAGTTCTTAAAGTAACTTTTCTTTTCCCGTTGTATGGTATATTGAACTTTGTTTCGAAGAGTACGGTGTGCGCTGAATAAAAAGATGTCATTTGCAATGAGAAAAAGAGTGCTTTTGTGTGGATGTGAAGCGTGGACAATGAGCAGACAAGCTGAAAAACATCTGATGGCTGTGGAAATGTGGTTTCTGAGGAAAATGCAAAGAGTACCATGGACAGACAGAAAAACCAATGAGCAAGTCCTACAAGAAACAAATGAAAATCGTAAACTGATTAGAGAAATTAGACGTAGACAGTCACAATTTTTTGGTCACATTATGAAATAAATAAATTGGAGAACTTGCTGACAACTGGCAAGATCGAGGGGAAGAGAACCAGGGGAGGACAGAGAAGTAAATATCTGGATGGCTTGGGCATGTTGTATGGTCAAGACAAGAACACTGAGCTGATCCATGATTCTGGTGATCGAGTGAGATGGCAAAACATGACCGCCTATGCTTACCGGCATGGAACATGATGATGATAATCAATTAGAAAATAAACTACACAGATTCATTAACTGGTGGCTGTGCAGGATGGGTAAATTACAGGACCCTGTTACATGCTATTTAGCACATTAGACATATGGTGCAAGACCCATATTGTTATACCATTCTGCAGCTAATGGGTGATGCCTGTGCAGAAGAGAACTAAAGTAGTATGGCAGAGTCAATAATGTGGAGCTTAGTAAACAAAGTAAGTGACTATATAAACAAATGTAAAGTATGATCTACTAATCCGTAGATTAGAACTAAAATGGTATGACAGAGTCACTCATGGGGAGCTTAGGGAGAGAACTGGACATATTTCAGTGAATCAGGAGGTGATGAAATGATGCTGGTGCTGGATAGGACACACACTGAGAAAACTTGATAATAGTATAACAAGAAAGACCTTTCTATGAAACCTACAGGGCAAAAAGAAATAGAGAGTGACCTAAAAACACATGGAGAAGAGATGAATAATGTGGGGAGGACATGGAGGTAGCTTCAGGAGATATCAACAGATAGGACAGCTTGGTGTGGTTTGGTTGTGGGTGAATGCTCCAATGGAAGATAAAGATGGGGAGAAGAAAAAGAAGAAAAGCATTGAGATTGTAATCTTTGTTCATAGTTTAGTTTAGTTTAGTTTGGTCAGTGGATCAACATCACGGCACACAGGTGTAACCCATAAATGCTCCGTTCTACTCCTAACTCAAGCCTGAGTCTGGAGAATCTCAGCTCAGTGCACAAACTCCGTAGCACCGACAAGGATCCTGAAATACATTGGGTAGATTTTTAACTTGAAATTTTGCCCGGGCAGCGCCGTTAGGCTACTCTTTTTCGATTTCAACTGCCAAGGGATTTTTTTCGTGCGCAACAATACACATGGGCCTCCGATCTCACTGCATAAAGACCAGGGGAAATTTTGTTACTAGTAGTCCACGTGAAAAAACCCCGGGGCTTGAACCCGGGACCTCCAGTACTCGAGGCAGACACCACACCTCGAGACCACTCAGCCCCCTTATCTGATCTTTGTTCATATAAATTGCTATTTGTATGGTATATTTTAGTATCAGATTTAATTTGAATTTATAATTTTTTGACTGTGTATTTTATTTTCAGCATCCTTATATGGACAGAAGTAACCTCTTCTGGTCAGAATCAGCTCATGAAAGCTGACATCAGCACAGGGGAGGCTGAAGTAGTGTTGGGAAACAACGTCTCACGACCCAGACGTAGCAGTGACAACAAGACATGCTCATGTCAACAGATCGTGAAAGTAGCTCAAGCTATTGCCATGAGTTACAAGGGCTTTGATGGTGCGACAGAAATATTCATTGCTGACCAAGAAACAGGTGCCATCTATTTAACAGACCTTGTAGGTTGCCACTGTGCTAGAATAATCGAGCCCACACCATCAAATGCTTTTGGTAAGACTTGTGTTGTTTAAAGTGGACAGTCTATGTTTTAAGCATTTACAAGTATTTCATGTTGAGATATATTTTTATTTCATCACAGTGCTTAACCTACTTATTGTCATGTTAAGAGTATCCACAATGAGGTAATTGGTTATACTGTGCACTTGTTCATGAAATCTACAGGAAACACACAGTCAAAGTTAGCTCATTAAAGTAATCTAATTTGAAGTAAATAAAATTCACTGTGGAAACTAATAACTTAATGTTGTCAGTCATGGCTATGAAATATTATTGAGAAAAGAGGCACATTCACACTGACAGTTGCTACTAGACTCAGTTGCTAAGCTCATGTGTAATTAATTGATTGATTGTGTAATTAAAAATGTTAAAAACGGCATATCGTAAGCTAATTATGATAAATTATTAAGCAACAGTCGGTTTAATTATTTGTAATATTAACTTGTTCTGACCACTACAATAACACTTTGGAACTGACACTATCTTTTGGTGAGCTAGCTCTCTACTGTTAATATAGTCTCATTGAGTCCTAGATTTATAAAAATCTGCCCGTTGCTTCTTCATTTGTTTCTTGACGATGTGAATAAGATATGTGCATTATTCAGATCTGCCACTGCCCATTGCTTCTTTGTTTGTTTCTTGATGATGTAAATAAGATGTTTGCATTATTCAAGTCTGTTTCTTCATTTATTTCTTGATTATGTGAATAAAATATGTGCATTATTCAGGTCTGCCACCAAGCCTGATGGCTGTAGATCAGAAGAGAGTGAGTTGGTACAACAAGACAGAGGGCAAACTGTACAGTATCATGAAGTCAACTGGGGAGGATATGGTAGTTCACAACTTGTGGGATGTTGTTGATATACTTGCATATGGCTCCCATCTTCAACCACTTCCAGGTTTGTACTTGTGTAACTTGTAATACATAAATTTTCATGTAAGTACATTATGTAAATGTTTCTTGATTACCATGTTTTAAAATATTATTTTGCGTTAAAGCTTGCAAAATCAGTGTAGAAATAGTATATGACATTAAGTTTAAAGTAACGATGAATTTATGAGAGTAAAGTTGGCCTTACTGATGCTTGCATAATGATCATTCATGAAACACAACTTCTGGTAACTTCCAAGGCAAATAGTAGACACCACGCTCAAGACTAGTTTGTCCACAGTTTATCCAGTGTCACAAATCAGTGTAATTCAATTGAGATAAAACACATTTCAAAACACAGCCATGACTCAGCAAACTCTTGCCAATTTCACAAACATGATCCACACAATTGTTCACAAGATTCACTAGCTCATGAACTAGCCACTGACTGCTTGCACCTGAAAAATTAAAACACAGTATATGTATTGATTGACTGATTGATTGATTTAAGAACCGACATCACAGCATTCAGGGCATTCCCATAAGCGCTCTGTCCCCATCCTCAGCAGCCAGCGAAGAGTTCCAACACCAATAGTGCCAGTAGCAATCTGATTATATGTCCGTCTCGCCTTTCCTCTAAGCGTCGAGTTTCGGCCAGAACCCCTCGTCACTCCTCGCTGCCTCATTCTTGCCAGACTATGGTGATCCATTTGTTCCTCTGAGGTGTCCACGTGCTCCCACAAGGCCACAACCATGTCTGCCTTGTCATGCATCAATACTCCACCAAGTTTTGCAGAGCCAGCCAATCTGTCCACCTGTTCATTCCCCAGCACACCGGCATGCCCTGGAGAAAAGATCCGGGCGGTGCTTGCCATCCGTATCCTCCAAAGCGAGGCAAGCCATTCTGCACGTAGCATGCCTGTCCTCACCTTCCTCAGCATGCTTTCTGAGTCAGTTACAATCATGATGTATGTGTGTGTATACCATATTCTCCATCCAGCGGAGAGCTGAAGTGACCGCCTCCACTTGATGTTGCAGTATATGCCAGGCTCTTCTGCACCAAACGTCGACCATGAGCTTTTGCTACAAACCCCCAGGCACTTCTCCTACCTCTTGACACCGAACCATCTGTGTAGATGATCACATCACCCGAGCAAGCATTATCCTGAGTTAGTTGCTGAATTTCCACTTCCGTGGCCCTTTCTGGCCACTCCCTGCACTCCCAGTTCAATGTGATTATGACTCTGCACAAGTCTGACTGCTCCGCTGGCACTCTGACCCACTCCTCTCCTCGCCTAATGTTCTCCAAGATGCACATGTGTCTGATCGTATCCTCCGCCTGAGCCATCCATGATTTCCCTCTTATCAGTCACTACCCTTAACTGTTTCCAGTGCCTCATGCAAAGGGTGATCTGTGTCTGCAGCTACTCTGAGGTATGTCTTCGCCTACATCACCTTGAGCCTACCTGAAAATGTCGGCAAACCAAGGATGTAATGCATACACACTACTGGGGTGTCTCTGGTGCATCCCAGAATGACCCACATAGCATCGTTCTGTATGCGCTCCAGCTTCACCAGCTGACTCTTTGAGACAGTGAGCAGTCCTAGTCGATAATCAGTCACTGAGAGGATCAAGTGCTGGTATAGTGTGAAAAGCATTCTCTGCTCTGTGTCCGTTGCAGCCATAGATTTAAGTGCATTGAGTCCCTTTTGAGACCTTGTCACAACCATCTCCACATGGTCGTTGAAGGACAGGCTCCTATCAAATGTGATTCCCAGATACTTCAGTTTGTTCTCTCTGTTGACGCTTCTACCATCTATCGTGAGGCTTGGAACATCAGCTCTCACAATTCTGTTGTCCAGAGAGCACCACAAAACAGCTGCCTTTTCCGGGTGGATGACAGCATTCATTTCAGTGCACCAGTCAATCACTTTGTCTACTGTCGCCTGTAGCTCCTGGGCTGTTTTCTCTCTATCTCTCCCCTGCCTATATGCAAGAATATCATCTGCAAATGTTAGTATCCTTCTGACCCCTGGTGCTTCTAGGTTTGCAATCTTGCTCGTATGCACGTTAAAGAGCACAGGTGAGATTGCAGATCCATGTGGCAGTCCCGGGGTTAAAATATGTGGCTCTGAGGTCCATGCACCCAGACAGAAAGCAACCCGACGAGAGTGCAGGACGGCTGTTATCCAGTTCACCAACCAGGGATTGACCCCCTTCTCCATCAGTGCAGTCATCAAAATATCATATCTGACTCTATTGTACGCATCCTTGAGATCAAGCGCTGCCGCCATCGTTTCCTGTCTACTCTGGAACCCCTCATAAACGTCAAAGGCAAAAGTGGCTGCATTTGACCAGGTATCTTTTTCTGGCCTGTAGCTCCCCAGGCCTCTTGGAAGAAGCTCCCCCCTTTCCAAAAACTCATGCAGTTTGACAGCAACTATCTTCTCTAAAACCTTCCCAAATGTATTTTGAAGGGTGATGATCCTAAAGCTGCTAAGCTTTGAATGATCCTTGAATGGTTTTTGGAGAGGGATAAGATAGCTGTGCACCCAGTCCTGTGGTACTGATGCTGTCCTAATGCTCTAGTTAAAGCAGTCGGTCATCTCCTTCAGGTCTACATCACTCAAAGCCTTCATGTGCCATACCTAACCCCATCAGGCCCTGGTGCCATGTCTTTTGCCTACACAGTATATGTATTTCACTAGATAAGCCACTAGAAAGCCAAATTCTCATGGCTTTTTATCTTCTCAGTTAGTTAAGAAGCAGGTTGCAACATTTATCAGAAGCATTGAGTTGCTTCTACGTCACTAGTATTGTTCTAATATGCTAAAGGAAAAAGCAATGATGTTATCTGGGCTGGCATCCTAGCATATAAAGATATGCCCCTTGGTAACATATTTTATCACTTCACCAGTATAAAATAAATAAGATGCACTGTTTCTTCAGGCCTAAGAAGGCTTAGTGCATCCAATTTTAACAGAAATGTATGTCAAGAGAATTTTCTATAAGCAATTACATTTGTACACATTTGCAGGAAATCTGTAGAATTCTGTATTTTAATTTTTGCTGATTTTTAACTCTTTTCATCTCAGACAATTGTGATATCCAACCCACATTGTCCTACTTAGTAATTAAACTTCTATTCCAGACAGTTCTTAGTTAAATTTCTTTTGACCATTGACAGCTGTTATTTTAACACCTTCTGGTGCAGGTGTTTAATACTTCAAAGAAGCAATTCACTAATGCAGAAAGAGTTTTAACATGTATGAGATTTATGTAGTTAAGTAAGTAAGTAGGTAAAGGACCAAAATTCATGACTTGATGTGTATTGGGTATATAAAGCTAGCCCCATAATTGGCATTCAATTACCTGTAAATCTGGTCAGTATCAAGCTGGCCATCTTGATCTCTCTGGAAATTTCCTGGTACTAAAGTTGAGTCGACCTGGGAGGCTAACTAAGTCAATGAAAACAATCCAAACACATGACCAGGGACCCAACAGGCAAGCGTGCTAGACACTGAGCTACCATGGCAACCGTGAGATGTATGGAGCAACCAATGTAAATTTATATCTATATCTATAAAACAAAGTGTATGTATGTAAATATATATGTAAATATATATGTATGTCCTTTATTTGTTCACGAACGGCCCATCCGATTGAGATGAAATTTTCTACACGCCTTCCTTTCATTCCAGAGCTGTCAACTGTCATAGTTTTTTTTTCTTCTTCCTCCTCCTCCCTCCTCCCCCTCCCAAAATACGTACGTAAATATACGATGATGATGATGAAAGAATCCCCGAACCAAAACGCTAGGGAAAGGGAAGAAAATGACGTGACTACACAGAATCGTCACACGGCAATCATCATCATCAAGTGCCGTGCCGGCTGGCGTAGGCGTTCATGGCTCTCCGTAGATCTCAGTCTTTGGTTATTTGGATCAACTCTGCTGCTGATATTCCTCCATGCCACGGCAATATCAATAACAATTCATCTTTTTATGTGTAAGGAAGTTATCTACAGTCGTGTAGAAGGGAAGAACTAGACGAGTATGAATTCGGAATGGCGAACTCTCTCCCCTCTCTTCTCCTCCCTCTACCTCCTCCCTCCACCCTTCTCCTCTTCCTCCTCCCTCTCAGCCCTCTCCCTCCTCCCTCCTCCTTCTCCCTCTTCCTTCTCCCTCTTCCTCTCCCCTCCTCCTCCATCCTCCTCCCTCCTACTCCCTCCGCCTCCTCCCCCTCCTCCCTAATCTTCCCTCCTCCTCCCTCTCCTTCCTCATCCCTCCTCCTCCTCCTGCCTCCCTCCTCCTCCTCCTCCTGCCTCCTTCTCCCTCATCATCCTCCCTCCTCCTTCTCCCTTCTTCTCCCTCTTCCCTCTTCCTCCTCCTACCTCCTCCCTCCTCACTCTACCTCCTCCTCCTCCCTCCACCCTCCTCCTCCCTTCTCCTCCTCTTCCTCCTCCCTTTCCTTCCTCCTCCTCCTCCCTCTACCTCCTCCTCCCCCTACCTCTTTCCTCCTCCCTCCTCCTCCTCTTCCACCTCCCTTTCCTTCCTCCCCTCCTCATGCTCCCTCCTTCCTCTCCCTCCTTCCTCCTCCTCCTTCCTTCTTCTCCCTCTGCCTCCTCCCTCCTCCTCTCCCCTCCTCCTCCCTCCTCCTCCTTCTCCTCCTCCCTCCTTCTCCTCCTCTCCCCTCCTCCTCCTCCTACCCTCCTCCTCCTCCTACCCTCTTCCTCTTCCCCTCCTCCCTCTCCCTCCTCCATCCTCCTCCTCCCTCTTCCTCCTCCTCCCTCTTCCTCCTAATCCCTCTTCCTCCTCCTCCCTCTTCCTCCTCCTTCCTCTTCCTCCTCCTTCCTCCTCCTCCCTCTTCCTCCCTCTCCCTCCTCCATCCTCCTCCCTCTTCCTCCTCCTTCTTCCTCCTCCTTCCTTCTCCTCCCTCCTCCTCCCTCTTCCTCCTCCTCCTACCTCCTCCTCCTCTCTCCTCCTCCCTCCTCCCTTTTCCTCCCTCCTCCTCCTCCCTCTACCTCCTCCCTCCTCCTCTCCACTCTTCCTCCTACCCTCTTCCTCTTCCCCTCCCCCTCCTCCCTATCCCTCCTCCTCCCTTCACATTCCTCTTCCTCCTCCTCCCTCCTCCTCATCCCTCCTCCTCCCTTCTCCTCCTCCCTCCTCCTCCTCCCTCTACCTCCTCCTCCCTTCACATTCCTCTTCCTCCCTCTTCCTCCCTCCTCCTCATCCCTCCTTCTCCCTCCTCCTCCTTCTTCCTCCCTCCTCCTCCTCCCTCCTCCTCCTCCTTCCTCCTCCTCACTCCTCCTCCTCACTCCTCCTCCTCCCTCCTCCTCCTCCCTCTACCTCCTCCCTCCTCCTCCCTTCACATTCCTCCTCCTCCCTCTTCCTCCTCCTCCCTCCTCCTCATCCCTCCTCCTCCCTCCTCCTCCTCTCTCCTCCTCCTCTCTCCTCCTCCCTCCTCCTCCTCCCTCCTCCTCCCTCCTCCTCCTTCTTCCTCCCTCCTCCTCACTCCTCCCCCTCCTCCTTCCTCCTCCTCCCTCTCCGCCTCCTCCCTCCTCCTCCCTCTACCTCCTCCCTCTACCTCCTCCCCCCTCCTCCCTTCACATTCCTCCTCCTCCCTCTTCCTCCTCCTCCCTCCTCCTCCTCTCTCCTCCTCCCTCCTCCTCCTCCCCTTCCCTCCTCCTCCTCCCCCTCCTTCTCCTCCTTCTCCCTCCTCCTTCTCCCTCTTCCTCCTCCCTCTTCCTTCTCCCTCCGCCTCCTCCTCCCTCTCCCTCCTCCTCCCTCTCCTCCTCCTGCTCTCTTCTCCTCCTGCGTTCTCCTCCTCCCTCCTTCTCCCTCTTCCTCCTCCCTCCTCCTCGCCTCCTCCTCCACCCTACTCCTCCCTCCTCCTCCTAATCCCTCCTATTCCTCCCTACTCCTCCTGTCTCCTCCCTCCTCCTCCCTCCTCTTCCCTCCTCCACCTCCCTCTTCCTCCTCCCTCCTACATTTACCCAAGACAGACAGACAGACAGATAGTCGGGAACGGGATCTTATATGACTACTTATATAATTTAAATGAGATGCTCTCCACCATGGGCTGGGCCGGGTCAGACAGACAGACAGATAGATAGACAGACAGACAGACAGACAGACAGACAGACAGACAGACAGACAGACAGACAGATAGATAGATAGATAGATAGATAGATAGATAGATAGATAGATAGATAGATAGATAGATAGATAGATAGATAGATAGATAGATAGATAGACAAACAGACAGGGAGGGAGGGAGGGAGGGAGGGATAGGCGGAGGGAGAGACAGAGGGATGGGTCTATTAGACAGACAGACAGACAGACAGAGATAGATAGATAGACAAACAGACAGACAGACAGACACAGACAGACAGACAGACAGACAGACAGACAGACAGACAGACAGACAGATAGTCGGTAACGGGAACGAGAACTTATATGACTACTTATATGAATTAAATGAGATGCTCCCCACCAGGGACTGGGCGAACCCGGGCCGGGTCAGGCAGACAGACAGACAGACAGACAGACAGACAGATAGATAGATAGATAGATAGATAGATAGATAGATAGATAGATAGATAGATAGATAGATAGATAGATAGATAGATAGATAGATAGATAGATAGATAGATAGATAGACAAACAGACAGGGAGGGAGGGAGGGAGGGATAGTCGTTACTCCACATCCCTCCTCCTCTTCCCCCTCCTTCTCCCTTCACCTCCTCCCCCTGTGTTCTCCCCTCCCTCCTTCTACCTCCTCCTCCTCCTTCTTCCTCCTCCCTCTTCCTCCTTTCTCCTCCTCCCTCTTCCTCCTCCTCTCTCCTCCTCCTCCTTCCCCCTCTTCCTCCTCCTCCCTCTCCTCTTTCCCATTCCTCCTCCTAATCCCTCCTCCTCCTTCCTCCTATTCCTCCCTACTCCTCCTCCCTCCTCCTCATCTCTCCGCCTATCTCTTCCTCCCTCCTCCTCCACCCTCCTCCTACTCCTCCTTTTTCTTCTTCTTCTTCTGCTGCTGACGCCGCTCCATTTACCCAAGTTAATTTTGGGGGGAATATGTAAAGATCTTTCAAGTGCTCTTTCTAATGCTTTTTGTAAGTTGGTCTTCGTTTATCTAAGGTTGTTCTAACCGCAACCAATAAATTATTAGACAGACAAGCAGACAGATAGACAGACAGGGAACAAGAACTGGAGCAGGGGCCGAATATGAATTAAACGAGATGGTCCCCGCTTTGGGGACGGGAACGGAAGCAGGGGCCGAATATGAATTAAATGAGATGCTCCCCGCCAGGGGCTGGGTGAAGCCGGGCCAGGTCGTCTTTGTTGGGAACGGGAACGGGAGCAGGGGCCGAATATGAATTAAATGAGACGCTCCATTTACCCAAGTTAATTGTTGGGGGAAGATGTAAAGATCTTTCAAGTGCTCTTTCTAATAATAGACAGGCAGGTAGATAGTCGGGAACGGGAATGGGAGCTTATATAACTAATTATATGAATTAAATGAGATGCTCCCCACCAGGGACTGGGCGAAGCCGGGCCGGGTCAGCTAGTTTATATATATATATATATATATGTGGGTGTGTGTGTGTGTGTGAGAGAGAGAGAGAGAGAGAGAGAGAGAGAGAGAGAGAGAGAGAGAGAGAGAGAGAGAGAGATGAGGTGTCTGAGATGAAATGAGTTAAACTAAGCTAATATTATATTCCTCTTGCTATGAGAGAATACAACAATAATAATTATTATTAGTGTTTAAATTTCAGCATCATGTTTTGTTTCTTTTAATGCAGACTCCCAATGCCTTGACCCTGGACCATATAGTTCTTCCATAGACATTATACACATAGCTAACACATCATTCAACTTGGCATTGACTGCCCCTGTCAGACCGCCATCTTGCCATGACATCACTAGCCCAGTGTACAAGTACACAGTCTACTACAGGCAGGCCACAGTCTCAAAAGTTGGAGCTACACCAGACGACTGTCAAAATGACCTTTCAGTTTGTTTAAAGCAGGTACAGAGATCTTCTTCTTCTTCTTCTTCTTCTTCTTCTTCTTCTTCTTCTTCTTCTTCTTCTTCTTCTTCTTCTTCTTCTTTTTCTTCTTCTACTTCTACTTCTTCTTCTTCTTCTTCTTCTTCTTCTTCTTCTTCTTCTTCTTCTTCTTCTTCTTCTTCTTCTTCTTCTTCTTCTCCTTCTTCCTTCTTCTCCTTCTCCTCCTCCTTCTCCTCCTCCTCCTCCTTCATCTTCTACTTCTTCTTGTGCCTGGTTCTGAAGCAAGCATTAGCTATCATGACTCTCTAACCCTCTCTGTAAACTGGTATTTTTATATTTTTTTTCAACTTTAAATGCAATTGGCATTTTTTAATATTATTATTTGTTACACATCTGTTTATGTTTTCCACATACATCGTTCTCTGTCTTTAACCAATTCTCTGGCCTAGTATTTTCCCCATATAAGGCTGATTTCTGTGTTATACCTCTCCTATTGATATTCCCCCACACTTTCATGTGTCTGTTATCTCATGGTTTTGATGTGTGATCTTGTTGTGCTCGCAGCTTTCGATATCGCAGCGTTGTCCGCTGTATTCTCAACATTCTTCTTTTACAAAAGCTGTGAATATGATGAACAGAGAAGAGAACAAACATACATATATGTTTATAGTATTATTTGATTTTTCTGTGAATTAGATGTAATCAATCAGTTAAAGTCGTTTGTATGTGTTATATTCCTTTAAATTCATTACTATAATATTCATAAGTTCATCATAGTCATTTGTGGTCAGAAACTCTTTTCAAGCTTTTTTTTTGTTTAATTTTATTCCTGGTTATAATATTTTTATGTTATTTTATAACCACATATAACATGAATACGGTTTTAAAAATTAATTTGCAAATTATTGACCCTTCACCTTTAAAAGTACATGATAACTCAAAGAGATAAAAGTTCCGGCAGCAAAGATGGGTAAACTTTTGTATCATTAAAGAGTTCATTAAATTAAATATAAAAAGGATAAAGAAAAGAAAGGGAACAAAACAGTGTAGTAGATAAGTGTTACAATTATGTTTTTTGTGATGTTTTTTACAGCAGTCATATTCTACGAGGGTGGAAGTAACAAACTTAGAGCCATACACACAGTATCTGATTCAAGTGGCTGTGAGTACATACTACACAGAATATCTCGCTGAAGCCCTGAGTAAGCCAGTTCTGCTGACTACCATGTTTGGCGGTAAGATCGAGTTCATTATTGAGGGTTTGTGTTTTAGTGAAATGTTAAATTTTTACATTAGATCATTGTTTGTTGTTGTTGTTGCTGCTGCAGCTGTTGCTGCTGCAGCTACTGCTGCTGATTCTGCTGCTGCTGCTCTTCTTCTTCTTTTTCTTCTTCTTCTTCTTCTTCTTCTTCTTCTTCTTCTTCTTCTTCTTCTCATCATCATCAAGTGCCCTGCCAGCTGGTGTAGGCGTTCATGGCTCTCCACAGATCTCGGTCTTTGGTTTTCTGGATCAACTCTGCTGCTGATATTCCTCCGTGCCACCGTCTCAATCCATCCAGCATCATTTCTCTTGGTCTGCCTCTGCCTCTCTTCCCCTCGATCTTTCCAGTTGTCACGATGTTCTCCAATGCCTCTCTTCTCATTACATGACCAAAGAAAGCTGTTTGTCTCTTTCTTATTGTTGTATATAGTGTTCTAGTTTCATTAGCCTATTTCAGGCAGTCGTCGTTAGTTACTCTGGCAGTCCAAGGAATTCTCAACATTCGTCTCAGGAACCACATCTCTGTTGCTTCTAATTTCTTCTTAATTTGTTCATTTACATTCCAAGATTCACTGCCATACAGCAAAACTGGTTCTACATAGCATTTCAGCACTCTCTTTCTTACACTCAGTGATAGTGACCTATTGCACAAGATACTCTTCATTTTCTGAAATGCGGCCTTTGCCTGCCCTATTCTGCTCTTAATCTCTGTTGTACATCTTCCATCTGATGTTATAAATGTCCCTAGGTATCTAAAATTATCCACTTGGTTAAGAATTTTTCCTTCTATTTCTATGTCACATTTTGGTGTCACCATTTTCTTTGATATCACCATTGTTACTGTTTTCTTGATATTCAAGGAGAGTCCCTTCCTTGCACTCTCTGTTACTACAGTGTCCAACAATTGTTGTAGGTCTGATCTGCCACCAAAACTGTATCATCTGCATAGCGTATATTATTTATATTATAACCTCCAACTAGTATTCCTGGCATCTCTTTGATCTCTCTCATTATTAATTCGCTATATAGGGAGAAGAGATCTGGTGACAAGACACGTCCCTGTCGTACTCCTAGCTTTATGTGTTCGTAACTACCCTCTTTATTTCCAATTTTAATTGCTGCTACTTGGTTCCAGTAAATATTCTTTATTATTCTTAAATCTTTCCAATCAATGTTGATATCTTCCAACATTTTAATCAGCTCATCATGTTTTACTTTATCAAATGCCTTAGTATAATCTATGAAGCATAAATATTATGTCTTTCTGTTTCTCTATTGACCTTTCTATTAGTGTCCGTAATGTATATATAGCATTGTTTGTGCCCTTTCCCTCCACAAATCCATACTGTTCTTCACTAATTTCCATTTTTATTTTCTTTCTGGTTCTTCTCATTATGATTCTGAGCAGAAGCTTAGTGATATGGTTTATGAGGTTAATTGTCTTCTACTCATTTTTATTGTTCTTCTTGTTTTGATTTTTGTTCTTGCTGCTGTTGTCATTTTTAACATTGTCGTTCATATAGTTCTTCTTGTTACTGGTGTCATCATATCATTGTTTGTTATTTTTCTTCCTCTTATTGTTGTTGTAATTTATCTTGTTGTTCTGATCATTGTTGTTGCCATACCTTATGTTGTTATTGTCTTTGTAGTTTGTTATTCTTATTCTGGTTATTGTTGTTTTGTCATTGTTCTTGTTATTATCATTGTTGTTGCTGATCAGATTGTTGCTCTTGTTGTTCATCTTGGTATTGTTATTATTATTGTTCTTGTCATTGTTGTTGTTATTGTCATTGTCATTGATGTTGTTCTTGCTATTGTCATCATTATTTTTGTTGTTGTTGTTGTTTTTGTTGTTGTTGTTGTTTTTGTTGTTGATATTGTGATTATTGTCATTTTTTTTTTGGTTTATTCTTATTGTCTTTGTTGTTCTTTTTTTTTCTTTCTTTTTTTTGTTGTTGTTTCTGTTACCATTATTTTTGTTGTTCTTGGAGCAGTCATAGTGTTTGTTTCTCAGTTCCTATTACATTCAGTTTGTAAAGAACAGCTGTGGTATGAGTGGGTACAAACATAGACACTTCTCTCTTGACAAAGACTTTACATGGATATACTGTCCGTGTCCTGCTGATGTGCGAGGTCACAAACAAGTGAATGGATCCGTTGACTCCAATAGTACAAGTAGTCAGAGCTCTATGATGGATATGGGTGATAAATTGAAGACGATCTATGAAAGGCTTGTTGCTGAAGATAAAATAGATGAAACAATATATTTAAGGATGCTTAAGTTTGGATTTAAATGTGGTTCCAGCAGGCGAATGACAGATGAGCAGACAAATTTGACACGTTAGAAACCACTGTGTTACTGAAATTATCAACATCTGTAACTTATGACGTCTGCTGAGAGAGGCAGAGTATCTGTAGGTTTTTTCAGAGTGTTATGAGATGGAATCTTAAAAATTCAAAAATTAAGAACTATAGCAAAGTTCAAATATACAGAAAAATCAAACCTCAAACAAAGAATAAATTGCAAAACTTTCAGTTTGAAGGTCATGTGCAGAGACAAGGTATATCCAATTGCAATAAATTGTTTTTAAAAATTTAAGCATAAATGTTGAGGGCAACTTATATATCGAAGTCAGAGGCATGTGATTTGGAAACAGATTGCTTTGCATTGATTTTCACCCAATAAAATTGCATATCCTTTAAGAGTTAAGAAGAGCAAAAAACTCAGAGGTTCCTTGTACATGTCAATAATCCTTTGACAGTTCCAGCACCCAATAGGTATCATTGGATAGTATCATTCCGTGTGATTGTACAATGTCCTTGATGTCGTCAATCCATTTTCTTCTGAGGCTCCCTCTTGCTTGCATATCAGATCTTTTTTGATGCAGCTCCAGTGCTGGTAATTGATGGTGTTGCATTCTAATGAGATGGCCAAACCATTTGATCGTCTGCCTGTCAATGTATGTGGCACAAGGTGTTGATCCAACTGTCATTTAATAACATAATTTCTTACTCGGTCTCGGATAGCTAAACCAGCAGCTCTTCACAAGCATTTTATCTTGCAGGTAACTCACAACTGGTTAAATATTATTTGATTTCACTTTCTCTCTACAGTT
Source organism: Cepaea nemoralis (assembly GCA_014155875.1). NCBI lineage: Eukaryota > Metazoa > Mollusca > Gastropoda > Stylommatophora > Helicidae > Cepaea > Cepaea nemoralis. Next base: position 107,841 of record JACEFZ010000481.1, on the reverse strand, counting down.
CCAGGTCTTGCAAGAACTCTGACTGTCAAGCCATTTACTCCTGAAATGATAGAACTAGCATGGGAACCACCCTTGGATTTCAATGGGCCACCTGAAAATATCAACTATGTAGTTCAGTTGTGGAAATCAGTATCAGCTCCAGGAAACAGTGAGAAGGAGATACAAATAGTACCCAAGGTGGAAAATTTGCAAAGGTTGATAACAACTGATGTCACACAGCTGGAGCCGAACACTGTTTACAACATCAGGGTATATATTTTTCTTAAATTGCAGAATGAATGTTGTGTGCAAAGTCAAGATATAAGGGTTGTTCATTTGAAACCCGTTCCAATGGCTTTATTACAAAAGCATGAAAGAAACATTAACAAGTGTGGTAGAATTAAACAAAGCATTCATTTTGAATGAATTATGCACCATGGGTTGGTCAGAAGAAGTCGCCGTAGGCATTCAGGTAAGCATCCCATTGCTTAGGTAGGCGGCGAATGCCGTCTGCAAAAAAAGATTGTGGTTGCTCACTGAACCAAGTCTGCATCTGTGCGAAATCATTGCCCCTTGAGAGCTTTTTTTAAAGGTCCGAACAAATGAAAATCACATGGTGACAAATCAGGACTATAGGCTGGATGTTGCAGATGAGCATTATAGTGCAACAAAATCACACCGCGAGAAAGCATGCCGGGTCGTTTATTCTTGATGGCTTTTTGCAGCTTGTCTAATGTTTGCAAGTAGTGAGTAGAGTTGATGTTGACACCAGGTTCTTTAAAGTCGGCCAACAATAGCCCTTCATGGTCAATAAATACACTCAGTATAACCTTACCAGCGGAAACCTGTAACTTGAATTTTTTGGCTTTTGGTGATCCAGCATGCTTCCATTGCATGCTCTCTCTTTTGCTGCTCAGCTCCAAGTGGTGACACCATGATTTATCGCCTGCCACTATGCGGAAGAGAAATACATCACCCTCCACTCTGTAATGCAGCAAGTGGTTCAAACACCATCCCATGTGTTCCTCTTTTTGGTGGTCGGTCAACATCCGTGGTACCCAATGTGAACACACCTTCCGAAATTGCAGTTTCTTATGAATGACCTTTTGAATTGTCCCAATTGACACATCAAATTCTTTCGCTAGCGAACGTGTGCTTCAACAATGGTTCATCTGTACTGCTGCATCAATTTTGGCGATGGTTTTTTCTGTTGCAACAATATGCGCTTAACCCGGCCGTCGAAGATCTGTCATGAACTGACATCCTTTCCGAAACATTCGTGCCCAGTCTGTCACTGTTGTCTTTGACACGCATTTGTTACCATACGCTGCCTGCATTCTTCGATGAATGTCCACTGGTCGACATCCTTCAAATGAAAGAAACTGAATCACCGCTCTTGGAGTTTCTTTGGGCAGATTTTGGATCAACCCGGCCATTTTTTCAACGGTCAGAAACAGAAGCTATGCATCATGGGACGATAACCACATGCTCTTTTTATTAATTGGTCAGTACTTATCACATGACTATGACATAATCATGTTCAAAGTACGCAATTACACGCGGTGCTGCAAGAACGGAATTTCAAATGAACGCTCCTAATATATTCAAATATTATCATTGGTTTACCATAAATTTCAGAATAAATGCCAAATGTGCAAAGTCAAAATGTGTTCAAATACAGTAAACTATTATTTCCTAACTTTCAGCATGAATGTTGAGAGCACAGATGAGATATATTCAAATGCAATCAATATATTCCTAACTTTCAGCGTGAATGTCATGTGCAGAGGCAAGATATATCTAATTGCAATAAATATTGTTTAAATTTCAGCATAAATATTGAGAGAAAAGTATATATCAAAGTCAGATGCAGGTAATTTGGTAACAGATTCCATTCCATTGATTTTCAGAATGGTATGAGAATTGGCCATTAAGAAATCAATGGCAACATAATGAACACAAAATTGCCTGAAACTTCACAAGCAGCCAATAAATGCTGGATTCATTGTAACACCTTTAAAGGACATGCAACTAAACGGACATTCAGTACATACACACTGGATCTCACATTGTACAGTATATTTGAATATATATCTCAAAGAAAGGCTGATGCATCATAAAGAATCAAAGCACAAAATAGTTCCCTACTTTATTTTTCAAAAATGAGAAAATATATAAATATTGTAAATTATTTCAAATACATTAAATAGACTTGGAAAATAAAGCTTTGTTTGAAAATGTATTTTTAATGTAAACAAACTTGAAAAGGTAGTTAAGAACAGTGATAAATTTCTGTGAGCATTGAACAAGTGACAGATTTTTAAAAAAAGGAAATTTAAATATTTTTGACTTACCATAATTTGAAAAATTAAGCCACAGATAATAGGTTGCACAATTTATTGCCTGGTATATTTCGCTGTATCTTGTCAGGTGTTTACTGCAGAAATCACTTAGCATAAAACCAAGCAAACAATGAATCCTTCAAGATGAAAGATACAACACACATCAACAATGATTTTCTTTTTCCAGCTCCAGTAATCATAATTTACTTGTTGGTTTGTACTGACAGACTAAGTTTTAACCCTCAGGTCCAACACATTGACTTTTCGGTCACTTGAATCTGAAAAATGCTTACATTTGTCGAAGTGAGGTTGTTGTAGAGACTTTCCTCCCAACAGATGCCAAAATACTTTCTCCGGGGGACTGAGTTTCAGGGCTCTCTTCCCCTTTCCAAGCTCAGGAACGAGTGAGGCATCCAGAATCAGTACTAGAAGTTCACATCTATGGGGAGGCTATAAGGATGTCACTTGATCATAATTCCTACAGCGCAGACTGAGCAGCTGGGATTAGACCTGGGTTGGGAATGTTTCCCTGACAAGCGTTAGGCCAGTGGTTCTCAACCTATTTTTGGCCCATGCACCCCTTCACCATATGTTCAGAATGTCATTCCTCCCCCCCCCCCCTTTGTATTTCCTACCTATAAATCCCCCCCCCCCCAGACCCTACACAGTATATGTAAAAATAGATGCTACATTTAATAACGCATACTAGAACAAGTCTAGACATCTACATAAAACGTGATTTGCGGGTCTGCTTATGTTATAAAATGAATTTCAGAAGAGCCAGAAGTACAGAACTGTAAAGTATGGAGGGAAAAACAATATCAAGTAATTGGTTCTTGCATTAACGCGAACTTGAAATAATCTTAATTCCCCCTAGGTAACCCTAAAATCCCCCCCTCCCCTCCCCAGGGGGGGGGGGGGGGGGGTGAGATCCACTGCGTTAGGCATTTTATTGGCAATAGTCACCAACCTAATGTCCAGAGGATGACTAATCATAATCAGTGTATTCTATTGTATTCTTGTTTTTCATAGATTCTGACTTGTGCTGGTAACAAAACAATGTGCAGTGCAACAGAAGCAATTCAGTGCAGAACATTCCAGACGCCCAGCTCTATAGAACTTGTTAATGCCACAGCCCATTCTCTTGAGATTAAATGGCAGTCTCCACCTGGTGGTGACATTAGCAGGCATACGACTTCATATGCTGAGGTTAGTTGACATCTGTCAATCAATATGTCAGTTTTCTACCGTGTAAGGACCTTACATATGTACGTATTTTATCTACTCATTATCATAATCAACATCATCATCATCATCATCAGCATCATCATCATCATCCTGTTCCAGGCCATCCTCTTACACCTTCCAACGTCATTTCTCTCTGTCTGCCTCAGCTTTTTCTACTGCTGATCTTCCTATGCCTTTCTTCTCATCATATGACCTGGTGGTCAGCATGGCCGAATGGATAAGCGTTCACGTTCTTAAACATCTAGTGTGCTGATGCTGAGGTTTCGTATTTAACCCCTACACTAGTTGAACTAAAATTTTGACTTGGGGAGATAAATTACAAGTGCCCCTGAAGATGGAGTGGGTTGCCTGATGGTGAGGGACACAGGGAATAGGGAAAGCTAATCCATACGCAAAAATCAGTCCAGTATACCAGAAGTAGTAGCACTGTATGGACTACGATTAAGTTCAAAATGAGCGAGTGCAAAAAAGACATTTATATGACCAAAGATTACAGTTTGACTCTATCTAATAGTGACATATAATGTTCTACTTTCATTAGCCTATTCCATTCTTCATGTTTTCTCATTTTTTCATCTGCTTTAGATTTTGTCTGGTTTGTTTTTGCTAATGTTTGTTGTCTTGGTTGTTTTTGCGTGAATATTGTGCTTGTCACCCAGCATCATGATGGACACAGGACATAGAAGACAACTTAAGTATGACAATGAATGAGGCACAGGAGCTAGCAGAGGATTGAGAATCTTTTTGGTGAGCCGTGATAAGAGTGGTATTCTGCTGAGGAATTGCTTTGCTGATCCGGCAGCTTCTGCAGCTTGTCTTGTTCCAGACGTACTGGATTTACCTTTCCTCTGGAGTAAACTAGGCAGGCAGGCAGAGAGAGGGATCATGCTGCATTGGCAACACATGGTCTCTAATTTCAGCCCAGGCTTTGTGTCATGGAGAGGTATAACTCCATTTCACAAACTATCGTCTGTCAAGACGGCCAGGTGCCAGTCAGTTTATGTAAATGTTTAACACTTCACACCCTGACCATATTTATCTACTATAAGATTAACTTCTGTGTCATCTACACAGGCATGGAATCACTGTGGCTAGATGCTAATCCTGGGTTCAGTAAGCACTGTGGCAGATGTGAAATTTTTAAATTTTACCCTCCTGTGTAACCCTCCTGTAGGGTTTTAATAAGAGTGTTGTATATTTTGAGGTGGCTGAAATATTTCACTTGCCTATTGTTTATTTCTTTCATCAACTTTCTTTTCATTCCTAGTTTTTCTAGAACCTCTGTATTTTATTGTTTTTGTTTCCGTGAAATATGACATATTCTTTTTTATATCCATATCTTCAGGATCGCTATTCGATGTTCTAATAGCTTGTTCATTGTCCAATCTTCCACACCATATAGTAGTGTTGAATATACATAACATTTGGTAAATCTTATTTTTAATACATTGTTATCACAAGACAACCACATTTCAATTTGCAGGTCGGAGAGGACCCATTGAACTGGGCAGTAGTTAGTCTAATGACTGCTACAGACAGCAATACAGAATACAGGGAAGAGGTGACGGGACTCCAACCCCACACACTCTACGCTTTCACGATCAGAGTCAACTACAATGCTCGACCATACAACAAGGCACACTACTTATGGCCAGCCAATGCCACAAGGTTCACGTACAGGACACTAGGTGTGTAGATGACTGACATGGGCCTTTAAGTCGGGCTCTGTCTATAAAGATCTCAATTTAAGCCGTGATTTTCTATTTGAAGTAACAATAAATGTGTACATTTAAAGAATAAACATTTGTGTACATTTGTCGTTTCTTATCAAATGTGTTTTCTGATATTTTGTCTCTATTGTTGTTAATTGTGGAGATATAAATACATGTCTTAATCAATGTTTGTGTATATGTTACCTAAACAATGTTTTTTTTTAAAGTATCCACCTGCGCATATCAAATATTATGTATTAACTACGCAATGTTCTTTTTAACCATCTACTTGTTCACTTCTGATCTTTTTCCCTCATTAGAGCTTAGGCCTGAATTAACCAGGTCCAAGCCATCATGTCCTTTGCTATCTCTTTCAGCTCGCTCCATTTCTTCCATTTACATAAACATATCTAATATATTCTACGACCTTAAGTTCATTTGTCAAGTTCTTTCTTTAACTTTTTCTAACCCAGAGAGTTAAAATTTAAATGTCTAAATATTTAAAATTATAATATTATTGAACAATGGAGTTAAAACAACAATTAGATTCGAGTGGACTGATATAATAACTATCTGAAACTTAACAGTTGATTAAAGTGTATCTTGCATGTTTTAAAACAAAAGTAAAGAGCCCTTTTACATTGTTTAAGATTTAATGGATATATGGTGCTAACCCCATATTTTTATAGACCCATCAGTACCCAATAGGTCCTCTTCTTTTGCCCTCTATCCCCAGTGGGGATACTCAACCAACTCACTACAATCCCTCCTATTTTTTAGCTATCCCATGATGCAGTTCTGTCCATGTCCTCCCCATACTGTTCATTTCTGTTTCTGCTTCTCTTCTCCGTGAGTTTTTTGGTCTTCCTCTATTTATTTTGTCTTCCGAGTTCCAGACAAAGGCTTCTCTAGTTATACTATTATCAGGTTTTCTCAATGTATGGCCTATCCAGTGGCAGCATCTTCTATTCGCCTCTTGGTTCATTAGTATTTGTCTAGTTCTCTCCATGAGCTCACATTGGTGATTTTGTCATAATATTTTATTCCTTCTATTTTGCGCAAGCACCAATTATTAATATGTAATCGTTTTCTGACAGTAACATTATTCCTCTATTATGTTCACACTCCTGTAGGTCATCTTTCTTGGCAGCTTCATCATATATTCTTCTCTCCAGACTGTTGGTATTTTTTTCAGTTTACTTCTAAACATGATTTATTCCAAATATTTTTAGCCTGCAGACTTCCGTATGCACTTCGTTTACTGCCTGTTGTAGGGCCTGGTATTTGTTTGAGACTGACCGTGAATTGTTCTTTAATTTCCTGATTTTGGAGGTATCCTTTATTGTGTTGGTTCTGTGTTTACAGGATGGTGTGTATCTCTTGAGATTCAGTTTTATTTTACCTATCAGAAGGTGATGATCTGCATATATGTCTGCTCCTCTAAATACTCTCATGCCATAAAGAGAAGATTTAAATTTCTTGTTAATATAGATGTGATCAGTTTGGTTTTCTGTTTTGTGGTCAGGTGAAGACCATGTTACTTTATGAAATCTTTTATGTGGAAAAATGCTTCCTCCTATAATGTACTGATTCTCTGCACAGAAATTAGCAAATTGTATTTTCATTCGTTAACCTATGTCCATGTTTTTCCATGATCTCCTCAAAGCCCGTGTTGCCAGATCCTATCTGGGCATTCAGCTAACCCATCTAGATTTTGATAGTTTGATTTCCTTGACTGCTCACAATTCTTTGGAGTTTTGTATAAAATTCTTTCTTTTTCTTAACAGATTCAACCTATCATTTGTAGATGTGTAACACTGGATTACACTAATGTTTACTTTCTTTTTTGTGGTTCTAAATGTTGCCGTTATTATTCTTGAGTTCTCTGTATCCCATGCTACTAGTGCCCTTTTTTAACATTATTGCCACTCCTTCACTGTGGGGGGGCATTATCTTCTGTATGGCCTGAGAACAGCACTTTTTCACCTGTGCCTTAAAACTTTGTGCCTGTCACTGACCACCTTGTTTCACTTAACACCCATTAGGTGATGTGGTTGATTTCATGCTGGCCACCTTGCTTCCAATGACATTTCCTGATACCTGTTTTAGGCTGGATTGACTGGGATGCCCAGGTCAATTTTTACAAATCCTCCTCAATGGGGATTCAGATACTTGACCACCAAACCAACAGGCTGGCAGGCATGCTAGCCACTGCACTACCGCAGCTCCTGTGTCATGTATAGTGTAATCAATGAAGGATTGATGGGTTTATGGATGCATTCTTCAGTCAGACTTTACATTAATTCGCTTAGTTCCTGCTGCTGTCATGGGTTAGTGTACTTGATAGGTATCTGGGCTGACAATGTCATGAACACAGTCGGATGAAAGTTCAAAACCCGCGCTCATCATCCATCAACAGAGGAAAAGTCTGACCACCCATTTCTTCATGCATTCAGGCCTTAAACATTTGAGGAACCTATCACATTACAGCCCCATAGTAGGTTACTGCTTGAGGACATGTTTTGTTACCATAGCCCTTTCTGTCTAGATAGTTGTTACTTTAATTTAATACATCTGAGTTGTTACTTTGGCTCTTTGTATCATACACATTGTTATAATATTAACCTGACACTGAGTGTTACTTTGACTCATTGTATCCACACAGTTGTTGTTATTATTATTATTATTATTTTGACCTGACACTAATTTTTACTGTGACTCTTTGTATCCCACACAGTTGTTATTATTATTATATTGATCTGAGACTAATTGTTACTTTGACTCTTTGTATCTCACACATTTACTGACCTTTAATGTCTTACTTTAAAGTACTAACTTCCTGGAATAGAAAGTGTTATATTTCTTTGTATGAATAATAATGTTTTCATTGACAATGGAACATATACATAATAACTTAAAGTGCCAACAAGCATACACATATACACAGAAAAACAAAAGATATCACACATTACCAAAAACAATCAAGTAAAAATCTAAACCAGATTTTACAACTGGGGAAACGGAATGAAAGAAAGGATGTTAAGAGAAAGGAAAATAAAATATTTTCTTTACAGTTTACCATCCTAACCAGCCATCTCCACCGACAGTCATTCATCTAGATTCAGGGGACTATGAAGTAAGGTGGGAGAAACCAAATGACAATGGTGCACCAATTACGAACTACATTCTGGAGTGTAGGTAAGAGAGCTGTGTAATTCTGTAATTTTGTATTATTATTTGCAGATATCTCATTGATATATGAATCCTTGTTTATGAATTTAGTAATTAAGTAAAGTAGAAGACTCCTTTTCATACCATGAAGTGTGTTAGGTATATGGTACTGTTCCCATATTATTATTAGACCAGTTGACACTTGATTGGTAATATGGTCATTATCACACAAGCCACTTTACGTCCATGAAATTTCCTGTACCCATTTTTGATTTAGTTGACCTGGCAACCCAGGTCAGTGAAAAAATTGCAATTTCAAAGAAGATTCAAACACATGACCACAGGCCAACACACAAGTGAGCTAGCCACTGTGCTAAAATGGGTCTGTATCAATTTTAGTACTGTGGTTAAATTACTTGTCCTTTGCACTGTTTAAATAAAATCAGTTTATTCACTAAAGTTAACTTTCTTAGTACTGGAGTGATAACATACCTGGCTACTGCTGTTGATGTCTTGGGATCAGTTCCACCCTCCCCCCCCCCCCAAACCTTTCCATAGAGATATCTGTTTTTTTTAAGGGGGGGGGGGGGGGGGTTAAAAGGCATGAGCATTGACTTCATTGCACTGGGTCTTATTCCATGTGGTACTTTTCCACATGGCGTCCTGACAAAAATGTTGCACAAAGTACGAATTCTGTAGCTCCAGCGATGACCCCCCAGGAGTCTCTGAGAAAATTGCACTCGTGAATCGAAAAACATGGCCCAGAATTGAACCCACAACCTCGGTTTAGAGGAGTCCTTCTTACACTTTAGTTCTTCTTAATGCAAGAAAGAAATCTGACACAGAAATATCACAGGAAAATACTGGATATTAAGACCACTGATGATGATGATAAGAAAATAACCCAAATTATTTTTGGCCATGAAACTTACAGAGACAATTATAGTAACAACCAAACAGTTGTCACCAAGGACATTTGCATTAAACAATGGTAGTTTTTTTTCAGTATTTTTTTAATAACATTGATACAAAGACCTATAATTATAATTATTATAACAAATAACATCTGTCTTTTTTTTCTCAGTTTATTTAAGAATGTGCTTTACACTTTCTGTCTTCATTTACATTTATATTTCTCCATCCATCCATCCATCATGTGCCATGCCAGTAAGCATGGGCGGTCATGTTTTGCCATCTCACTCAATCACCAGAGTCGTGGATCAGCTCCGTGTTTCTGTCTCGACCATGCCACGAGGCCAAGCCATTTATATTTCTGTGTCACTAAAAAGGTTATTGTTCATTGCCTAGCCTAATGTTTATATTTTCTTATTGTATCCCTTACATTTTTCTGTCATACATGTTTGTTTGTTTTTTTTTAAGTTACATATCCCCTTACATGAGATTGCAGTCAGCAGCAGCATTTTTCAGCAGCTGTTGATGTTCTTGGCAAGATTACGCTCAGTAGTTTATGTTAAATCATTATGCTTGGTTAATTTAATTCTATCAATTGCAAGTAAGGTCTCACCATTTACAATATCACTCACTGACACCTTGACATCTTGGCAAATGATAGTTTGTTACATTGTGCTTCTAACACTGGCATAATAACTACAGTCCATGGCCTTGGCAAACGTTATACCTCTGCATAGTACAAAGCCTGGGCTGAATTGTAGAGATCATGTGTTGCCCATGACTAAAAACTAAGACCTGATGAAAATTTCAGTTTAACTTAATTTTATCAAAGACTGCTGCTCTCAGAATATATAATTTATAATGGATATAGATAACTTATTGACTACTTATTACTATATTGGTAACTTATTGTTTACATAAAATCATTTTTAGCAGGAGCATGGACAAATTGGTTTGGAAGACTGTGTACAATGAGTCTCACGAAAAATGGCAAATTGATGTCTCTGCAATGGAGCATGGGAAACCATATGTTTTCAGGGTGGCCGCAGTGAACTCTGAGGGCATGGGATCTTTCAGTGAAATAAGCCATGTGTTTATGTCTCCTTTAGGTAAGGCAGTTATACCAGTTTACTGCATAGATTCCAGTTGTGTGAATAATATAAATATGTATTCTTATCAATTTAGTGTATTTTAGGCACTCATTCATTCATTCAGTAGCATGTCCTTTTGCAGAACCTCGCTCCCATAACATTCTTACGGAAAACCTCTCAATGAATAGCCAGATGTCCCGCGTCCGATACACCCATCTGGAGATCATCAGCCACATCCTGCACCCATCTTCTCTTTGATTTTAGGCACTAGGTTTATTTAATTGATTCAGTGCCACACAAAAAAGTATGTTTGGACCAAATATGTTGGACAATTAAATTAACAAGTATTAAATAGTGAATTTACATTCACTGAGCATTAAAATTGCAGAAGATACAGCAAAACAAAACACATAACACAATGACACTAGTATGGTGTTATATCGCTCTTCTGTCCAAATGGGAAGTTACATTGACTATGTACAGTCCTTCGGTACTGAATCAGTTAAGTAAATTCTTAATTAAAGATAAAGAAGAGAGAAGTGTAAATAACAATAAGTAAACATTCAAAAAGAATAACTTGCTGTAAAAACAAATACAGATAGAAAAAGTTATGTATACTTCTTAAAGTTAAGTATAACAACAATAATGAAGATTTTTTTTTTTTGGAAGGTGTGTTTATTTTACCAATAGTATGTATTCTGATGGAAGTTGACATAGCTGAGAGGTTTAGAGCACTTAAACTTTCTCTCGTGGGTTTGTTACACACCAGTTGGACTTAAATGTTGACTTCTCAACCTTGACTTGGGGATGTAAATTACAAGTATCTCAGAAGTTGGAGAGAGTTTGTCTGATTGCGAAAGACACTTCTTTTTGTTTCGCCCTCTATCCCCAATGGGGCATAGGCCCTTGACCAACTTACTCCAAGCTCCCCTGTCTTTATCTATCCCATGATGCAGCTCTGTCCTGTCCTTTCCATATTGTTCATTTTTGCTTCAGCTTTTCTTGTCCATGAGTTTTTAGCTCTTTTCCCTAGACAAGAGGAAGATGATCTGTGATTTGAACTCAATGTGGCTTTCTGAGCATTGTTCCATGCCTCTTCTAGAAGAGCCTCCTTTCTTTTTAGTGGCATAGTTTTTTAATTAGTAGACTTGTTCATGATTGGTTGGATTTTCTGGCTACAGTTTTTCTATGGGATGAGGAAGCCAGTCCCCAAGCCCAACCCTCCTCCATCATCTTATGACATGTATGGCAGGTTACACTGTTACTATTCTTTGCTGCCCTTAAGGGTGACATATGAGGGGAGGGATACTGGGAATAGAAAAAGCTAACACGCATGTGAAATTGGGTTCAATGCACCACTAGTAGCAGTTAGTTGTTGTGGTGGTATGCTCAAGTTAAAAGCGAGCACAACAAATATTCTAATAGTTATATTTTAAATTGCAATTGTTACTATTATATATTACCCAGCTTCTAAGAACTGCCAGATTTTTAAAAATATTATCTAGCTTGAATCAAATGTGCCTGCTGCTTAATGTATGAGCGCATCTTAATATAAATTACCTAGTTTACATACAATATGCCAGATGCTTAATGTTACTTTATATTTAAATTACACCTTAACTTATGTTAATGTACTTGTTAATTTATATTAACTTTATAATTAATTGACATTAATAAAGCCAGGATTTTATTACTTAGCATGTATAAAAACATTTTCATCATTAGCATCAGACATTACCACTTCTAGTTATTTTTATTTCTTTTTGGCATCAAATTTATTCTTTATTCATTCTCATTCAAGCAGTCATGGAGAACCCCCTGAATAATCATGTGACAATTGGTGTCATTTTGGGAATTATTGCCTTATTGGCCATTGTTATCCTTGCTATTGTTTTTGGTAAGTGTACATTGAGATTCTTTTCTTCACTAATATATTTCGTTTTTCTTCAAGCTGTAGTTACACAGTAATGACTAAAATATGCAGAAATCAGTTCAACATTCCTGATTTGTTCATGCAGTATTTTGTAGATGTCTGAGAGTGAACAAACAAAATGAAGAGTGTAGTCTGCATATATTTATTCTGTTTACAGTCCACACATTTGTTAATTTTACGCTCACTCGCTTTGAACTCAAGAGTTGTCCAAATGTGTGCTTTTACTTCTAGTGCACTGTACTTTTGCATGTGGGTTAATTTTTTCCTATTACCAGTTTCCCTCGCCAGCAGGTAGATCCACCCCAACTTCAGAGGTACTTGTAATTTACAACCCCAAGTCAAGGATGAGATGTCAATATTTTAGTCCAACTGACCGGGTAGGGCTTGAACCCACTACCTCAGCATCAACACACAGGATGTTTAAGAATGAAATATCCATAGACCTCCACGTTCCAGTATGATGTAAATTAACTAATAGTGTAATACAAAAGTGGCTGCAAATGTTAACAATACAGTGTACATTATGCTTTCACCTATCCTTGAATTTTGGACCAACATTTATTTTGACTGTACACAGCACAATAAAGACAATAAGCTATTTAAAAAAAGTCTAAAAAGTTGAGTCGAGAGGATCAACTTCATTGCACCAGATTTTATAGTTTATAGATTTTAGAGTTTTTATAGATTTTATCCCATATGGCTCGGTCTTTTTCCGCAGAGCAGCCTGCCGAAAGCGTCACACAAAGCATGAACTCCATATCTCTAGCAACGACCCCCAGAAGTCCAAGAAAAATACACTCATGAACCGAAAGGCGTAGCCCAGAATCAAACCCACAACATTCGGATCGTGAGGATAAGCTGTTTATGTTTCTGTAAAGTTGTTGATGACTGAGTGCTACTGGAGCCTGTAAAGGAAGAAAAGAATAGTTACACTGTGGCTGACCATGCATGTCATGAGGCAACTAAAGAGATTTGGTGTGAGACTGCAACAGCATCCAATTGAAAATGTTTGCTGCAATATGCAATCAATCATAATGAAGTCTACAAAGGGCTTGGCATGAGTTTGTTGGGAGCCTATGCTTCATTGAGAGAAGGAAGACAGTAGCAGAAGATGAATGTTGGTGAGCTGATTATGCTTCACTTACTGTTTCTTACTTTCTGTCTTATATTATGTACTTAATAACAGTTTTCTGTAACCTTTCTTTGTTACACAATATAAGTTGTAAATGTAGCATTTTTCTCTTACTAATTGTTATTCTAGTGCAGTGGTTCTCAACCGATGGGGAATCCCCTCCACCCCGCACCCCGGGGGTAATTCTAGGGTTGGGGGGGGGGGGGGGGGGGGGGGGGGGGGGGCATTAAAATTATTTCAAGATCGCATTAATACAAGAACCGATTACTTTATATTGTTTTTCCCTCCATACTTTACTGTTCTGTACTTCTCGCTCTTCTGAAATTTGTTTTACAACGTAAGTAGACCTGCAAATCATGTTTTATGTAGATGTCTAGACTTGTTCTAGTATGTGTTGTTAAATTTAGCTTCCATTTTTACGTATACTGTGTAGGGGCGGGATTTATAGGGAGGAAATACGAAAGGGGGAAATGGCATTCTGAACATATGGTGAAGGGGTGCATGGGTCAAAAAAAGGTTGAGAACCACTGCTCTAGTGAGTATCATAACAATCTTGGCACATTAGCAGGAGAGCCAAACTTTAGAAAATTTAGTGACAACCAACAAATGGGAAAAGAGCAGAAGACAAGAAGATAAGGATTGGTTTGGCCAAATGATGTCATGGGAGAAGAACCATGATGGCACACATTTGTCTGTTGTCACATTATGATGATGAATTCACACTCTGTCTTATATTCTGGTGCTACCAGCATTGTGGCGAAGGAGTTACAAGTGTGATCAAAACCAGACTGGTTTTCATACAATGGAATGAGTATTTTTTCTTCTGAAAGTAATAACAAACTACTGAACATAAACGTGCCAAGAAATCACAAACAGCCAAAAGATGCTAGGGTTGACTGTGATGTCCTGTAACAGATATGAAACTGTGTTTAACTTATATTCCATAATTCGTGAAACTCCCTGTATTTTACCAATTTTATACATGCTAAGTCCATGTTGCATTTTTTCTGTACTTTTTTTTTACAAACCAGTGCTACACAAACGCCGTGAAAAGATCAAGATCCAGCAGTTCATCATTCGAGGACCAGACACAGAACTTGCCACTCTGCGGGAACTGCCACACACCACATTCCAGCGGAGTAACACACTTTATGCTATCAAGTATGTCCTGTCTTCCACTTGCCTTTTCAAGTATTTTCTGTCTTCTATTTGTCTTATCTGTATTTTATGTCTTAAATTTGTTATATCAAGTACGTTCTGTTTTTCGTGTGTCCTGTAAAGTATGTGCTGTCATCCATTTGTCTCGCTCATGTGCTGTATGTGCTTTCATCCATTTGTCTCGCTCATGTGCTGTCTGTGCTTTGTCTGATTAGGTATGTGCATTCTTCCATTTGTCCTGTAAAATATGTGCTGTCTCCCATTCGTCTCTCTCGTGTGCTGTGTCCCATTTATTCTATCAAGTATGTGCTGTCTTCCATTTGTCCTATCAAATCTGTGCTGTCTTCCATTTGTCCTATCAAATCTGTGCTGTCTTCCATTTGTCCTATCAAATCTGTGCTGTCTTCCATTTGTCCTATCAAATCTGTGCTGTCTTCCATTTGTCCTATCAAATCTGTGCTGTCTTCCATTTGTCCTATCAAATCTGTGCTGTCTTCCATTTGTCTCTCTCTAATACTGACACTAATTAATTTGTTTCCATGACTCCCAACCATTGTGTAATGTGTTGTCCAACTTTTCACACGTGGTCAGAGCATAACACATTAATCTGCCTTCCCTACTGGCAACTTCCATTGTGTATTTAGCCTCTTTGGAAGTAATGAACTCTGATTTATTCTGGGACTGAAAGATTAAATTGTTTTCTTGTAGCATCCTTCATGCTATCAAACAAAAGCATACTGCAGCAAAAGGAAGACATGTTTATTTCAGGAGCTAAAAGGAACTTAATAATAAGAATCAATTTTGACATCTTGATGTTGGTGATTAACAACTAAATAATTCAGAAATTGTTTTAAATAATAGTTAATAATTGATTATTGTTGTGTTAATACATTTTTAGAATCATTATGAGGGGAAGTCAATAAGTAAGTCGCAAATGGCTGTAGAAAAATAACTAAATATGATAACTTGAAACCAGTTTATTTTTATACATACATTGTCCCTTTATTTATCATCATAATTTCCACCAGCATTGATGCATTTATCCCTTCGTTTTATCAGTCCTCCCAAACCGGTTGCATAGAACTGCGTGCTCTGTTTTCTAAACCATGTTTTCACTTCACATTCAACTTCGGCGTCATTCGCGAAATGTCTCCCACCAAGGTTGGTTTTCAATGGACCAAACAGGTGTAAATCGCTAGGGGCTAAGTCAGGGCTGTAAGATGGATGTTCCTGAACTTCCTACCTTAGTTGGTTAATTTTCTCCTGAGTTAATCGAGCCGTATACGGTCTGGCATTGACATGAAGAAGCAACACTTCTCTAGTCAGCAGTCCTGGGCGTTATCTTTGAATTGCATCATGAAGCATCAATAGAACTTCACAGTACGATTCAGAATTCACATTGTCACCTTCTTCTTGAAATTGGTTACAAGCACTCTTTGACAATCCCAGAACATTGTCAGCATAACTTTTCCTGCTGATGGCATAACCTTGATTGGATTTCATCAACAATTTTACGTCCTTGAGGAAATTTTTCTACCCAGCTATGCACTGCTTTACAGGACAAACATTTGTCAGCATAAACAGGAAGCATTTTCTTATGAATGTCCTTTGCAGGCAGTCTTTTTGCCCACAAAAATTGCACAACAGCATGTTGCACTCCATAAGTACAGTCACCACTTTGTTTATGCGCTTCGCGTGCGCATTAGACACCTAGCGCCACCTGATGAATGGGAATATAAAGTTCGATGTTTCTGTCACCTAATGACACCTGTAGAAAACACCAACTACATTTATCTGCCATCCCACAGAACTGTGTGACTTATTTATTGACTCGCCCTTGTATATGTGATTTTAAATTAAAAGTAGGATATTTTCCAAATTGTGATAAGGTTTTTTTTAGAAATCAATGGTTTTAGATACCCTAAAGATTGAGCAGCCATATGTGGAGATATTAGAGTATCGAAATTTGAAACTGATTGGAATCATCAAAGTGGGTCAAATAAGTTAATACAGGCTGTTGGTAAAAAGACACATGAAGGTTTCCCTGGTGAAATGGTTAAGTTGCCTGCTCATGTGTTGCAGAGGTCGTGGGTTTGTTTCCAGACTGTCATTCAGTTCATGAGAAAAATTTTCTCAGAGACTGCTGGGGATCATCACTGGAGCTATGGAGTTCATGCTCTGTATGATGCTCCTGGCAGACCACTCTGTGGAAAGAGGCCAAGCCATATGGAATAAAGCCCAGTGCAGTAAAGTCAGTCCTCTTGCTGTTAAGCTCCCATTTAATTGCTAAGACACAAGCTGTTAACAAAAATAATTTCTAAAACACAAGCTGTTGACAAAAATAATTCCTGAAACACAAGCTGTTGACAAAAATAATTGCTAAAACCTTTTCGTAAACCTTTAAAAATCGTAAATATGTTCACAGCATTCAGTGCACGGATGAAGAAATTGCCAAACTGCCTCACTTCAGTCGCAGCCAGCTAGTTCTCACAATGTTTTTGGGGAGTGGAGCCTTCGGTGAGGTGTTTGAAGGGCTGGCAAAGAACATTCGAGGAAACAGTGCAGGTGACACAAAATGTGCAGTCAAGGTAAGTATTGAAAAATCTTCTCCTTATTATTCGTCTCTGTCTCTAGTCCTATTCTGCACAGTCACCAGTTAACAAATGTTAATATTAGTAAAGTAAATTAAGGGCCCTTTTCCCACCTTTGAGGCGTACTGTGTATATGGTCCCCTTTCTTTTGTGGCTTCACCAGATATCCTCCTTTTCAGTCTGCTGATGTTTCTACAGTCTCCCAGATTGCTGAATAATGTGTGCTCTCCTAGATTGCTATATAATGTGTGCAGTATTTCAACTGAATTGTTTATTTTGGCTTTCATAGCTTCTTCTTGGATACCATTTGAAACCCCTCATGAGTTGATAGTTTTTTTTCTAAATTCTTCATTGAATTGTTTGTCATAGTTGAAAGCCAGTTCCACTACTACGTGCTTTATATTTAGAATCTGTTGGTGTGGTCTAGTCAAAAGTTCCTCAAATTCTATTCTACCCATTCACTTGGTCTTTTATGTTGGTGAGAGCTTTCCTATTACTATTTCATGTCAATCCACGTGGTTATTATAGTTACTTCCTACTATCCTAATGGTGATGTAAAGGTTTCTGAGGTGTAACTTGTCTTTTTTAAATGTTTTACCATTAACTGTCTTTTTTTCTCAACTTCTCTAGAAGTTCTATATTTTTTTCTTTTTGGGTACATGAAATGTGTCCTATGCTTACTGCACTACACAGTAGTCTTATTTAGATATTGGCAAAGAATATTATCCCAACTGGTCCTAAACTTGTATCCATATTTCTCTGTTTGTATATTTTTGTTTGTAAATATTACTATTTCCCATTAGTAATTATGCAGCAATTGAATACCCTCAAAAATATTAATTTGCAATGTGAATGTTATTTCTGCCTAATATGTCATGTGGGCATATAAACAATGTTCTTTCTGTCTATTGTATGCCATGTGACATATATGTTGTGTTATTTCTGTCTATGTGTATGTCATGTGACATATAAACAGTGATATTTCTGTTTATGTGTATGACATGTAACATATATATTGTGTTGTTTCTGTCTATGTGTATGTCATGTGATATATAAGCAGCATAATTTCTATGTGCCCAGACCTTACACAAGAGTGCATCAACCTATAAACAGTGTTATTTCTATCTATATTTAATGCCTTGCCACGTATGTATAGTCATATTTATGTCTATATGTTTGACATGTGACATATAAACAGTAATATTTCTGTTTTTGTGGATGCCATGTGACATATCTATTGTGTTATTTCTGCCTTTGTGTAATTTCATGCAACATATAAACAGAAAAAAAAATCAAAAACAGGAAAGATATTATTGGAGGAAGGTGCTATAATGAAGAGGTGGAATGAGTATATAAGAGAATAATATGATGGAGAAAGGGCAGAATTAACAGAAGAAAGTAACTTAGAAGGTCCGCCTATTCTAAAAGAAGAGGTCTATGATGTTATGAAACATATGAGGAAAGGAAAAACATCTGGTCTAGATGAAATAACAATAGAAGAATTAGAAGTATTAGGAGAATTTGGAGTAGATATATTAACCAAAATGTTGAATGATATTTACAGCAGTGGATATTTACCGAGCGATATGCTGAAATCTTTATTTATAGCTATACCAAAAAGACCAGGAGCAATTGAATGCGAAGATTTTATGAAGCACAGATATATGTCTTTCTGTGTCTTTATTGACCTTTCTATTAGTGTTCGTTAAATATATATATATATATTACGAACACTAATAGAAAGATCAATAAACACACAGAAAGACATATATTTATGCTTCATAGATTATACTAAGGCATTTGATAAAGTAAAACAAGATGAAATGATTAAAATGTTGGAAGATATCAGCATTGATGGGAAAGATTTAAGAATAATAAAAAATATTTACTAGAACCAAAAAGCAGCAATTAAAATGGGAAATAAAGAGGTTAGTTACAAACAGATAAAGCTGGGAGTATGACAGGGGTGTGTCTTGTCACCAGATCTCTTCTCCCTCTATAGTGAAAAGAAGTAAGGAATAATAATCAGAGGTTATAATATTATAAACAATATATGCTATGCAGATGACACAATATTGGTGGCGTAAAATGCAACAGACCTACAATTGTTGGACATTGTAGTAACAGAGAGTGCACAGAAAGGACTCTCCTTGAATATCAAGAAAACAAATGCAATGGTGATATCAAAGAAAATGGTGACACAAAATATGACATAGAAATAGAAGGGGAAATTCTTAACCAAGTGGATAATGTTAAATATTTAGAGGCACTTATAACATCAGATGGAAGATGTACAACAGAGATTTAGAGCAGAATTTTTTTTGTGTGCTTACATATCATTTACAGGACATCGCTGTCAACATCAGCCTTTCAGCTGATTGTTGATTTCTTGGCAAGATTATGCTCAGTAGTTTGCCATTGCTTTATGAGCAACCGGCTCACATACCCCGTAAATTACTGACGCAGAGAGAACCGCTACCGATTCTCGCACAACGTCACATTACTTACGAGAGTATATGAGATTATGGAGAAAGACGTGTAACCTCTAGACCAAGGAGACCGGCTAGAGCAGAATAGAGCAGGCACATTTAAGAAAATGAAGAGTATCTTATGCAATAAGTCACTATCAATGAATGTAAGAAAGAGAGTGCTGAAATGCTATACAGAACCAGTTTTGCTGTATGGCAGCGAATCTTGGAATGTAAATGAACAAATTAGGAAGAACTTAGAAGCAACAGAGATGTGGTTTTTGAGACGAATGTTGCGAATTCCTTGGACTGCCAGAGTGACTAACAACGATTGCTTGAAAGAGGCTAATGAAACTAGAACACTATATACAACAATAAGAAAGAGACAAAAAGCTTTCTTTGATCATGTGATGAGAAGAGAGGCATTGGAGAACATAGTGACAACTGGAAAGATCAAGGGGAAGAGAGGCAGAGGACCAAGAGAAATGATGCTGGATGGATTGAGACGGTGGCATGGAGGAATATCATCAGGCAGAGTTGATCCTAGAACACCAAAGGACCGAGATCTGTGGAGAGCCATGAACAGCCTACGCCAGCTGGCAGGGCACTTGATGATGATAATATAAACAGTGTTATTTCTATGTATATGCCATGTGACATATATAGTGTGTTTTTTTCTATCTATGTCTACGCCATGCTGACATATATATTGTGTTATTTCTGTTTATGTGTATGTCATGCAACTTATAAACATGCATTAATTTCTATGTATCCCAGGCCTTACGTAAGGGTGCATCAGACCAAGAGAAAGAGGAGTTTTTGAAAGAGGCCTTGCTAATGAAAAACTTTGAGCATGAGCATATCCTGAGTCTGCTGGGAGTGTGTCTGGACAATGACCCCCAGTTCATTATCATGGAGCTGATGGAAGGTGGTGACTTACTGTCTTTTCTCCGGAGCTGCAGGGCTACTTTGGTCAGTGGACAATGTTCAACTGTGATTATTTAATGGTTAATATGATTAATGGTTTATTTAATAAAAAAAAAGTCGCTTAAAAGTCGACATGGTTGACATCATTGCACAGGGTTTTTATCCCATATGGCTAGGTCTCTTTCCACAGCGCTGGAAAGAGTCGCACATAGCACAAACTCCGTAGCTCTAGCGACGACCCACAGGAGTTCTCCGAAAAATTTCACTCGTGAACTGAAGGACTCAGGCCAGGAATTGAACACACAACCTTTGAAGCCCAAGTCAAACGGCTTGACCACTTTGCCACGGAGATTTCGATTAATGGTTTATCGCTAGTTAAAGTGTTTTAACTATATTAATTCAATAAAGAACAAAGAAGTGCATCATGCAAGTGAAAATTCATCATAATAGATTAAATTTAATTAGTCTTGAGGATGAAGAAATTATGAATTATAATGTGTGGAATATAATGGTCTTTCTCATTAATGCTGTTCTTATTAAACGAAAGAGCTGATAACCACTATGTTAACTCCAAGTCTAAAAAACTAGTCACCAGAACAATCAAAGTATCCTATTCTCAGTCATTAGTACAAAAAGTTCTAAATGAATATGTGGCAGTGAGTGGATACTCAGTGTGGACATTTCTCTCTTACAAGGACTTGCACAGATGTATACTGTAAATTTTAGATAATGATTAGATGGACCTGTTAGCTAGCTTCATGAGTGCCAGTAGCTGGAGCATTCACGAAGGACAAGGGTGATATTTTGAAGATTATCTATAAATGATTGCTAGTTGAGGACACAATAACAGATGAAGCAACATAGTTTAGAATGCCTGAGTTTGAATTTAAGTCTATTACTTTAACTCTGATTGTGTTAACATTTCTTACTTTTAAAGACCTATATCGCATTGTGCGATCAGCGTTGCCAGAGAGTGGGTATTGTTCGGTCTTTAAAACTCAAATCCCGAAACAACTAAATAAATAAATTTCTTTGACCAATTGTTTAACGTTAATTCTTTACTTCTAATCCAGGCAATCGTAACTTAATTCCCTAACTTAATTCTTTTTTAACTGAATAACTGCTATTATAAGGTTACATCCAAAATTTACTGTCTCAAATGATCTTGCATTCAACATAAATATTCACCACATTATCACGTATTTAACTCACTGTCTGCTGTCTTGTGTTTCAGACAAATCCAGCTAAATTAATGCTACCCGATATAGTGAAAATCTGCCTGCACGTGGCCAGAGGCTGTAAATATCTGGAGGATATGCATTTTGTTCATAGGTAAGTTCTAAGTGTTTTGTTAAAGGTTGAATATCTGGAGGATATGCATTTGTTCATAGATAAATATTGCCAGTCCAAGTTTTGTAGTTACCTATTAAGTTGCATGAACTTTACAGAGGGTAAATATAAAACTTGGACCGTCAATATTTTCAAACACTGCACAGTCATTAAAAATACATCCTATATCATCTATCAATACATTTATATTACTCATTTTGACTGTTCCATGAATTTAACTGATTCAGTGCCAAAGGATAATATATCACTAAATGTCACCTCCCAATTGGACATAAGGATGATATACTACTATACTAGTTTCATCGTGCTATTTGTTTTATCCATGGTATCTTGGGCAATCTCATTGCTCAGTGAATGAAAATTTACATTATAATAATTGTTCATTTGATTGTGTACATATTTGGTCCAAATCTACTGTTTGTTTAGCACTCAATCAGTTAGAGCTAACTATGAAAATGTAATTACAAAATTTGATGTACATATTTATCCATGTGTTTTACTACAGAGATCTAGCGGCAAGGAACTGCCTGGTGTCCACAAAGTCCCCAGCAGACATGACTGTCAAGATTGGTGACTTTGGCCTGGCACGAGATATATACAAGAATGATTACTACAGGAAAGAGGGGGAAGGGCTTCTGCCTGTGCGATGGATGTCTCCAGAATCTCTAGTTGACGGCTTCTTCACAACACAGTCAGATATTTGGTGAGCAACTTCTGTCATATTTCTCAAATATAAGGAAAAGAAAGGTTTATCATCACTGCAGTCTCTTGTTCATTCTCTTTATGGTCGCTGTTTCTACTTGGGTATTGGGTTGGAGTTTGTTGACAATGAAACACCTGAAACCTTTGGAGGAAACAGTCAGTTGACAATTCGTCATCATCGTCGTCATTCGTTTCAATTACTGGCTTGGAGCTCAAGTCTAGTCCATACATGTGTTACTACTTCTAGTGCACTGGACTGATTTGTGCATGTGGATTCACTTTCCCTATCACTCTATCCCTCACGATCAATCAAACCCACTCTTAACTTCTGAGGTACTTGTAATTTACATCCCCATTTAAGAATGAGAAGTCAACATTTTAGTTCAGCTGTCCAGCATCAGCACACTGGATGTTTAAGAACGAGCGCTCTTATCCATGCTGACCTCCAGTTGACAGTGAAAAATTTTAAAGTTTTGGAGGAAACAGAGTCAGCCAACAGTGAAATACCTCAAGCCTGTGGAGGAAACAGAGTTATTTGACAGTGAAATACCTCAAGCCTGTGGAAGAAACATAGTCAGCTGGCAGTGAAATACCTCAAGCCTGTGGAGGAAACAGAGTCAGCTGATAGTGAAATACCTCAAGCCTGTGGAGGAAACAGTGTTATCTGACAGTGAAATACCTCAAGCCTGTGGAGGAAACAGAGTCAGCCAACAGTGAAATACCTCAAGCCTGTCAAGGAAACAGAGACAGCTGACAGTGAAATACCTCAAGCCTGTGGAGGAAACAGAGTCAGCCAACAGTGAAATACCTCAAGCCTGTGGAGGAAACAGAGTCAGCCAACAGTGAAATACCTCAAGCCTGTGGAGGAAACAGAGACAGCTGACAGTGAAATACCTCAAGCCTGTGGAGGAAACAAGAGTCAGTCAACAGTGAAATACCTCAAGCCTGTGGAGGAAACAGAGTCAGCCAACAGTGAAATACCTCAAGTCTGTGGAGGAAACAGTCAGCTGACAGTGAAATACCTCAAGTCTGTGGAGGAAACAGTCAGCTGACAGTGAAATACCTCAAGCCTGTGAATGAAACATGACCAACCTTGACCTCATCCCAGCCAAATCCCCACATGTGCCATGCTGAATCATGAGCTAGTTATTCCCTATTACGCCTGTCCACAGATGTGAAGTGGCAGTACCAGTCTTGCACACACTGCTGGTTTCTGGGCTTGGAGAGGGGACAGAGAGCTCTGCAGTAAAGTTCCTGTGTAGATGGTATTCTGGTCGTGGGTCTAGAGAGAAGTCTCTACAACAACTTCACTCCAACTGATGCCAGCCCTTTTCAGGGCTTAGTATAATAGATATGAACCAGCCCTGTTGTAGTGTGTGAGTTGAGACTGGTCTAGTTTCAGGTAAATGACAGCAATGAAGACCCTCAATAATAAGCCTAATGGCACGATGGAGGCTTATGAAGCAACGTTCACATTCTGTTTATAATAAATGTTTAAGTATTGAAATAATGCATTATATGTTTGATAATAGCAGATGAATTTTATATCAAAACGACACGCCTTTATCATCAAATTACAATTTTGCAATGTTCAATCTCAGAGATGTACTTGTTAGAAACAAGAATCTTGCCATTGCTAAGGATTGTTAAGTAAATGCATTAATCACTGTGCTACCACAGCTGAATATTCTTCTTCTGCCTCTGCTCTTTATCCCCCATTGGAACATAGGTGCTTAACCAACTCATGCTAAATTCTTCTTCTTCTTCTTCTTCGTTCATCCTGAGTTTTTTTTCCGGACGTGATTGCGTTGTGCCTGTTTACAGCAGAGCTGCGTTCTTGCGCCGTTAGGCCGACACATCCGACTTCTGCGGGCATTTGTTGACCGGGTTAACCTTCCCGGGGGGTTTCTTAGGACGTTAGACTCTCACTGTTGTGGTGTTATCTCCCATCCCAGCTGGCCCATATAGAACAGCCAAAGGCATCCTGGTCGGCCCTCAAGGGAAGGCAGGGGCAGACCATGGGCATTCCCCGCCATCCAAGGAGGCTTCCATAATTGCAGAGCCATCACACAGAGCTCTGGTACTGGGCTCACCCAAGGAATCGTCACGTCCTGCACATGGCTGCTTAGCCTCACTTCCGTATACTGGGCCTTCCGTTCACCATAGGCTGTTCTTCCAGAAGCCAGAAGAATGCAGTTTGCAGATGACATCCACACAGTGAGCTTTCGATTCGGACTTTCCACGTAATGGATTTGCTATCCAAGCAATATTCCATTTTGTGCCACAGTGCCTCGAATGAAGCAGGTGTGGGCCAAAATATCTTTCTCTGTTCTGCATATATTGGGCACTCTTGCAGCAAATGTTTAGCTGTCATTTTACCAGTTCCACAGTTACATTCATCTGTATCTCCTATCTTTAGTTTGTTGAACAAGTGGTATTTCAGCCTGTTATGTCCTGTATCTTTGATTGCTTTCTTCTGTTCGGCTGTAATATCAATGTGGTTTGCACTGGCATAGTGTTCCATTAGTGCATTTGCAGCCTTTTTTCCTGTAAGCAAGGCATTTCCTTGTTTAATTGTTATTTGTTTGTTTCTAGGTCCTTCATTGTTCATGGCTTTCACTAGTTTCCATAGTTTGTTTCCATCCCTGTCAAAATTCAGGTTTTCTGTTTTTTTCCTCCAACAATCTCTTGTTGTTTGATTTACTGTTCTTTTATATTTTGCTGAGATGGCTTTGAGAGAGATGTTCGCTTCAGTTGTTTGTTCTCTCTCTGCGGTCTTCCTAGCATCTTCAACTTTGTCCTCCAAAATTTGTAGTTCTTCAGTCCAGTATGGTTTGTAATTTTTCCTCGCTCCTCTTGGAATAGACTCAGTGTCCGCCTGTATTATTGCTCTGTTTAGACTTTCCACCATTTGCTTCATGTTGCCATATCGTGTATTTATGTTTTCACAATATTTGTCTGTTAGTATGGCAAATCTGTCCCAATCTGCTCGTTTGTAATTCCAACGGGGCAAAGGCTTTTGCTCCTGTGGAACATACTCCATATTTATTACAAGCTTGATTGGTCTGTGGTCACTACCTGCTAATTGGTCAAGCACATGGCGATCAATTTTGTGGAGGATGTCTCCTGTGCAGAAAGCTAAGTCTGGAGTAGAAGTGGTAATCCATCTTCTGGAGTAGAAGCTCGGTGTGTCATCCGCTTTGTTGAGTAGATGGAGATTTGAGTCTATTTCCCAGTCCTCCACTTCATCTCCTCTTTTGTCAGTATCTGGGTATCCCCATCTTTCTGAACGGCTATTAAAGTCTCCGACAACAATGCAATTTGTGTCAGTTATTTCCATGTTTGAGAGTATAAGATCCTTATCTGCCGGGCTATACAGATTGTAAATTCTTATTTTCACGTCCTTTATCATTATATCAACACCTATAATTTCCGTTTGGTTGTCAGAGATCACAGATACTTCGCTGCAAGGTATTGTATTTCGTGTAAGTATTACAACTCCTCCTTTGTGTCCTTCGCGGTCGAAACGTGTGGCCTGATATCCCTCGACTGAAAATGTGCGATTGGCGTTGAGGTGTGTCTCTTGAATGCATGCCACATCTATTCTATCTTTATGAAGACGCTGTGTTAGGGAGGCTTTCTTGTTATAAACTCCTTCTGCATTCCATTGTAGTATGTTGAGTGTCCGGGGTGTTTGGTCAATAGCTCTTAACCTACTCCTCTGTGCCTTGACTCCACAGCACAGGGGAAGGTGACCACCAGTAGTCATGGGTGGACCCCCTCGAGGCAGGGGGCCCGGCACTATCACCGCCTGATGGGACTTCATGGGATTAGCACCATAACGATTAATTTTCATCTGTGGCATCATGAAATGATAAAGTTACGTTGCACTTCTTTGTCAAGCCTGTGGCTCAGTACATCCGATTTCGACAAGCATTTGTTCGGGATGCTTTCCCTAGCCTTTGACTGTCCCCAGTCTACCTACAAGGCAGCAGGTTTGTACGTCGCTTCGTCTGGTCCCTCTCCCTTGACCTGTCCGACATGGGTGACCCTACCAGTAGCTGTGCTACCGTCGGCATAGCTCTTGGGGTCATTGGAACACTCAAGCCCCTCTACCTCGTCAAGGTGGACGCACGGCAGAGGGGGCTAAATTATTCTATCTTGTGCTATCTGCTGCAGTTCCCTCCATGTCCTCATCATATTATTTATCTCTGTCTCTGATTCTCTTCTCCGTGTGATTTAAGGTCTCCTTATATATTTCATTTGCCTTGTGCTTTTATTTATACCAATATCAGATTTTCTCAAAGCATTTCCTATCCAGCGCTAATGTCTTTCACTCACTTCTTGATTCATTGGAATCTGTCTGGTTCTCTTCTTAAACTCCAGATTAATGATTCTGTCATAACATATTAGTCTTTCTGTTATATGTCAATATTTTGAAAATAATGTATTTGTATAATCTTTTTATGAATGTAATTTTTGTTACTAGGGCTTTTGGTGTGTTGATGTGGGAGGTTGTCACTCTGGGTCAACAGCCATATCCAGCCAGAACTAACATTGAGGTGCTGCACTTTGTTAGAGACAGGGGTAAACTGGAGAGACCAGAAAAGTGTTCAAATGAATTGTGAGTTGTGTGTAGGCATATCCACAAGCTTACTTGAATGTGTTTTGAGTTAATTGTGTCTATATATTCATTAGTTTGTCTGGATGTATTTTATGTTGATCATTCCGTCCCCATAACTTGAGAAGTGTGTAGGTTTTCACCAAGTGTACATATCCATTATTTTTAACGTATTTTATATCGATCATTGTATTTAATATTGAACATTCCATCAGAATAACTCAAGAAGTGTATAGGTGAATTGTGTCTATACATCCATTAGTTTGTTTGAATGTATTTTATATTGATCCTTCCATTCATGTACCATGAAAAGTATATAGGTGTTAGTTATGTCTACTTGGCATTTAGTTTGAGTCCATCCATGTAACTTAAGAAATATGTGAGTGCATTATTAGTTAGTTGTAATTCATAATAATTGGGACAAGAGCACAGGTCTGATCTAAGACTGGTGATTGTGGGAGATAGCGAACTATGACAGCCCACACTTATTGGCATGGCACATTATGATGATAATGATGATCATTTCATCCATAAGACATAAGTAAAAATGTGAGATATGTTTAATCCCCTCCTCAAAGGGATTTAAACACATGATGTCCAGGCCATGGCCGGCAGACATGTGTTGCAAACCATAGTGCTGCTGTGGTTGGCAGGGAAATATCCATGTGTATATTTTTATGTGAATAATTAGGCATGTATGTATGTATATAGTTTACACCATTGTTTACATTTTTACATCATACGTGATGGACAAACACCACCATTTCACATTGGAAGAAAATATTTGTATGTATATTTGTATGTGTATCACTGTATATGCACGTTCATAAATTTTATTGATATTATTCTTAGGTATTCTCTGATGAGCAAATGCTGGAGCTTCCATCCTGGCGATCGGCCATGTTTTGCAAGTCTGGTTGAAGACTTAGAAAATTTTCAAGAAAAATGTAAACAGATGTCTGAAGTAGAAATCATACAGTATTCACCTTCATTTATAGATGGTGAGTTTTTTTATAAGTGTTATTCATCATTTGATTTGTTAATGTAGTTGTTGTTTTGTTTTAACCTGCCAGGAGGTATGTTTAAATTTTCCTTTCACCCTACTCATTCATCTCTTATCTGGCTGCAGTTTTTAATATCCATCTGCTTTAGACTCAACTGCAGTGAATTATTTCAGGAAAAGTTTAAAAACTCTGGGAAATTGGTGAAGACCTCAAGCAGACAATTCTGTTTGTGACCCATGCAGGAATACGCATTGCAAACAGTGATCACTGAAGAATTTTAGGAAAGACAAAACTTAAGTTTTTTTTAACTCTTTCAGTACCAGACACCTCACCACACATTATTGGTTACTGTAAACAAAGTATACATTTCTTACTGTCTTGTGTCCTATTCATCTGTTATGTTAATCAATTTTATCCCAGTTGTTTACTGAGGAGCGGCTGGGAGAGTGGCTAGAATGCCAGATTCTCCTTTGGGAGACCCGGGTTTGAATCCTTGGTAAGGTGTGGAGTTTTTTTCTGTCGGGGGCAAAAAGAAAACTCTAACCTGCACAGTTTGCGGTAACTACACTGGTCAGGCGACCTTAATTCCTCAGGCTCAAAGACTCCCCCTCCCCCCTGCCATACACCGCAAGGTACTATATTGGCAGTAAATGACAGTTTTGACAATTTACTCATTCTGTCCCATAGTTTTATTATTTTAACTCATGAAAACTCTGAGTTTGTTGTTTTGAAATATGAAAAATATAGAATAAAAAGTGTGGAACTAACAAATGCCTGGGACTGATAGGTTAAAAAATAAACACCCTTAAAATTATAATATAAACATCAAGTCTTAGAGGCAAACAGCTTCCACTGTGGTGAATGCCAACACTTCACTTGTTGTTTTCTTCTGGTCCACTGTAAGATACTAGCCAGTCATCATCGTTATCATCCTCATCATCATCTTCCACTTTGCTGTCAAGCGTCGTGGGGAGGAATAATTGGCATTCCAGCACAGGATGGGTGGCACTAGATGGTGTGATTCCATGTAACTGTACAATGTTTTTGATGATGATAATCCATTTTCTTCCCGATCATCCTCTTGATCTCATAGCAGATGTTCTTTGATGCAGGGCCAGTTCTGGTAGTTCATGGTGTTGCATTCTAATAAGGTGGCCAAATCATTTGATCTTCTTTCTTTCAATATGTGTGGCACAAGGTGTTGATCCCAATGTCTGTCTGATAATATCATTTCTTGTCCATGTTCGTATAGTTAAGTTGGCAGCTCTCCTCAAGCATCTCATCTCACAGGTGTTGATTTTGCATAAGTGTTATTTAAATCAAGTCCAAGTTTGACATTGGTAGCGAATCAAATTTTACCAACAACTGATAGATATTATCGTCTGAACCACAAGCCTGATGTTCATGGGTCTCAATGTGCATCAAGGCAGGTTTTTACCATTGATGTGGACTTCTAGATAAACCGAGTCTAAAACTGGCACCAGGAAGTGTCTTGGGAAGTAAAGGTGCCCTACGCGACATCACCCACTAGTGCCGTTTGGTCTATAAAAATATGGGCCTAGCCCATATGCCCAGTGCACCTTATGGCTTGTTAAAGCATTCTTTCCTATTTTTTTTACAACATTTATTAGTTGTGTTTACATTGTATATTGTTTAATACTTACATTTATATGCTTTCAGCAAAAGAAATATTGATTATAAGCTTATATTATTTATATCTGCATTTCTAAAATTGTAGGTCTGTTTTCATTTTAACAATGATAATAATTTCTTAATCTTCTCTGTTATTAGTTTATTCACTATAAATCTATTAATCTTGATTCATTGTGTTTTTTTTTAAATATTCTATGAAAGCATGCCATTGCTGCTTCTAATGCACAACATCAGCTGTTGGATAATTTTTTATTAAATGCTATTTTGGTCTGAGTTGGCCATCAGTGCTTGCAACTGATGTCAGTTTTGATGTTATTAAATAACTAGCATTGTTTTTGTTTGTCTGTAGTTTATCTTATTCTATTAACAAGTAGCTATACTTTGCTTACTCACCAAATACCATAACATAACCTTGTGCAACATAACCTCACTTTATCTGACTACTGTGTTTACTGTTACCTGGCACAATGCTGTTGTTCTTAACTTCTGCTGTGAATTCTTGTCCCATGAATACCTCTGTCTCATAGTTCTGGAAAATCATGGGGATCAAGCTTGATGTTGTAGACAACACACAGTTAACATCAACACTCTTAGTGTGTTCCCTCCCAGGGACATACTTGACTGACCTGAAATGTGCCATGCCAAATAGGATGACCAGAAGCCACATCACAACTCAACATTTTATTTACGAATGTTAGACAGCAGTTAGTAACTGCCTTGAGTTTTAATGTCTTCCATAAACTTAAGATGTCAGAGCTATTTATCAGCTTTCACTTGCTCTGTGTTATATAGTCAAAATTTTTAAACCATTCACACCCAACAAAACTGCTGCCTGGCAATGATATTTACTTCCCCCCCCCCCTCAGAAAAATCATCTAATATTGACATAAATTTCTGTTTAGGACTGATTCTCTTGGCCATATTTACTTATAAAGCATAAGTTTTTTGTATCTTTTATTCTGGTTCCTGATTTTTTTTTACCAGTCAGGTTTTGTTATGAAGAAAATTAGACAGAAATGCACAAAAATTGGTTCACTGACAGAAAACAAATGTCAGGAAACTTGAAATGTCCTTCGAGTGATATTTTCTGTTGTATTATATTGTCCTATATGAGGTTGCTAGCACAGTTATCATAAAAATGGTTATAGCCTTGAATATTAGTCTCTTGCACATATTCCTTTGAATATTATTTTCTTCTTTAAATTTCTTGTCTGGAGCAGACAGTGGCATTAATAATTCTCCAATTATATATGTTGCCCGATATGTTACTGAAGTTATACGGTTATGATCGTCCAGCTGCCTAAGCTCTATTCCACACACATATTTCTCTGTCTTCCTCTGTTCCACATACATATTTATTTCTCTGTCTTTCTCTGTTCCACATACATATGTCTCTGTCTTTCTCTACTTTGTAGTTTCACACAAATGGCTAATTTTTTTTTTAAGTCCAACTCTTCTGTTGAAAGGCTGTATATATTTCATCTAACTGTTTCTTATGGTATTCATGAGTATTTCTGTAACTCCAGCTGCTGCAAATTCCTCAATGTTTATTCTGTATCCATGATATTCTCAACATTCTTCTCAAACATCACATCTGCACTGCCTCCACTTTCTGCACCAATTAATGTACACATTCATTTAAATATAACATGTTGTCTACCAGTTATTACTAATGAATATATGTGATATTATTAATGGTTATATGTGATATTACTAATGGTTATATAAGTACACATGTATGCTCAAGGTTTGTTGTAGGATTGAGGATATGCAATAAAATACAAAAAGGTTGATGTTTCTGGTGATTACAATAACATATTATTCATTGATGGCTCAGTACGCAATGATGTCTTGGAATCACTAAGTGAAGAGGAAGAAGAAGAGGAAACTGAAGAGGAGGCTGTAACACGGGGTTTGTTTACCCCAAACAGTCGAACAGCCACAGGTAGATTCAAACACATATTGTATGTGCCCGCAGCTATGGCTGTTACTGCAGTTTGCAAGTTCACATTTTTCTAGCTTTCTAATAACAAATATGGTAATAATACTTGTAATAAATTGCTGTTTGCACATTATTCTGTAGAAATATATATATATAATTAGTGACATTCATTTTATCTGTTTGCTAATAGGGTAGATAGATAGATAGATAGATAGATAGATAGATAGATAGATAGATAGATAGATAGATAGATAGATAGATAGATGGATGGATGGATGGATGGATGGATGGATGGATGGATGGATGGATGGATGGATGGATGGATGGATGGATGGATGGATGGATGGCTGGCTGGCTGGCTGGATGGATGGATGGATGGATGGATGGAATGGGATGAGATGGACGGGATAGGATGGGTGGATACTGATGCAGAATTGGGAGTATGCTTTAGATGATCTCAACAAGGTCAAGAACCAGATAGATAGTAATTCCTTCATCTTATATATGTCTTATAAGAATGTTTTCTTTTAATATTCAGTAAGTTTGACATACACTGAGTTAAATTAAATACTCTATATTCTACTTAATTAATCCTGCAGTTATGGCCAGGCTGCAAGAGACAATTGTGTTGTAAAAAATGTGAAGTAGTCCTGTATTTTTTCTTCACTTTTGACTGTTTGTGCACTTTTTCGAAAAACACTTGTGTGGTGTTTTAAAATTATATTTGACTTATTATTTATAATGAATACCTTTATAACATGTGTTACTCTTATTGTTTCCATGAACATTGTATTTAAACTGCAGTTTTAATTAACGCTTGGTGTAAAAAGTTTTTAAAACACACACACATTTATACAAACTCATTATCAGAAGTAATTCTAAGTCATGATTGGTAATAGTAATTTGAAGCTGATTAATTCAACTCGACTTATAACTGAAAATTTCACACAGATTACCATGGGTGATTTGTGAAAATACTGGACTGGAATATGAGCAATATATTTTACTTAATGTGGCTTTGTACAGTCTTAACTATTAGAGTCATTCTAAGTGGAATTTGCTAAATTTGAGGCAAATACTGAGAGTTCATTAAGTTTAAACATAGTTTTAAATAAAATGTAATTTAAATAAAATATATTTTTAAAAAGCAGTTTAACTTATTATTTTTTTTCTAAAAGTTCTTAGTATTTAAAAAATAATAGTATATCTTATGTCAGTGTTATGTTCAGTGTTATGATAACTGAAAGGCATACTAGAAAAGACACTGAGTGAACATAAATTTGTTACTAAGATTTCTCTTAAAATGTGTTTACATAATAATATTTCTGCAGTATCCATTGATTTCTTACTGAATTAGTATATGTGATTCATACTTATTTGGCTGCATGAAACTAACCCCTTTTAATACCAGAAAGTTTCACAGCAGATGCCCAAGGCAGAAAAACACCACTATGAAACATCATGAATGCATTACTTTTAAAGAGGCTATATACATAGTTGGACAACCAGATTTCTTTAGAAAGCTCTGACCAAATGTAAAAAGCACAAGAACACATTATATGATGGGGACAAAGCCAGTCACACATACTATGTTGATTCAGGGTAAAAGAGAAAAGGGACTTTTTACAGTGAATTTGTTGTAGAGAAAGCTGTTGTTACTGTTATTGCTATTGTTGTTGTTTTTCATAATGTTGTCTTTTTAATGCATATATTGCTTTTTCTGTGAGATGTAATTACTGTTCCAGATTATTAAAATAAAATATGAAATAAATATGAACATAAAATAGGGTTAAGTAAAAGCATAAACAGTAAACACATATTAATTCTAGTTTTTGTATAAAAATAATTTGCAGCATACTCAGAAAAAAAAAAGTCACTTAAACGTCGACAGGGTCGACTTCATTGCACCGGGTTTTATCCCATATGGCTCGGTCTCTTTCCGCAGCATGGAAAGCGTCGTACAAAGCACGAACTCTGTAGCTTTTAGCGACGACCCACAGGAGTCTCTGAAACATTTAACTCGTAAACCGAAGGGTGCGGCCCAGAATCAAACCCACAATCTTCGGAGCATGAGTCAAACGGCTTGACCACTTCGCCACCAATACGTCATAAACCGACCTTCAGTCATAGACAGAATGAACCTATCTCCAAACAAGAAATTCTATAATCAATAATGTCAGGAGTTACTATGAAGCAAATAAACACAATAACAAGACATTTTTTCATTGTGGAGCAAGACAAATATGTAATAGATAAATACACAAGAAAATATTATAAGGAGCACATAAAATGTTGCAAAATATGCCCAAAATCCTTTACAGTTTCGGGAATAATAACAGTTGACAAGATGGAATAATTTAGAAGCTGAGAAAAGAACATTGGATAATAACAGTTTAAAGACTGGAATTAAACAGAAGCTAAATTAAAAGAAACATGGAGTAATAACAGGTTAAAAACTTGCATTTTTTTGGTTTGGTGCTCGATTGCTTTGAACTCAAGTGTAATCCATATACGCCCATTCTAGTGGCATGGACTGAATTTTGCCTGTGGATCAATCAATCAATCACGTGCCATGCCGGAAAGTTTGGGCGGTCATGTCTCGCCATTTCACTCGATCACCAGAGCCTGTGGATTAGCTTTCCCTATTACCTGTCCCACGCCATCAGGCAAACCCACTCCAACTTCAGAGATACTTGTAATTTATTCCCCTAAGTCAATGACAAGAAGTCAACATTTTAGTCCAACTGACCGGTGTGGGGGTTCAGCACCTACAAAAACTGGAATTAGAAGATGAAAAAAAATCCAAACAAAAATCAAGAAGTTGTTATATGGATGCAAATTACTAATGATGAGTCAATCATTTTAATTCATGAATATGAACATGTTAATTAGGTTTTCATGTATAAATTAATACTTATACTTCTGCAATGCTAAGACATCAATTATTTTGACAGGTTCAAATCTGTGATGTACCTGTGATCTATAGTTCTGTTACTTCAGTACTATTCTGTAGTTATTTAAGACATTTGATAAGACTGATTTTAGTAAAATCACCATTTTATTTAATGGCAACCATCTCACATTAGAATAATTGCTATTGGTTATGTGTAGCCATTTGAGGTTATTGTTTTATGGTTGTCTTTGTTGTCAGCTTTGTTGCTGCAGTTGACATTTCTATCTGTAGTGATTGACTTGGCTGTGACTATAAAATACAAATAATTAGGTATGTGTAGCTCCTACGAAAAGATGAGATATACTAAACACAGACACAGTGATTTTAGTTTGAATATCTTTGTGAACTGACCTAAAGTGGGACTTTTTCTTTTTTGGGAGGTTATTTTTCTATTATGGGGGGTTATTTTTACTCTGTTTCACCATTATGATTGTAAGGTATGTACACTGTGTCCGTGTTTAGTATGTCTCATCTTTTCTCAGGAGCTACACATACCTAACTGTTTGTATTTCATATTGTTATATCCCGCTGCCTCTCTTATTTAATATTATGTGACTATAACACTGTGCCATTGGATTAGTGTTGTTACCAAAGTTACATTTGTCAGTATAAGGTTTTGTAGTTCTTGTAGATGAACTTAGAGTGTTGAAGTAGCTTTTGCACTCTTTTGTCATTTTCTTTACTGTTAATATAGGAACTATATATGAGGTAACTGAATGTGGAATTTCCCTGTTGTAGTTCACTTTTTATTACTATTATTGTAAGTATTTTTCAGTTAAAAACTCCTATTCGCTATGTAATTAATTATCTAAGTGTATGAAAAGAATTTGTCCATATGTTACCAAGGCTCACAAAGGAAACGATCCCATGTGCCATGCAATTATCTAAGTGTATGAAAAGAATTTGTCCATATGTTACCAAGGCTCACAAGGGAAACAAAGAATAGCACCACAGTAAAGTTTGTGTACTAATTGATTCAGTTAGGCTTGATCCAAAAGGTCAGTGGTGGGTTCTGTATATAGACAATGGTTTGAATCACTGTGGAAAACTGTTGTACGAAGAATTAACTTCATCTTCATTCTGGGACATGCGAGAATTGAGGGAAATGAACGAGCTGATAAACTTACTGATTCTGCATCCCCTACAGATGGCCAGTCCATGGTGCCTCGAAGTGCCAACACCGGCAACCGTCGAGGTATCGACTCAACTCGTAATAATGCAAAACAGCAACGAAGGACGAGGAATTAATTTGCGTCCTTACCTTGAATACAATGATAATCAACGGCACAAGTCAAGATCTCAAAGCGCTACCAGAAGTTTATTCCGTGGCAGACATGTGAACATTAAACTCACGTAGACCTGTAGGTTGACCCCTATAGACAGGGTCGGCGCCTACTTTACTAATCCACCGATGAGTGTTCAGTCTACTGCGCTCTGCTTGACGCCCTGATCCACTGATTCCATTCAAGCTGTAATTCCACTCTAGGTTTTTCCCCCGGTTACTTCACTGCAGTATTATCATCAACAGATCCCCTCTCCTGACTCATAGCTGTCTCACGCTCATATCATCGCGTCCAGAGGTCACCTCACACAGATCCTTAGAAAAAACACGTCCTTGTTCTACAGCACAATCACAGCGTCTCCCGTTGCTGTCTACTGACGTTGTCCACATTCTCCTTGGATTCATTTGTTTACGTCCACTTTCGTGTCCGAGTGGGGAATTCCCATTTCCCAATTTATACTTTTCGTGGTGGGTCGTGCCGCCGTATGGCATAATGCCCCCTCCCAGATAAAAAAATGTGTAACATTTTTTTCCTTTTAACTATATGTGTATAAATATATTGTATAATCATAACTAACTATAACCATAATAACAACAGACTAGTACTTGGTTGTCCCTGTTTATCTACCCTAAAAAAAAATAAAGTTATACGACGGGCACGCCCACCTGTCCAAACCCAACGTTGGACGTCGTGTGGCTGATCATGGGGATCAGACCAACTAATAAACATATTAGTCCCTACCTTGTCTCAATAGATAAGTGTGTCCTAGCTCTAGGTATTACCATGAGTTTCGGACGAGGGTAATCATGGGGTTTCCAAGTAGATCATCCTCATTGTTGATTATCGTTGCTGTTATTATTGTATACTCCATATATTTTCCTTCTTACAATTTTTCCATCTGTGGGTAGGGTGACATGTGCTCCACGAGAATCCTCAGAAATATTTTCACTTTTGTGGATATGTTGAGAGCGATGACTGATTATTATGGATCTTCATGTAATAATGACACGTAATACAATTAATTCAACTAGAGATTCATTCTAATGACTTAACCTTATAATCAAATACTTTCCCGAACAATGATTAATTAACCCAAAACCATACTATAATATTTCAATTAATCAATACTCAATTAACTAACATTTGTTATTTAACCACAGAATTACAACA
Organism: Cepaea nemoralis; assembly: GCA_014155875.1. Classification (NCBI taxonomy): domain Eukaryota; kingdom Metazoa; phylum Mollusca; class Gastropoda; order Stylommatophora; family Helicidae; genus Cepaea; species Cepaea nemoralis. The sequence goes on along the minus strand of JACEFZ010000481.1, from coordinate 70,499 downwards.
TGTAAATTAAAATGTTCACTGTCCATAAGTTCACTTCACAGTTACAATACTTGTATGCTCGAATCCGTGTCCGAATAACCAATGTTTGAACAACCGAGCGATCACACATTGAGTAGATACTTCCGATGGCGTAGTTATTCATTCATACACTCTGTCAATATGGAAAAATTGCTACCATGTGTATCTATATCTACTAAATCACATCTTACTATTACATTATATATTTTGTCAATTAATGTAACATTGTTATCCAATAAGGTGCGTTTAGAATTTATGTTTATTAAATTTTATAACACTCATAAAAGAACAGAACATTAAAATATCATTAAAGAACCTATAACATAGATCTGTTCCTCTATTAATTATAATCGACTGAGAATGTCTCTGATTGACTGATTAAAATCTTGCAGACATAGAGTTGTGAAGAATCATACCTATTAAAGATTCAAGACATCTAAAAAAAAATTAAATCAGGAATATAATATTCAACAAGAATAAATATTGAAATCAAATAATATTCATATAAATTTAGTAATGTTCTCTATTATAGACATAATTATCAAAGAATAAAGAATCGAATTATTTCTAAGTTGAATTATAGAATTATTAGCTAGTGTGAACAATTCTGACAAGTGATACCTTGCATAACTAAGTAATAAGACCTAAGATTCTAATGTGTCTGTAGTGTATTATGTGTTGATTTGACCCTAACCTTTCATCCCATTTTATTTTCCTTTATTTATTTCTTCCATTCAATTTTTTTTCTTTCTTTCTTTCTTTGTTTCAAACCTGTAAAATCTCTCTTCTGCACTCATGCCAATATTTGTACATTGTATTGATTGAAACAATGTTATTGTCTTCAGTCTTGTGTATCTTCTGTAATGCATACGCTGTAACGACGTATGTTTGTACTGAGTGCGTGTAACTTTCATTCTGTTTTTGGGATTTTTAACAAAAATGTCATTGAGAAACATGTAATCATGTTTGATTTGTTTTGTAACAACAGTTATTTCTTCATGTTTGGGTTCGTTGACTTTGTACAATTCGCAATTATTTACCGTTGTGTTATCACGTATGTCTACAGTTGATGTACCCTGTTCTGTTTGCGTGTTTTCTTCTTTAATTTCTTCTTCTTCTTCTTGTGTTGTTTCAATTTGGGCATTTGTACTTGTAAGTGTTTCGTTAGACTTGTGTTCTATAGTTCCTTTCTGAACGAAATCTCTGGCGTTTGGTTCTTTCACTACTGTAGCACATACTTTACTTGTGTGATTACTTTCTTTCATTTGTCTTATACGCTCCTTCCACATTGCTTCCTTTGCAATAATCTCATTTTCAAGTGTGAGTCGTTTTTGCATGATTTCTGTCTCTACGGTTAATTGTCTTGCCTTTAACTCTTTTTCCTTAGCCACCATTCGTTCGCGTTCCAAAGCCATTTCTTTTTCTCTGGACTCTATTCGTTCGCGTTGCAGGGCTATTCGTTCTTGTCGTTCACGCGTAGCTTGAAGTTGCTCTGTTGCCAGTTTCTCCTGTCGTTCCATCCTCTCACGTGCAGCTTGAGCTCTAAATTCCTGTATGACCCAATTCCTAAGTTCTGCTCCAGCCAATCCATTCTTCTCACCCAATTCCATGAAGTCTTGAAGTGTAGACATCTTGTCCTACCTATAAACTGAGCTATCTAGCTGAAATACATAGCGAAGTGGCAAGAGAAGAACAGACTCGACAAATTTACAATAAGGTTCTTCGCGGAACAGAGTAGCTATTGACTTCAATAATAAGTCCTGTGGTATCAACGTCGACCCGAAATATCAACTTAATTAACACAAATACTGTCACGTTGACGACCACCTAAAAATATATCACTCAAAATATACGATCATTATACGAACCGTGACATATATAAGCCACAAAATAATTATGGGAAAATATGTTCAATATAAGGAATATAAATATATAAGTACAGCGGACCAATACTAATACTGACAAAAGACGATTGACGTAAGACGAAAGTACATATTATCATTCATAAAAGACAAAATCAATTTTGAATTTTAAGTGACAACACGATAAACACTTTATATATTACTCACAATTACGATACTCTTATACTGAATGAAATATATGTAAACCATATAAATAATGTGAGAATATAAAAATATATACATATGACACTAGATAATCAATAGTTACAGTAGACGATTAACGAGAGACGAAAATACCAATCAATGTTTCAACACGACAACAAATACTTTCAGACTTAGATTCAACATAACATACTACTGACTTATCATACAAAACAAACGGTTGTTAATTTATAATAAATTTTGACATAATTGAAAATACGACACCTTATTAAACTTTAAAAACAAAATCAATGTCACACCAATTGACAATTACAACAGGTACTGGCCTTAAGAAAATTGCGGTGTCGGTGTCCTCTACGAATTTCCAAATGTTCATTCCATGCTCGACTGTTCCAAATGCTCGAATATATTCGTTTTCTGCAGTCGACAATTAATGGAGGTTCTCCTCAAAACACAATATCAGGTAAATTGACACGATGGTGTAATGCACTTACACCAGCACCTAGACCACGCGGTCTGTGGCCGACTGACAAAACCTAGTCGGTTATGGTGCACCCGTCGAACTTTGAGTTAAATTTGGGTATATGATTGTAACGATACCCACAGTAGACTGGTGTGTGCTGTCATTATCCGTCCTTCTATTCCTCTATGATGACGTGTGTAGTGTCTCCGTATTGTCCCATATGTAGTGTTGGCGATAAAGAATGCGATATTATGTGCAGAAACTTCGTGTCCGTTGATCCTATGCCAGTGAGGTGTCAGATTAATATAATGAACTGGCACCGTGAGACAACCGAAATGCTGCTTCGCCAACTGTAAATAGTCAGCAACAATGTGTCCGTGACGACTGAAATGTCGCTAGTAAATCCTTGCTCACTTGGTATGGCGGCGCAATGTGAGTCTAGTATCCGATAACGGCATCATAATATGAAGTTGAAATAGTGAAGGTTGCGTGCGGGAATATTGTGGGGCAGTGTCAGTGAGGAAAAATGTCCTGAAAGGGTTATGTGGAGGGACAAAGTTTGGGAGTAGTGTCGTTCATTACAAAGTAGTATGTTCGTTTTCCACAGATTATAAAAGTGCACCTCCGAAATTTACCGGTGACCCACGCTCCTCAACGTTGTCATGTTCAGTATACGATATATATCTCTGACCTGCAGTGTAACTTGCTCTGCTCTGTCCCCAAATTCTGATAGGATAATTCGTATATAATGTCTTCTGTTTCGGAGTTCCTCGATAATGTGGGGTATGTAACAATTCAACCCACAAATCGTTATTATTTGTATTACTTCAGCAATGGAGTTGCGAGAATAAACAATTAATAACTTCCTGAGCAGTTTCCAACGATCAGTTACTGTGAAATGTCAATCTGTTAATAGCTTAATGTGACAGCGCAGTGTTTCTCAGGTTCTCAATGCCTACTATGATGGTTATAAGTATATTCCATATCAACCATGGTGTCAAACGTTTTGTATGGCTTGTGTCTATTGTTTATCTTCTTTTCCAAGGTAACATCAAAGCTATAAGTGTCACACATTCGTTCTAAATATAATGTTCTTAAATATCTTATAATCTCTTTTAATGTTCGTTGTTCAGAACTCTTTGATAGCACTGTGCTGTGTTTAATATAGTGCAGTTTTGCGCGTACGGTGCATTCTGTCTGCGTAATTATTATACTGTTATTGCAACTCTTATACGCAACGGTGTTATTACACTACTACTTTCTCACTGTCTTGACATGTTAATTCTCATTGCACTGTTCTTGTGAAATATAACCTTCCAACTTACTGTTGTAACCTGCAAACTGAATGATCGTCCAGTTTACCCATTCCTGCTCTTCTCCATTTTGTGACGTCGAACTTGTGTGTGATTTGTGTAGTGCGGTGCAACTCAAGATGTTGGCGTGCAAATGTTTCTACGCTCAGCTGACTGAATCTGGCAGGAATTTCGTGTTGACAATTTATGCAGCGAGTCCAGTGACGACCCCCATATGCCTCGAAGTGCCAACACCGGCAACCGTCGAGGTATCGACTCAACTCGTAATAATGCAAAACAGCAACGAAGGACGAGGAATTAATTTGCGTCCTTACCTTGAATACAATGATAATCAACGGCACAAGTCAAGATCTCAAAGCGCTACCAGAAGTTTATTCCGTGGCAGACATGTGAACATTAAACTCACGTAGACCTGTAGGTTGACCCCTATAGACAGGGTCGGCGCCTACTTTACTGAATCCACCGATGAGTGTTCAGTCTACTGCGCTCTGCTTGACGCCCTGATCCACTGATTCCATTCAAGCTGTAATTCCACTCTAGGTTTTTCCCCCGGTTACTTCACTGCAGTATTATCATCAACAGATCCCCCTCTCCTGACTCATAGCTGTCTCACGCTCATATCATCGCGTCCAGAGGTCACCTCACACAGATCCTTAGAAAAAACACGTCCTTGTTCTACAGCACAATCACAGCGTCTCCCGTTGCTGTCTACTGACGTTGTCCACATTCTCCTTGGATTCATTTATTTACGTCCACTTTCGTGTCCGAGTGGGGAATTCCCATTTCCCAATTTATACTTTTCGTGGTGGGTCGTGCCGCCGTATGGCACATGGATAGTGCCAATGCTATTAACGCCCTTAGAGAGATGTTGAAAGCGGAGGCCTTTGATGCCAGTGGATCTACTTCATTGTCCAGAATGAGAGACTTGTAAGTTAGAACTGATACGGCCAGACATGAGAGACACATCATGCGAATGAGCGAGAGCAGTGAATATCACCTTGTACATAGCCCACACAAAGAAATAAGAAGAATCTTTAAATGAAAGAAATTATCAAATTTACCATTATGAACTGAAAACATTAAAAACTGTTTTTGAACTGGAGTTGCAAATCCTTTACAGGATGTAGCAATCAACCCCAGCATTTTTTGGCTATTCGTGATTCCTGGGCAGGTTTACATTCAGTAGTTTGCTATTGCTTTCTGAATGACAAAGCACCCACACTATTTTATAAAAAACCAACCGACGGCGGTCTGCTGCAAATCGCCCACAGCTGTGTTTCGAACATGGGTATGAGGGATTATGAACTGCGTCCGTAACCCCATTGCCACGGAGCCGGTTGAAAGAGTTAGCAGTTGTTTACTGTAATGGCATATGCCACTTCCACTGATGACATCACCATGAAGGGGTCTCCGTGGAGAAGTGGTCAAATCACCTGCTTCATGCTCTGAAGGTTGTGGGTTCATTTCCAGACTCCATCTTTTGGTTCAGAAGTGCAATGTTCTCGGAGACTCCTGGAGTTCGTCACTAGAGTTATGGAGTTCATGCTCTATGTCACATGTTGAGCTTTCAGCTATACAGAAATAAACCAAACCACATGAGATTTAACCCAGTGCAATGAGGGTGATTCATTGGCCATTAAACCATGACTGGCGATAACATTGTTTATCTACATTTTGTTGTCAATGTTTAGATTATTGTTGAAATGTAGATGCAGTTTTGTATTACTTGTAACTGTAATCATTTATGCATGATCAATAATTTGACTGTTAACTGTTTTGCTTGTTGATAATTTTGACCACTTTGTGTATACATACACATTTTTTTTGGTTATTTTGATGTTTTGGTTTTCAGTCTTTGATGTCTTCCTGATACCTTGTTTTGTTTAACCTTTGTTTATTCATGTAGCAGGTCCTTTTCAGAATGTTGCTCTCGCCAAAGTCCACCAGAAATATTCATTTTACTAGTTTCCCTATCTCATGCAGTGGATCATTTTGTCTGTAGACTTGATTCACATGTATTAAAACTTTGGGCATGCATAGAATGAACAATTTAAATATGTTTACTCTCTATATGCCCTGAAAATGAACAGTGGTAGTATTATGGCCAATACATTTACTTACCCAAAATATTGTTGTTTAATCCGCAGTTGTGGCAGAATTATTTTCCAACCTTGTGTAATGAACCCAGCCTTTTAAAATCAAGTGACAAAATGGTTGTGGTTAAACCCTTCATTGGCACACAAACAAGAAACATACACTGATACAACTGCATGAAAACATATACATGAACATATATATATATATATATAAAGATTACATATCTGTAGTGAATCATTGCCTTGCAATGGACTTGACATGTGTGTTCCACCCACTTCATGTGTAGGTGGAAGAGAACATCCAATTTCTTTTCATTTCACAATGTTTTTTTCCAAGAATGAAAGAATAAAGCATCATTTTCATAGGCTATATTTGATAATGTCCTATACCAGGCTCAGAATAATTTGAAACAACAGTAATCATTACACGATGAATAGTTGATTAAAACAATTATTGCCTATCAAGTCTAAAGTTTGTGCAAAAACTGTTTGATTTAGCATCATAGATAGCTGATTGATTGATTGATTAGCGAAGAGTTCCAACACTAATAATACCAGTAGCCATAGATAGCTGAGCTTTCTATTACTACTATTGTTCCATACATGTATAGGAGCACAATTATGGACTGTTCCCTCACAATGAAATAAACTTTATAAGCTGCTTATTAATGGGCAAATTCTTATTCTCTTCTTCAGACACAGAACACAAATAAATCATATATCATTGTTTGTGCTTATCCAACTGAAACAAGTGTGGCATTATTTCAGCTGAATAAATGCAAACAGTATTACTGTATATTATTTCTTTCTCTTGTGTGCCTGAATAATAGGATAGAAATGTCTTTGAAACAAGGCTCAGATTTTGTTCATTTCATAGTGAATAAATGGACAATAATCTGCCCTATATATCTATATTATTATCTAAAAGTATGATAACTATTTATTATGAATTAATTATCCATTAAGAGCATCATGATGTATCAAATTGTTTAAGTTATGCTGTTTTCTATTTTACTACAAGTTTCAATGTTCTTGAAAATTGCTGTTTTTCAGGAGGTGGATCAGTCAGGTTGACACAGTCGGCAAAACAAAAAAGGCTAAGTGATTTGTTAGGCTCTGCAGAACAACCAGAGAAGGTATGTGTCTGTGTGTACATATGTATGTTTATTATGCAGTTTTGAACAGCTTTTATTTTGTAAATCAAGATGGAAGATTTCAGCAGAACTGAACATCAGACTTATCATAGTTGACTGCGTGTACCTGCTGGACTGGTGGTCTTGTGTGTAAATCCCCATTGAGAAAGATATATTTAAGTTTACCCTGGGCTCCTAGGTCAGCCCAGGACACAGGACATTAAAGACACCCTTTGCAAGAAAATATAGGGGAATCTTTCTGATGGGCCGTGCTGCGAGCGATGCTCTGCCAAGGATATTCTACATAGTGATGATAATGAGAATGTAGCTAACAAATAATAATGCAATCTTGCTTGATGAAACCTCACTTTAAGGGTGGAATCATGCATATATGTATGTAGAAATGTATTCAAAGATGGAGGAGCAGGTAGAGATATTCAAAAGAGATATGAAAATAATATAACAAAAGGCAACAAGTACTCTCATAGCACTAGGAAATGTGCGGAAGTCAAATTAAATTAAACCTGGGACCACATTCAGAATATTTAACTCTAACGTCAGAGCAGTACTGCTGAGTGGGTCAGGAATATGAGAACAATTAAAACAATTATGTAGGTCAGCATGGTCAAATGGATAAGAACACATGTTCTTAAACATCCAGTGTGCTGATGCTGAGGTAAGGAGTTCAACCCCTGCACTGGACATTTGGACTAAAATGTTGACCTGTCGTCCCTGACTTGGGGACGTAAATTACAAGTACCTCTGAAGCCGGAGTAGGTTTACCTGAAGGCCAGGGACACTGTTAATAGGGAAAGCTAATCTACACACAAAATTCAGTCCAGCACTACTATAAATATTGTGTATGGACTACGCTTGAGTTCAAAGCGAGCGAGCGCAAAAAAATAAAATAAAAACAATTTGCGAAACTACAAGCATTCATTAACTGGTGCCTGCACAGAGTGAGAGTTATTTGCATATCCTTTACAGGATGTTGCAGTCAACCCCAGCATATTTTGGCTGTTTGTTATTTCTTGGCAAGTTTACATTCAGTAGTTTGCCATTGCTTTCAGAACGACTGGCACTCATGCCAGTGTATGAAAACCAATGCAAGACGGTCTGCTTCCAAATCACCCGCTGCTGTGTTTCAAACATGGTGTGCAGGATTACAAATTGCATGCTTAACCCCTTCACCAAAGAGCCGCTCTGCACAGAATAGAGGGAATAAAATGGTCTGACAAAATCGTTTATGGGGTCCCCTTGAGTTTGGGGACAGATGTTTCATTGAAAGCTGGTGTGAGACAGTGACACTTAATTAATCCTATAGGGTAGTCTTTAAGATTGTCTTCAGAGTTTCAGATTCCTCTGTCAGGGTATCTTGGGTGCATATCTTCCTGGCATGGTTGAGCAGGTTCTGTTCTAGGTTGTGTTTGTTCTGGGTGTGTGGGAAGCTATGGAAATTTAAGTATAGGACCATCCAGATTTTGTATGTGTGTGTGTGGTACACTGATCAGTGGATTGTTCCATCTACTCTACGTCTAATGAGAATGTCTAGGAGCAGCAAAGTGTTGCTGTGTTCATGTTCCATGGACAAGGAGGTGTTCTTGTGTATCTGAGTCATAGTGGCATGGAATGATGTTGCTTGCTGATCATCTCTGGTGATGATGATAATATCATTCACAAAACTGTGTAGAGAAATAGGTGTTTTTGTGTCTGAGGATCTGTTTTCTTCTAAGGATATCTAAAAATGTCTGCTAGAATGGGACCTAGAGAACGTCGCATGACCACATCACTCATTGAGTGTCGATAGGTGTACAGACCAAGACTTCTGCCCAACTTCCACATTGTACACTATGGATGTATGGTTTCAATTTGGTGGTATGAGTTTTTTGAGAAAGTTGAATTCTATTATGTGAGAGCACCAATTAATGAATTGTTGTAGTTTATAGTTCTGTAGTTCATTCATATTTGTTGTAGTTTTAATCATTCTCCATGTTTCTGACCAATACCATAGCACAGATTTAACATTACAGTATAAAAACTTCAAAAATTCTAAGATTGGTGCAGAAGTCTTCTTTGTTCCGTTCTATATTTCAAAACATGTGCATTTGTTGCATTTCAATCATCTGATTCTTGTGATTATTTGGTAATATAATATCTCAAATGCCTCTATATGTTTTTCGTCACGTTTATTTATTTCACTTTTTATGACTTAAAAAAGTTTATAAAATATAATTCTTTCAGTCCCAAGTGACATATGATGTGTGTTTGGCTATTCCCTATGCACTCCAAGATATGCATATTCTTGTAAAGTTTGGTCACCACATTCTAAAGAAATGTGGCAACTCAGTTTTGTTTACATTCCTTTCCTACAACACAGTAAGGCAATTGTTTACTTTCGTGAGATTGCTTAATGAGAACAAAAAATTATTTATATGTGACATCTTCTTGGACTGAAAAAGTTAATGTAGACATTATTTATTACATTTGTTTATTAAACTTTAACAATGATATTTCAACCCTAAAAGTCACTCCTTTGTTTTTACTATTAACTTTCAATTTATAACACAACAAAAACAAATTGAAATAAAAATGAGAAAATCAAGAAGTATAACTTTGTCCTTATTATTGTTTTATTGTTGCAATTTCAGCTGGTAGTTGATCTGAACCGGATAAGCAGAAAGCGAACTCATTCTCTTGAAGACTCCAAGCATTCAACAAAGAACATCCAATTTGATGTCAGTGCTCGTGATCATTTTCCAGCAGCTGGAGAATATGATCATCACGGATACTTGGAGCCACGAGGCACTAAAGGTGGAGGGCGGTATTTGGAATTGATGAATTATGCTCCAGAACTGCTTAATCTTCAAGATCCATATGGAAATCCCTTAGTTTCTGATAATGGATCAGCTTTCTTGCCTGTACATGTCACCCACAAGGGATATCATCCATCCAATGTTAGTTACACATTACTTTCCCCTGATGAGGATATCGAGGATGCTAAATGCCATAGAAGTGCTGGCTTTACTGCTGGGAGGAGTGTAAATGGCTCAGAGGACAGGCTTTACACACAGACACCTACTGGACAACATTGTGGCATGATCTCCGTAGAGTCTCCTAGGTCCTCTAAAGCTAGAAGTGAACATCATCATCATCATCCTTCCACCAGGACACCTGAGAAACAGCTCAGAGACTACCACCATCACTCCACACTGCTTTCTCCAGCGGCCATGATGGGGAATTCATCACCACCGAGGAAATACTCAGACCAGGATTTGTATTGTAGTACTGTCCCTTACAGACAGCGTCCTCCATCTTCAGCTAGTGGTTATCAAGACCACAGGTATGCTTCTGTAGAGTGCAACAATAACCGCAGCAGTACAAGCAACGGTAACGTCAGTAGTGACCAGGACAGTATCAGTGACAGCAATGGATTTATGAGAAACAGACATGACTCAAGTAGTAGCTTTCACACTTACAACAAAACTGAATTAGAACACCCTCTGAGCGTGAATTTACCTGCTGCACTAGAAGATGAGGGTTCAAAACTTTCGTCCACTCGAGAAGCATGGGCCAGTCATTTAGAAGATGATAGTGGTGTGCCATCTGAATGCAGTGGTGAGATTGTAAATCACCAAGGACATGGTCATCACAGTTCAAGATCACGAGGTCAAGTTTACCCAGAAAAAAATACTACTTTAGTAGGATATGGGAACTCTCCTGTCAGTATAGTATAACCCTCGTGTGGTTGTCCACTCACTAGACACAAGTCATATTTCAGTATTTAATATAGAGCATAACTTATAAGGCATCAACATTCTGTGCAGAAGATTATTCTGATTGGTGAGTGCCTTGACAGTTTGCAGAGGATTCTGGGATATGCTGTTTATGCTAAATTGTTTCAGTGTTGTTGTTTGTTAATCTATTTGAAACGGCACCATTTATTTGATAATTAATAACATCGTTGTTAATGATTATGATTTATATGTACATGATCATATTACCATAAAATCACCAGGTGTTAATTTCTTTGTTAAATGTTACCAGGCCAGAATTAACTGTTTCTGTTTGTGCCATAGTCTGTTTCATGATTTTTACATATTTTTTAGGTTTTGCATAATGAATCAAATTATGCATTTCGGTATATATTGTACTAACACCATTTGATTGTTAACATTGTGCATAATTCTAATTTTTAATAAACTTGTTGTTTTTTTGTACTAGTGAAATACATATTTGTTCACCTGCATTATTCTGCAGTGGCTTTGTTACTATAAATATTGTTATTTACTTATAACATAATAAAATACTTCTGGATATTTATATGTGTAAAACACATCACACTTCACATGTACACAGTGATCTATAATTTCAAAAAACCATATGAGACCATATGAAAAATTATCGTTACTACGAGAAAATTACTTCGTCTATAGAAATCTTGTCATTTGTGCATAAAAATAATCCAAAAAATTGATCGAATATATATTTATAGATAATGAAGTGTTCTTCATTAAATCAAAAGATTCTATTCTATTTTAATTTATTTTATCAATATTTATGTTATGATAAGTGTACATTTTTTCTGATTAAACATCTAGTCCAACTGTTTATAAAGTGTACCAGTGTCTTGTTTTTTATTTTTCATTGTGTAATTGCTGGCCTTCATGAGACACATAAATATGGTTGCATCCCTTTCTGTAACCATGGCAATGTTTGTCACCTAATTCTTCTTGATGTATGTCATTCATTTGAAGAATTTTCATCAAATTTACGTAGTAGTAATTGTGTTGTCAGAGTCCATTTAATATAAGTATTCCATTTCATTATTAAAATTAGATTTATATAATATTACAATGAGTTTCACACTTTATGGCGTGTTTACTTTTTTTTTATGCTTTAACCCCTTTGAACCCTTTGACCTTTGGATATCCTTTACTGTAGCTAGAGAAAAAAAATATTCAAATTTTACATCACCAAATATGACTATTTATCATCTCAGTCATATGTGATCTCTTCTAGTGGATAAGTAATTATCAAATAAAGCTCTGATTGTCAGAATTGTCCAGAGACTGAAACATTTATCAAGACGTTAACAGATTAGATTTACAACATTTCTACAGCTACCCTGAGATCAGTTTTGTTTCTTTCATTTGAAATTCACAGAGAAAATAAATCTCTAAGTAAACATTCTATTTCATATTTTAAATCTTCTATTATTAGTATAAGACATGATTTTCCATAGCCCCCTAATCAGACAGATGGTGTAATGAAATAGTCGTTCAAGCTGATATATCATGATCTCAGGGTCACAAGGTTAATAAACTTAATGCTTCAACTTTTTAAATGGAGTTTTTGAGTATAGTGACAAAGGGAAGTAAATGTGTTCATGAAGGCACATATGTTAATGTTTCATGTATATTATACCAAATGACAATCATATTAAATACTGTAGCCACAAGAAAGGGGCTAATTGTACATTTATGCATCGTCATAAATGAAGAAGACAGGTAGATCATACAGTAAGTGTATTGTTTTTTGCTTGTGCTTTCTTCAGTTTTTCTTCTTTAACTTTTGTTTTACATTCCAATGTTTACTGTCTAATATCGGCCTTTTCATAATAACTTTTGACTAGAGGTGGTAAGGTTTTGCAGAATTAACTTTATTAAAGATCTTAGAACAACTAGGAATCAAAGCACACCAGTGGCTCCTTCTTTGATGGTTTCTGTGGTAATGTGTTTTCTAGGGAAGTATAGGCAATACTATAACTTTTGTCAACAACAGTCTAAAACTCTGGCGCTCACAGATCCCAGGGGGAAATCACTGTGACTTAATTATTTGTTCATTGCAATTGTAGAAGTTGTAACAAGAATTTGTGCATGTTACATAGAACCAGTTCTAACATATGGCTGCAAATCCTGGACACTTAGTAAACAAGCGAAAATTGTCAGTTACACATTACGTTCCCCTGATGAGAATATTGAGGATGCTAATTGCCATAGAAGTGCTGGCTTTACTGCTGGGAGGAATGTAAATGGCTCAGAGGACAGGTTTGGAAAGTTTGGAGATGTGGTTTTATAGAAGAACACTGAAAATTTCTTGGACAGCCCAAAAAGAGCAATCTGGACATTTTGAGGGAGACTAAGTCGTAAAGACAAACTTTCACAAACATCAGAAAGAGGCAGTCTTCGTTTTTAGCAACATTATGAGAAGACATTTTCTTTCAAGCTGGAAAGATTTGTTGAAAAAGGAAGACAGTGAGAGAAAATTCTTGACAGTCTTATGTCATGACACGGAAGAGAGTCCGCATAATTGTAAAATTAAAAACTGACACAATGGAAACATATTCATTTTTACCTTACAAATTAGTTACAATAAATATTTCAAATGAAGAAGATGATTCCACATTAGAAGAAACAAAACTTTTATTCTGTGCTGTTATAGATGTGATTTTGAAAAACATCATGAAGTTGTGCTAGCTTGCTTCATAAATCTCTTTCCACCAATGTTTCCCGCTGCTATGAATTCATATATTCAGCTTATTCTGCTAAATTACTATTTAAATGCCTGTCATCACCCCTCATCACCCCTCTCCCACATTTTTTTTCCTTCATGTTTGCAGCCTTTTGTCTACTGGAAAGTCACTAAGTATGTTTTTCTTATTGTAATTTTTCTCATAAACCCAAGTAATTTCCCAGTGCACATTGTGCAGCTGCCAATTTTTCTGACTATTCAAAACAAAACTTTGTGAAATATTAATAACCAATTTCACAATTCATGATAATCAGTTTTTATATTTAATATTTTATTTCATCATAGCCACAAGTTATAGTGTTTGTTTGTTGTCATTATGGCATTTGCATAATTGCCAGTGTGTGGCAGAAGAGTTTTTCCAGACTGAGGGATAAAATCTGTGTGCTCATGTAGTATGTGAACTGTTCTTAGAATGTCGTGAACCAAGGAGAAGAAAATTACTCTAATTCTACCAGATCTGAATATCGACGAAAACTGGCTCATAAACAAAACCATGTCTCAGAAACTGAAATACTTTGGCTATATAAAAAGTCACAGTGGCTTGAAATGAACAGTCATGGAAGACATGGTCACTGGTAGAAGAAGCAGGAGTCCCCCAGCACAAAGATGGATACAGGACATTGTAGACAGCTTTGGCATGATGGTGCATGAGGCAAGAGAAATTGCCAGAGATCAAGAGACTTTTTGACACACCATGATGAGAGCAACATTCTGCAAAGTACCTGCTGCACTATGATGATGCCTATGCAGTGTGCAGGTTAGCATTGTTTTTTAAACCCCCAAACCTTATTGAGGATCAAACACATGTCTCACATGACTGCTCGACTACCTACTCCTCTTATAAATATATTATTTGACAAAATTTATGTAATAATGTTATCTATAATAGAATAGTGTGTATTGTGATGTAAATTAATTTGTTACATATACTGTATATAATGAGGTGTGTGTACATAAATATATTTGCATGAATGTGTGAAATAGATAACCATGGAGGGAGGTGTACTGAGGAATTGAAAAATAGAAAGACCACAAAATTTAAGTTGATTCAAGATATGAAAGATATTTTTCACATGACAGCAATATAGGCAGAACATCTGGTTAATGATAGAGAGAAATTTTGAAAGACTTTTATGGAGGTAAACTTCTGCACAGGACAAGATACTTGACTCTCCGGACTTTGCTGACAACATTGTCTTCCTGTATCAAACATGAAATCAATGAACATAAATTACACACACTTGATAGGTGGTCACAAAATTTAGGCCTAAAAATTAACAAGGGAATGACAAAGGTAGAATAAATCAAGCAATTGATAATCCAATCTCCCTTTTTGAAACCTCATTCAAGTAATTCTTCTTCTTCGTTCATCCGGAGTTTTTTTCGGACGTGATTGTGTTGTGCCTGTTTACAGCAGAGCTGCGTTCTTGCGCCGTTAGGCCGACACATCCGACTTCTGCGGGCATTTGTTGACCGGGTTAACCTTCCCGGGATTCAAGTAATTGATTACCCAATCTCCCTTGGTGAAACCTCACTTCAAGAGCTGCATACAAATATTTAGATAACAATGTAGACAACGATGGAGGAAGACAGAGAGATATTAAAATAAAAATACTAAAGGCTTTAGGGGCTTTCATAACATTAGGAAATTTTGGATGTCAAAAGAAATTACACCTGGTACCAAACAAAAAACATTTAATATGTGCAGAATATTCACCTCTAACATTAAATCAATACTGCAGCATGGAGCAGAAACATGGACAACAACTAAAACAATTACTAATAAGCTACAAAAATTCATTAACTCATGGAAAGACTAAAATATGATAGAATTACTCATGGGGAGCTTAGGGACAGAATTAGACAGTTTGCAGAAAATCAAGTGGTGACATGATCACTGGATAGGATACACATTGTGAAAACCTGTAAATTTTATATTTAGAAATTCCTTTTCTGGAACCCAAAGGGCAAAAGAAATAGAGAAAACCCTAAAAACACACGGACAAGAGAATTAAAGATGAATAATTTGGGCAGAGTATAAAACAAGCTGCCATGGGCAACAGAAGATGGGACAGCTCAGTGTGAGTTGTTTGTGGACCTACGCTCTCATGGGGATAGTGGGCTAAAGGAGAAGATACATATATATGTGTGTGTGTGTCTGTCTGTGTGTTTATTGTGTATTGTACAAAGCTGAACCGTGTTCAAAGTGTTTTCATTATAGCTGTACATAGTTTATAGAATGTATAACCATATCAGTATTTGTTGTGCTTTAATGAGAAATCAAACCCGCAGATACACTATATAGATATTAGATGAAAGGTCAAGACTGCCATTTCAGTGACAAGATGGGCATAAGGTGCTAAGTCCACATGTATTTGACCACAGGACTCAACAGGTGATGTGGTTATTGTCATGCTGGCTGCTTGATCTTCGAGAACACTTTTTGATGTCCATTTTATGAGGCGGGTTCAACCTTGGAACTGTGTGGTTATGTAACAGTGTCACCTTGAAGGATATTTGAACTCTGAACCCACAAGCCAGCAGGCTACTGGGGCCGCATGCAAGATGTTAGGCTTTCATATATTTTTGGTCGTTACTTTTATTAGGTGAATTGACCGGCTCCCTTTCTCACGACCTTTATTTTTTATAAACATTTCAGACACCTATTTTATAAGAATGGGTCACTACAGAGCTGTTTAAAGAAATGAAAGCCCTTAGGCAGATACTGTCATTGGGGTCTGAAGTGTTAGGCCTTTACATATTCAAGGCCATGGCATAATAAGGTGTGGTGTCCAGTTCTCCTCTTCACTGCTTTTCCATCTTAGATAATTTCAAGACATTTCTTAAAATTATCTAATACCCATTTTATGAGGCTGGGTAACTCCAAAGCCATACTGGTGAGAAACAAATCTTATCACTAATGAGGATTGAACCAGGACTCTTGTCTTGGTAGGCAAGTGCACTAACCATTATACCACCACAGCTTCACTACATAGTGTAGGTTAGAAATAACCCAGTTATATGACTACTGGGCATTAAATTAAATGTCATACAATGAGACAAAAGCAACACTCCAACCCACCTACCATGACAAATAGAAAAATGCACATCCAAGATTTAATGTAGTTGCATGTCCTTCACAGGATATAGCAGTCAACCCCAGCATTTTGGCTGTTCATGATTCCTGGGCAAGTTTTACATTCAGTAGTTTGCCATTAGCCGGCTTCCTGGCCTAGAGGTTAGCACCTTTTCTCCATAATCTCGTAGGTAACGTGACGACGGTGAGAATCAGCAGTGGTTCGAATCACATCGGTAACTTATGGAGTATGTGAGCCAGCCGCTCAGAAAGCAATAGCAGACTACTGAGCGTAATCTTGCCAAAAAATCAACAATCAGCTGAAAGATACTGATGTTGACAGCGATGTCCTGTAACGGATATGCAAACATTTAATTTAATTAAGTTTCCCATTGCTTTCTGAACGACCGGCACCTATACCTTTTTCGAAAAAACCAGCATCGCTGTGTTTCAAACCCGGGTATACATATAGACTTCGCATGAGTCACAATAATCTCAGATTTCACCTCTTTGGCAAATTAGACACTGGAAATACACATCAGTGAGCAAATTCTGCATCAATGGCAGTTGAGGTAATAATAATTGTTTGAAATTGAAGTAGATGAACCAGCAAATCTGACATAATCACTTCAAGCAATAACAAGGAGAGATAAGAAACATGTAATAATGTCAGAATTATAGGGTATGCTGTTTTACAGAAGCTCTGTGACTGTTTCATTATATATATATACGAAATATGCTGGGCTAAGCAGCCACAATGAAACCAATAATCTATGGGAATGTCCCGAATGCTGTGATGTCGGTTCCTAAATCAATCAATCAATGAAACCAATAATCTATTACTAAGCAGTCACAATGATACCAATAAATATATCTCCCACTCTGAAGGTCATGGGTTAGTTCTTGAACTGCCTCATCCAGACCAGGAGTGGTATTGTTCCAGCAATCCTTGGGGGTCATTGCTGAAGCAGTGGGGTTCATGCTTTGTGCGATATTCTTGCCAGGCAGTTAGCTGATCTGCAGACAAAGGTGGAACCAGATGGGGTAAAACTCAGAAAAATGTGGAACCAGAAGGGGTAAAACTCAGTGCAAGGAAGTTGATCATCTCACCATTAACCATTATTATTGGATAAAATCCAAAACAGACAATCCGGTGATACATATTGTGTTCTGATTTTTATGATTTTTTTCTGATATATTTCAAATTTTATGTTTGTCTTTTTATTACAACCTGAAGATAGAAGTAGAAAAAGCTCTTGAAAAATGGATATATTTACCAGTTTATTTGTGATTGCATTGGTCAGTATAGGAGATAGAACATATGCCTGTTAGCCAAGTGGTCATAGAATTTTCATCAAGGCAGATTTTATTTTAATGACCTAGGCTGCCAGGTCCACCCAGTCTATGGGTACCAGTAAATATCTGGGGAAGCAAAGGTAGCCGGCATGATATTGACCACATTACCTCTGAATTGCTGATTGGTCTATAAATACAATGGGGATACCGCCATATGTCCACTCCATCTAAAAGTGTGTGTAACGGGTCCGCTACTTTTACTTATAGGCCAGGATGGTTTCTACAAAACGGAAGGGTTCTGAAAAATTAGAAAGTTATTTTAGTCAAGCAAGAAGTAACTTACCACTTTGTAGTGTGTTGTTTCAGTGGCAGTGGGTGGGCCAGAGACTAGGATGCTAATGTGAAAACACAGTTGAAACCTGTTGAGAGAAACGTTTTCATCAGTCTGGGAGTCTCTGTGGCGAAGTGGTCAAGCCGTTTGACTCGTGATCCGAAGGTTATGGGTTCGATTCCGGGCCGCGCCCTTCGGTTTACGAGTTAAATATTTCGGAGACTCCTGTGGGTCGTCGCTAAAAGTTACGGAGTTCGTGTTTTGTGCGACGCTTTCCGCGCTGCAGAAAGAGACCGAGCCATATGGGATAAAACCCGGTGCAATGAAGTCGACCCTGTCGACTTTTAAGCGACTTTTTTGTTTTCATCAGTAAAAGTTAAGATTGACTTATAAAAAAGCCTGGCCTGCTCACTCTATGACACAAGCACCTCAGAATGTATTACTATGACCTCCAGGAAGATGCTGCTGGTAGGCTGGGGGGGGGGGGGGAGAGAGAGAGAGAGAGAACAACACACACACACACACAAACATTCTTGCTTGCACACACACATATATATTTCCCTCCATATTTTTAACAGCAAACAAAAATCAGATATATTACAGAAACTATTTACTTGTAAGAATCATACTTTTATTTTAATACAAACAGTTCAGGACTTTAAAATATTGTATGCATCAAAGATACTATGTTTAGAAATGTAATTTTTGCTGTTTCAAGCTGTTTTGCTCATGTTGTACTTTAAGCAGCCTTTCTGGGCATAATGACAGATGTTGCAATGGCCATTATTATAAAAAAAATGATAACAATATAATTGTATGACTGATCATTGCTGTATTTAAGGTTAAAATGAGGGTCACTTCTGGTGGTGTCTATGATAGTGTAAGCATCCTGTAATTATCTGTGTACCTATGTACTATTTTTGTATTGCCTTAGTCACAAAATAATTATGTATGTAAATTACTATGTAGGATAAGATGTAATTTGAGCTGTCCTTGACAAAATGTTTTCTTAGATGTTATTGGTTGGGTCAAGATATGATCTGTTTGAGCTTTGAAAGCTCTTACTGTGGTATTTATCATGGTCAAAGTATTTCAGGTAATGAGGCATGTTAGCTGTTTATGAGTCAATTTTCTTTGATGTTCAGATCTTGTTAGAATGGTTGTGTATTCCTTCTTTTTGTTCCATGGTATTCTAAGAATTGTTCTGTGACATTTCAGTTCAAAAGACCAGATTTTCTTCTTTAGCAGTTGTGAAAATGTCCATGATTCTCGAACATATGTCACCACAGGAAAGATGCATGTTCTCAGGATGTTTACTTCAGTTTGTGTGTTCATGTTATGCTGTAGGCTCATCATGTGGTGTAACCCCTGTGTTGCCATGGTAGGCCTCAGCCTGACTTCTTGTGAAGTCTCGATTGTTGTTCATTATGGAACCAAGATATTCAAAGTTGCCTTAGTTTACAATGGTCTAGAATCATCATCATGTGCCATGCTGATAAGCGTGGACAGTTATGTTTCACTGTCTCACGTGATCACCAGTGTAGATCAGCTCTGTGTTCTTGTCCCGACCATGCCATGTGGCCAAGCCATCCAGATATTTACTTATCTGCCTTCCCCTTGTTCTTTTCCCCTCAATCTTGCCAGTTGTCACCAAGTTCTCTAGTTTAATTCTTCTCATAACGTGTCCACACAATCTACTGTCTACATCTAATTTCTCTAATCAGTTTATGGTTTTCATTTGCTTCTTGTAGGAATTGCTCATTGGTTTTTCTGTCTGTCCGTGGTAATCTTTGTATTTTCCTTAGAAGCCACATTTCCACTGCCATTAAATGTTTTTCAGCTTGTCTGCTCATTGTCCATGTTTCACATCCTTACAAAAGTACAGGTTCTATGTAGTATTTCAACTCTTTTTCTCATTGCAACTGACATCTTTTTATTAGTTAGTATGTTTTCCATCTTTCAAAAGGCAACCTT
Source organism: Cepaea nemoralis (assembly GCA_014155875.1). Taxonomy (NCBI): domain Eukaryota; kingdom Metazoa; phylum Mollusca; class Gastropoda; order Stylommatophora; family Helicidae; genus Cepaea; species Cepaea nemoralis. Next base: position 50,205 of record JACEFZ010000481.1, on the reverse strand, counting down.
TTCCAAAGCAATTCTTGTTCAAGGCACCTCCCATCAGATGTTATAACAGTTCTAAGATAGTTGACTAGAATACACGAATGCATACAATCTTATACCAGAGGAAGTATTTGCAGTGGGACTACATTTACCTTTACACTGGTGAAACAAAATGATCAGGTTACATAGATTTATTAAAAAGGAGGATAGATAGAAGACACACACAAGGAAGTCAAAGCACCTGCGCAGTAAACAATGCACAGGATGAGAGAGGGGACAAAATACACATGGAATTATAAAGTTATAACAGAGATAAGTAAAACGTTTATCCTATTTTGGACATGTAATGGCAGAAGTGAAACAAATCAAGAAGAGAATAGGAATGGCCAAAAATGTTTTCAACAAAATGAAATCAGTATTAACATCTAGAGCAGTGGTTCTCAACCGGTGGGGACTCTTCCCCCCCCCCCCCCCCCCCCCCCAGGTGGGAAATTTAGATTATTTCAAGATCGCATTAATACAAGAACCAATTACTTGATATTGTTTTTCCCTCTAAATTTTGCGGTTCTGTACTTCTCTCCCTAATGAAATTCGTTTTATAATGTAAGTAGACCCGCAAATCACGTTTTACGTAGATGTCTAGACTTGTTCTAGTATGTGTTATTAAATTTAGCTTTCATTTTTATGCATACTGTGTAAGGGTGGGGGGAATTTATAGGGAGGAAATTTGAAAGGCGGGGGATGACATTCTGAACATATGATAAAGGGGGATGTGGGCCAAAAAAAAGGTTGAGAACCACTGATCTAGAGAGATTAACAACATATTAAAAGTTAGAATTGTATGTTCGAAACCTCTTTGTCGTCTGACATTGTAATGAAGTAGGTGTTGTTTATATTGTTATTTGTTGGCCAGCTGTTAGACTGTCTACATACATCTTTCATTGTCTTCCTCAGCCTCTCTTGTCTAGTATTTTCCCACATAAGCAAGAAGAAATATTATCAGACATCAATAGAGAGAAACTGATGTAGTCAAATATTCCACTTGGAGAGGTAGTTATTTTGGATTTCATTTTTGCATAATTCAGTCCGAGCCTTAAGTTTAGACCGAAAACCAAAATAAGGAAACAAATGAGGTTAATAATAGGCAAAGGCTATTGACCTCAAAATATATGCACACAGTATATGGTCACATTCTGTCCAAGACCATATGAAAACAAACTGTTTCTGTACAACTGTAATCTGCTCAGTACAGGTCTGTATTTAAGACAGAACAAAAGCAGGTTTATTTATGTTCATTCTCACATCTTACATTTATTTGTACAGATGTTCATAATGACTACAGTAGCCTTTTTGCACATGACTGTAAACATTGATGCTGAACTTTGGTTGTAGTATAGACAATATATTTTTACTGTCACAATAAGCAATCTCATAATTATGAGTTTGAAAAACAAGACTCATATAAAGAGAAGAAAACTTACTTGACTATTTGTTAATAATTAGACATTTGAATGTAGGTCAGTACTTACTCCTGGTTTAATCTGCTTGTGTTCATACTCATTAGGTTTCACTGTGTCTCTCCTCCCAACTTCTACCCACCCTTTACCAATAATGTGTGTAATAACACTGAATGTTCATGTCGCATATCATGTTTTCTTAACAGCATGTTTTGTATAAAATTATTTAATCATATTCCTGTCATTTGTACTGTTTAATTAGTTATTCTTGGTTTCAAATGTGTTCCAACTCTTGTGTGTTATGTTAGTTTGATCTAGTGCTTCCTTATATATTTTCCGTTCAGTTATGTTCAACATTTTCTATTTCTTGCCACCCATTTTAGGCCAGATTGGCTGGGAACCCAGGTCAATATTACAAACCTACCTTGATGGGGATTGGCTGGGAACCCAGGTCAATATTACAAACCCACCTCGATGGGGATTCAAATACAAGACTATCGGGCCAGCAGGCAAACTTGCAGCCACTGCACTTCCGCAGCCTCGATATCACGCATGGAGTCACCAATAAACACCATGTTCCATTGCTTGCTACAGAATAAGTTAACGAGCCTTATCTTGGTGTTGTCTTCTTCGGCTGTCTTCCTTAAATCTTGAGTTATTTATTCTGTACTTATGCGTCTTCTTTTGTGTTCTAGTTCATCTTATTATGCTTGATAAAGCCACTCTTATCATAACTGTTTGAGTTGTGTACAGTTTGTTTTTTGGATCCTGTGTGTTGTTTGTGTTTCCAATTATCGTAGTTAATAAACGTGTCTATGAAATAAGATTGTTATGATGATAACTATACATGTTACGATGATAACTGTAATAACTGTACAGTTTCTGTATTATTGTGATTGCTTTATTGTTGTTTGTGAATCCTCTGGAAGACTGTGAGTTTTAACTCATTGGTGTCCGTGTCACCTGAGTCCTAAACAAGAGCCTGCCTCTATCAGAATAGGACCTGTTGTAACGCTGTGGCTAGATGCTCACCTGCTGGTCTGGTCATCATGGGTTCACATCCACACTGGGATGAGTTTTGTTAAATTTACCTGGGCTCCCGGGTCCACTCAGTCTAAAATGGGTCAGAACAAATATCTAGGGAAGTCAAGATGGCCGGTGTGTTACTGACCACATGACCCACCTATTGCCAGTTGGCCTATACAAGTGTGGATCTGTGGCCATATTCTCAGTGTGTCTGATGTATGTAAAGAGGTCCTTTACATATCTTTCAGAGTGAGGCTGGTGGTGAGACTTCTCTCCTGAGGTGGTATTAAAATATTATCTTCATGGGGGAACTGTGCTGCAGAACTCTCCTTCCCCTCTTCAAGCTCAGAAAACAGGGGGTATGCAAGATCAGTGCCGCAACTTCACATCTGCAGAGGGACATAGCAGATTGTAACCAGTTTATGATTAAGCACAGCACCTTGGGAGTAGGCAAATGTTACTCAAGTTTCTTTTGTGAGATTAAGCAAGTCATTGTCACCAGACCCTACCCATAGCCCAGAAGGATTCTTTGTTATATATTACCATATATCACTCTGGAAAATAAAGTGATGATAATATGTGTTTGATGCTCATATGTAATAATCTTCAGGTTAAATTATATTCAGTCTTCCCTCTTATATATTTGTGTTGAAGCAATTTTATAGTCTTATTTTAATGTTGAAATAGTAACATGTGTTTTGATTTGTCAAACAAAGCAGTGAAGAAAATCAAAGCCAGGTTTTTGTATTGTAGTAGACAGGACTATCACAGTGGGAGGGCTCAACTACAGTTTGGCACTTAAAGACAATACAACGTAATACAATATAATTTGAATACAACACAACATAATGAATCACAGTTTTAGTAAAATGCAATACAGTGAAACACAATTATGCAGTGATGTGTGGCTGCTAGTTTTCTATTGACTGCCACTTCCATCGACGATGAACTTTTTTTTTGTGTGACAGACTTTTGTGTTTGCATTCTGGCAGCGACATTGTGCATAGTAAACCTATGCTGGCTGTTGGTTTGTCAAGACTCCTGTCTATTCTACTTTTTACTTGGGGCAGTGAGCAGCATTTTGTGTGATATTCACTGGCACAGGAACAGAGCATAATGGGGCGACCCTTTGCAGTGAAGTTGGAACTGCGACTAACTAACAATTTGAATCAATCGTAATAAAACAAACTGAGTGCAATGCTACATAATAGAATCCAATTTGAGTATATAATACGAAGGGAAGTCAATAAGTAAGTCACAAATGGCTGTAGAAAAAATAACTAAATATGAGATCAACTTTAAATCAGTTTATTTTTATACATACATTGTCCCTTTATTTCTCTACATAATTTCCACCAACATTGATGCATTTATCCCTTCGTTTTATCAGTCCTCCCAAACAGGCTGCATAGAACTGCGTGCACTGTTTTCTAAACCACGTTTTCACTTCACATTCAACTTTGGCGTCATTCGCGAAATGTCTCCCACCAAGGTGGATTTTCAGTGGACCAAAAAGGTGTAAATCGCTAGGGGCTAAGTCGGGGCTGTAAGGTGGATGTTCCAGAACTTCCCACCTTAGTTGGTTAATTTTCTCCTGAGTTAATCGAGCCGTATGTGGTCTGGCATTGTCATGAAGAAGCAACACTCCTCTAGTCAGCAGTCCTGGACGTTTTCTTCGAATTGCATCATGAAGCATCGATAGAACTTCACAGTACGATTCAGAATTCACATTGTCACCTTTCTTCTTGAAATTGGTTAAAAGCATTCCTTGACAATCCCAGAACACTGGCAGCATAACCTTCCCTGCTGATGCGTAACCTTGAATTTTTGGACACAATGCGAAGAAGGATGTTTCCATTGCATTGAAGCACGCCTTGATTCGGGCTGGTAGTCAGCATAAACAGGAAGCATTTCCTTATGAATGTCCTTTGCAGGCAGTCCTTTTGCCCACAAAAAATGCACAACAGCACGTTGCTCTTTGGTTGTACACTCCGTAAGTACAGTCGCCATTTTGTTTATGCGCTGCGCATGCGCATGAGACACCTAGCGCCACCTGACGAACGGAATATAAAGTTCGATGTTGCTGTCACCTAATGACACCTGTAGAAAACACCAACTACATTTACCTGCCATACCACAGAACTGTGTGACTTACTTATTGACTCACCCTCATAAAATACACTTTAAGTACAGTGCAACATAATATAACACAATTTGTCCACAGCACAAAATATAAAAGAAGAAGTGAAGTTTCTGAAATATATTACTAAATAAGTTTCAGTGAAGAGGGTGTATGTCAGAAAGGAAAAGTTCAATGAAGTCATTATGTAGTGTTTGTTACAAACATTAATGTTGTTATTTTACAATTACCTTGTGAGTACAGTTTTAGACATAATAAACTTGACTGTTGTCTGCAGCACAGCATTTGTCATTTTTGTTTGTATGTTGTATAGACACAGTATTCTCGTCTTCTTATATGTGTTCCATTTTCTATTTTTGTTTGTACGTTGTATAGTTATTGTTGCCATACCTTCTTTTTCTGTGTTCAATGTTCTGTTTTATATTTTTGTTTGTATGTTGCAAAGTTTTGGTCTCCTCATCTGCGCCTTCTGTATTTCATGTTCTATTTTTGTTTTACTTTGTATAGTCACAGTACCCTTCTCTTCTTCTTCTTCTGTATTTCATGTTCTATTTTTGTTTGTATGTTGTATAGTTATTGTCTCCTTACCTTCTTCTTCTGTGTTGCATGTTCTGTTTTATATTTTTGTTTGTATGTTATACAGTTATGCTTCCTCATCTTCTTCTGTTTTATGTTCTACTTTTGCTCATATGTTGTATCGTCTCCTCTTCTTCCATTTTCTATTTTTGCACGTATGTTATATAGCTACAGTCATCTTCTTCTGTTTTATATTATACTTTTGCTCGTATGTTGTATAGTTATTGCCTCCTTACCTCTGCTTCTATGTTGCATGTTCTGTTTTATATTTTTGATTGTATGTTGCAAATTTTTATTCTTCTCATCTTCATCTTCTTTGTTTCCTGTTCTATTTTTGTTTGTATTTTGTATAGTCACGGTACCGTTCTCATCTTCTTCTGTATTTCATGTTCTGTTTTTGTTTGCATGTTATATAGTTATGTCTTCTCATCTTCTTCCATTTTATATTTTTCCTCTTATGTTATATAGCTACAGTCTTTTCCTTATCTTCTTCTGTTTTATGATACACTTTTGCTCGTATGTTGTATAGTCAGTCTCGACATTTTCTTCTATGTTCTCTTTTTTTTCTCCAATAAAATCTGCTGTTTGCTGCAGACTCTGCTTTTAACTCCAACCAATTTTTGGTGCTTATCTGCTTTTGGAAGGACTGCTTCTTTTGTGTTTCTATCCACCCGTGATATTCTGTGCATTTCTCAGAGAAACACATATGTTACCTGTCACAGTAGCCTGTGAAACATGAAAATGGTTTGAAATACTAAAGAGAGCAAGACATGACTAATTCTCTCACCACACCCATTAAACAGAAAAATATAATGAGAAAAATAAAAAATGTTGAGAGCAGAAAAAAATAAAATTTTGATCCAATTATAGCCGGTGGAAATTCAATTCCAGAACTCTGATAAGTAGATGGCACAGTCTTTATCTCATATAATACTAAAGGTTTAGAACAGCTGATCCTGTCTGTTAAGAGACATTGAAAATCAAAATCTTTTTCTAACCTTAAAAATATTGTCCATGGTCAAAGCTCTGTGCATCTTTTCTGTGGCAACATATGGATATGAGTCTTGAACCATTTCTCAATCACTAAAGAAGACGATTGTAAAATTGTAATTGAAGTGTTACAGAAAAGTTCATCAGAATATTGTGAACAAAGAAGAAGAAAACTACTAATATTTTACAAGATCTGAACATGGAAGAAATCTGGCTCACAAACAGTACCATGTTTCGGAAAATGAAACTGAATTGCTTTGGCCATGTTAAACATCACAGCGGCTTGGAGAGATTTAGTCAGATGGAAGATAGGGATCCTAGGAAAATAGAGGCAGGGACTGACCTGCAAGAAATTGGATACAGGACGTTGCAGACATCCCAGGAATAAAGAAAGAGAAGTGAAATGAGATTGAGAAACTTTTTGGTGGGCTGTGATGAAATGTTCTGCAAAGGAACTGCTACATGATGCTGGTCTACGACGCTGGCATGGAGGAATATCATCTGTATAATTGATACAGAAAACCAAGGTCTTAGATCTGTCGAAAGATTATCATCTGTATTATTGATACAGAAAAATAAGGTCTTAGATCTGTGGAAAGATTATCATCTGTATAATTGATACAGAAAACCAAGGTCTTAGATCTGTGAAAAGATTATCATATGTATAATTGATACAGAAAACCAAGGTCTTAGATCTGTGGAAAGATTATCATCTGTATAATTGATACAGAAAACCAAGGTCTTAGATCTGTGGAAAGATATGAATCATCACCACTGTGTGTCATGCCGATAAGCATGGGCGGCCATCTCACAGGATCACCAGAGTTGTGGATCAGCTCTGTAGTTTGTCTCCACTATGCCATGTGGCCAAGCTATCCAGATATTTACTTCTCTGCTTCCCCTTATTCTTTTTCCCTCAATCATGCCATTTTTTAACTAAATTCTCCAGTTTAATTCTTATAATGTGCCCAAAAAGTCTCGACTGTCTACGTGTATTTTCTGCAATCAGTTTATGGTATTCATTAGTTTCTTGTAGGATATGCTCAATCATTTTTCTCTCTGTCCGTTTTCTTCAGAAATCACAACTCCACTGCCATTATATGGTTTTCAGCTATTCTGCTCATTGTCCATGTTTCACAAAGCTCACGGTACAAACAGGCATCTACAAAAGAAAAAAGAACCATAATGCACCCTGCCAAATGGAGAAGGCATTCATGTCTTCTCTATGGTTAGCATGGCCGAATGAATAAGAGCACTTGTTTTTAAATTTTCAGTACACAGATGATGAGGTAGCGGATTAAACCCCTACACCGGTTAGTTGGACTAAAATGCTGACTTCTCATCCTTGACTTAAGGATGTAAATTATAAGTACCTCAAGAGTGTGTTTGCCTGATAGTGTCATAAGGAAAGTTAATCTACACACAAACATCAGTCCAGTGAACTCCTCAATGGTAGCAAGTACTACCAGTAGTAAAACTTCTTTTTTGTGAGTAGATTTTACCATTTTGAAATTTAGCCTCGGCAACAGCCCATCCAGCAGGCTGTTTTTCTCCAGCTGCTGCACGATTTTAATCTACACGCAAATCTAGTTTTTCACCTGCATCTGAGAATGCTAGGTGTCTGATCCACCACCAAAGGATCAAGGAGACATTTAATTTTCTTGAGCTTCTTATTTTGCATAAATTCACATCTTGATTCATACCTGTCGTCTTAAGTTAGAGACAGACATAGACCCCCTCCCCCTCCCCCCCAAGACAACCCTCTCCTGATATATGTATGATTCGACATGTAGTGATGTTGCACTAGGGGTATTCTGATTGTCCCTTGCCGTAATTGTTTCATATATGTATGATTCTTCTCTTTCATTCACCTTCAGACATCAGTATGAATAAATGTAAATAAAGCTGCAGTCAACTTAAACTTAAGCTTGTTGGCATCCCCATAAAGTTTGTCCTCAAATGAAGTTGGTGTAGGCCAAAATACTTTTCTATGTTCTGCATAAGTTGGACACTCCTGCAACTAATGTTTAGATATCATATCTTAATTCTACAGTTACGTTCATCAGTATCTCCTAGCTTTATTTTACTAAACATGTATATTTTAGCCTGTTGTGACCTGTCCGTAGCCTGAAGATTGTTAACTTGCTCTTTTCGGTTGAGTTGGTTATATGCATCATCTGCCTGGTGACCTGGATGCTCTGATTTCCACTTGGTTCTACAACTGCTTTTTATAAATCTCTTGGTAATGTCTAAAATTATCAGGCTGTGACATCTTTCACCTTCCTTTGCCAATCTGTCAGCTACTTCATTTCTAGGTATATTGCAAAATGAAGGAATCCATTGTATTAACAACCCTTTTGGATTTCTGGCATAGTTCATGGAGTACTGCCCTTAGGTATGGTTCCACATCTTGTAGGGATATTTCACCACTGGTATTCTGATTGTCACTTAATTTTTTCGTCATCACTTTCAGGCCCAGCTGTCATCGCATGTTTCTATTTAACCTTAGCATCTGATTTCAGGCGAGATACGAGGGTGAAGTTGTATGCCCTGGCTAGATAATCAAGCCTTTTAGTCACACAAAACGTACAACAAATGGACAGGGAACTCTACAAACAAAGGACACAATAAAATTAAACATTTCAACCACTCTCTTGCAACAAACAGAAATAACAAAAAAACTAAAATAAGTTATTGTTTTATCATTTTTGATCTCTGAAAAAGAAAAAAAAAGACTGGTTGAAACATTTAATGTTACGCATGTCCTTTGTTTGTAAAGCTCCTTGATCACATGTAACCTCTTGGAAATTGTAAAGAGTAGACCATACATCCCTAGTCTGGCAAAATTGTAAGCACAAGTAAACTTACCCAAGGGTAGATAAATCCCGTTACCTCAGATGGAATGTCTAGAGGAAATATACTTGGCACAGATGCATGCCGAAGTCGTTAACAATTACTGACCTCCAAGTTGCATAACTAGGTACTTCTTCTTCTTCTTCTTCTGCGTTCATCCGGAGTTTTTTTTCTTCTTCGGACGTGATTGCGTTGTGCCTGTTGCTGTTTACAGCAGAGCTACGTTCTTGCACCGTTAGGCCAACACATCCGACTTCTGCGGGCATTTGTTGACCGCCAAATAGAAACAAAGAAGACATGTAATTTCCATTTGTTTTCAATCTGACCTCATTAGCTGTCACCCCAACATCTATGAGTGCCTGTTTAGTTGCAAGCAAACTTAATCCTAATATCAGGTGATAGACATTTTCACTATCCGGTCTATTTTGTGGCTATATACAGGACCCTTTTACACGCTAGAAGCTGTAAGGGGCATATGGTGCTAGACTCATATTTTTATAAGGCAATCACCACTCGGTGGGAAGGTCACGTGTTCACTACCACCCTGGCTGCTTTGACTTAAGACATTTCCTGGTAGCCATTTCAGGCTGGGTGGACCTGGGAGCCCGTGTCAATTTGACACAACTGCCTCAATGAGGAACTGAACCCGGGGTCACTGGGCTTTCTGGCTTGCTACAATGTTGTAAAACCAGTATCCAACATTCTCCTTTAATAAAAGAGCCATACATCAAAGCTTGTGCTAAAATATAAACTGTGTCTCTGTTATACAGGATTATATCACTGCTTCTGTCTGCGAGTGATGTAATCTCTTTGTGTTTTTTTTCCTCAAAAAAATACTCATTTGACAATCTCTTCAATATACCAGCATGACTACTATCTATCAATCAATCAATCAGGCACCGTCTCCACAACGAAGGTTGACTGCAATGGATCTCCAACACTGTCTGTCTCTCACCCTGACTACATTCTGTCAGATTGATGTTTGTCTATCTCTTGATGCTATCTTCCCATTTGTATCGTTGTCTACCTCTTGCTCGCTTGTCCTTAATCTTGCCCTCCAGTGTAGTTTTTATGAGTATTATGTCTTTTAACGTGGCTGAGATTTCACTTGCCTCGTCTTTATTTCTGTCATCAACTCTCTTTTCATTCCCAGTTTTTCTAGAACCTCTGTATTTGATTCTTTTTGTATCCATGAAATACAACATATTCGTCTGTATATCCACATCTCCAGGGCCTTTATTTGACTTTCTAGTTTCTTGTTCAATGTCCAGGCTTATGCACCATAGATTAGTGTTGACTATATGTAACACTTGACAATTCTCATTTTTAATGCATTGTTAATCTCTCGGATTTCATGCTGCTGAAAGCATTTTTGGCGTTTCCTATTCTCTTTTTGATTTCTATTTCACTTCTGCCATCATCTGTTATTACATGTCCATGATAGGAGAAACTTGTTACTTGTTCTAGTGTCTCCTTCCACTGCTAATTATCATAGTTTTTGTTTTTTGGATGTTAATATCTAAGCCACATTCTGCACTATGTCTGTTTACTTGTTCCACCAGGTCTTGTAACTCTTGCTTACTTTCTGCTAGTAACATGGTATCATCAGCATCCCTACGATTGTTTATGATTCTTCCATTGATGTTAAGTCCAGGCAGTTTGACTTGTTTACAAATTCTGTCTGCGTATAGGTTGAAGAGTATTGGGGACAACACACATCTCTGCCGTACTCTTCTTTTCATCTCTATGGGCAACAAATAATTATTTCTGCATCTAATAGACGCCACTTGTTCCCAGTGCAAGTTACTAATAAGTCTGATGTCCTTTCTGTCTAATCTTATATCTTGAAGGCATGTAATTAGTTGTCAAATAATATAGTAATAAGTAGTCAAAAGTTTTCTTGTAGTCTATGAACTTCTATATATTTTTCAATGAATATCCCTAAACAGATAATTGTTTCTCTGGTGCCGCTGTTTTTGCGGAACCCAAATTGTTCTTCAGCTACTTCCCCATCTATTTTATGGTAAATTTTTTCTTGTATGACCTTGAGTAGTATCTTAGTTATATGGCTCATTAAGTTAATAGTTCTGTAATCCTCATGACCACTATAAACAATGTCATATCAACACAAAACAAATGAAAACACCTCAATGACAGAATTTCATTTATTTTATTCACTGACAGAACCTAATTAGATTAATGAAACAAGTATTTCATGCAAATTACTGCTTGTGTTACTATTCTTCTCTGACATACAGACTACATTGAGTTCTATCTTTCTTCTTCTACTGTTTCCTATCAACCCCCAATACAGCCTCTCAACCATCTTATGCCAAGCCCTACTATCTTGTCATCTCCCGCAGTTCCCTCATTGTCTTCTCCATATCATCATTTCTGTCTCTAATGCTCTTCTCCAAGTATTTGAGGTATCCCTCTATTTCTTTATTTATACATATTTCTTATACATGTCTTTTTATATATATTTTCTCTATACATGTGTATGTTGGTAGGTAGGTGTGTGTGTGTGGGGAGGGGGTTGTATTATGTGTGCAAGTGTATATGCATGTATGTTTGTATCTGTGTATGTATGTGATGTCTGTGTATATATATATATGTGTGTGTATGTGTGTGTGTCTGTCTGCTTTCTGTCTCATATTGAAATATGAATTGTTTATGTTTGGTTTATGTCAACGGCACTCATTTTCCAATGCTTTGTTTAAAAATGTAAATATACCATTCATGATAGATAATTTATGTGTGAAAGATGAGTGGTTGGAAGGGCCGAATGTAAGAGCCTGCGTGCCCAATTTATGACTCTCTAAAAATAAAGTTTGCCCATTCATTTGCCAATCCGTTCCAGATAAAATTTTCTAGTTATACTATTAGTAGATGTTCTTAATGTGTGTCCTATCCAGCACCAATGTCTTTTCTTCTCCTCTTGATTCGCTGGAGTTAGTTTAGTTCTCACCATCAGCTCTGCATTAGTGGTTGCAGCATACCATTTTAGTGATTTCCCCGGGGCCCGCAATGAAACCAAATAACAGCAGCGCTGTAAACCTACTAGTCATGACATAAGAGATGACAAGGGAGTGTTGGCGAGGGAATGGCAACCCAATCTGATAGAAAACTTTAACCACAAGATCCAATCAACCCTGAACAAATTTACAGAAAAGAAATTATAAATAATTCAGTTCTAAAATATAACAAATAACTTTTAGTTTAAATTGCATTTTAGCAGATTGTTTAAAAGCTGCAAATCATGACAGCACTAAGTTTGTAATACCTACAATGTTTGACTAAAGTAAACATTTACACCCATAGATTTCACAAGACAAAGTTTCATATGAAAAACCACAGATTAAATTTATTTATATATCAAATATGAAAATTATAACTTAGTATAAAAATTTTATTTCTGAAACTATTATTTATTATATCGTTTCTGCCGCTGTAATTATTATATGTGCTCTAATTAAATTATTAAAACAGAAGTCTTCATTACAATTCTCATACATACACACTGGTGTAGAAAGAGAGACAGACAGAGATAATATACTATACATATAATCTACTAACATATTACATTTAAAATGCATTTATTAAAAATTTATAACAAGCTGTGAGTATGTGCCAATATTATTGCAGCGTTAAACTATCACAAACACAAAAGTATCATTAGCATTTTTTTTCATTTACCAGATATTATGGCAATTGCCACTAAAACATGCAATTTATACTAGAATTTTGTATTCCTGGAGTTACCATAGCACAGTGGCTAGTTCACTTGATGTCAATTCAGTTGTCCTATATTCAGATCTCCTTAGAGTGAAAATAAGTATTTTATTTTAAGATATGCTCACACAGACCATATTTTTTTTACAATTTACAAAGCAGAAATGAAGTCTGAAATGTATTGTAATTTCAAACTAGTGTGAGACATTTAGTATCTGCACAACTGGATTAAAACTTCTTCTCTAAAATAAAATACAGTGTATACATGACAAAATAATCGCATCTGTAGATGGAAAATATATAAACATATGCACAAGTCACAATATATGCAAGAGTGAAGCATAAAATATAATAAATATAATTCAGTTTGCAAAGCTTAAGAAAGAGCTTTTGCTAGCACCACAATCTATTTATATAGTAAGTATGAACATTCACATAATGAAGAAAAACTGCCATACATACTTTCAACGGCTGTTCAACTTTAAAAACAAAAAACACAAACATTGGGATACCAGAAATAAATACTAGTTACAATAAATTATAACAACACACTGCATTCTAACACAGGCTTTATTCTGCAAAAAAAGTATAATTAGTAAGTTTGACACAGGCAAAAACATAACACATTGTTTCAGTCATTGCACATTTCACAGATTTACCACATTTAACCCAATTTAACATTCAGCTGACCTACTAAAAGCAAACCAATTATGTGGCGCAGGGGTTATGGACGCAATTCGTAACCCCACATACCATGTTTGAAATACAGCTGCTGAGATTCGACAGCAGACTGCTTTGTGTTGGTTTTTATATATGGTATTAGTGCCGGTCATCCAGAAAGTAATGATAAACTACTAAACTTTTCAAGAAATCACAAACAGCCAAAAAATGCTGGGGATGACTGTGATGTCCTGTAACGTATGTGCAATTAACTTTTAACTAACAGCAAAAATGTTAATCTACACAGTTTTATCCCTTACAGGAAGCAATGCCTGTGTTCATAAAGAGATGGTTTGTGGGAATTTGATATTTGCATTGAGTTAACTAGTTTCTTCAAACATGATGACCTGTAACTATGTAATTCACCTTTATTAACGGGTAGGAGTTAGAGGTTTTTCATAAAATGAGACAAACATTTGAATATTTGGGAAAAGTTTTTTTTCTGTTATATGGGGATCTGCCAAGCCTAAATATGCAAATGATCAGAGCAAAATTTGCTTATAAAGTGGTGTATTTTTACTTTGAAAATTACAAATATCATGTATTTATATTACTTTAGGGGAAATGTAAATATTGCAAGCTAAAATTTTCTAGAAAAGTTTTGCTAACTTTGTATTTGTTTAAGCAATTCCTAACAAATCTGGCATATATACTATCAATAGGCTACAAACCTACTGACAGAGGATTTTTGTGATATCTTTTAAAAATGGTTATTCTTTCATTTTTAAATATTCTGATAGTTTTGTTTTATGTTAGTAATCTGGGGTGCATAATTCAAATTTCTATGACTTTAAATCTTTTAACAACCATCAAAACAATATTCTTATAAAAGTTTCAAAATGAAAAGAAACACATTCTCACATTATGTTACACTTGCAACTAACAAAGTAAAGACAAAAAAAGCTAGAATCATTTTTAAAATATCAAAAACACCTCCCAAAAAATCAAATATGGCCACCGTTTCCATGGAAACCTATGAAGCTATACCACCAAACTGCTCATAAATAATTATGTGTATCGATTTCACTTGTGCAATATAACCGAAATTGTACCATTAGTTACAAAAATAAGATTTTGACACCAACCCACCCATTAACTAAACAGAGTATATAAAAATTTACTGACAGAAAAACAGAAAACACACACATCCCTCTCTTTCACAATAGCTAAATATGGCACTCCCATACTTCAGAGTTGCATACAGTGCACCTCTATAAATAGTTTGACAAACATCTAACATGGTTATAGGATGATACACAAGTACACAACAACAATAATAATAATAAAGATACACAACACCGAGCAAATAAGCTGCAAGGTCTACATAAAAATATCACTTGAAAAGTAGAAAATACGTGGGTGTTCCAGCCCTCCACCTTCATCAGTTGGCTTTAACACAGTGCATGGCACAGATACAAAAATAGACAGCTATCCCTTTCTTCCTGTTGCTTTTGACATCTTGTGCTTACTCGTCAAAGTATTTTGTCCCAACATTGGCTTAGAACATAGGATAATTCTGTACATACAAAGACTAAATGTGCAGAAGTAGTTTTTCTATCAGTCTAATCTGGAAAAAAAAAAAGGGTTGCTAAAAACCAGATCAAATTGTATTTCTAATTCAGAAAGTAACAATTTAAAACACAATAGCTTACATTGTTGTAATTCTGTGACATCAAATAAACAATAAAAAACACATGTTCTAATTTTAAAAACAAGGGATAAGGGTTGTAAACGAAAGCATACAAGCAATCAAATTATGTTAGCCGGATTTGAAAATATGCATTATAAGATGGTATTCTAAAGTTTACAAATATGCCTTCATTTGGGACGTCTTCACAGCTATTTTTGCTTACAAATATTCATTCAGAAAAAAACCCACAAAAGGTAAATATGCTATTAATCAAAGTAAGGCACTTGTATAACAGTACTGACGCACTGACACATGGATAAAATAAGCTGGCATCAACACTGCCTCAACATTTCACAGAACACTGAAAACCAACAACAGGCTGTCTGTTGTAGTTTACTTTATTTTTGATTGCATCATCATCATGATGTGACATGCCGATCAGCACTGGATAGTCGTAGTTCGCCATCATCAGTCTGGATCAGGCCAATGTTGTTGTCCCATTTATGCTGTGACCAAGCCATCATCAGACTGGATCACATCTATGTTGTTGTCCCATTTATGCTGTGACCAAGCCATCATCAGACTGGATCATATTTATGTTGTTGCCCCATTTATGCTGTGACCAAGCCATCATCAGACTGGATCATATTTATGTTGTCCCATTTATGCTGTGGCCAAGCCATCATCAGACTGGATCACATCTACGTTCTTGTCCCATTTATGCTGTGACCAAGCCATCATTGGTCTGGATCACATCTACGTTCTTGTCCCATTTATGCTGTGGCCATGTTCTTGTCCCATTTATGCTGTGGCCAAGCCATCATCAGACTGGATCACATCTATGTTCTTGTCCCATTTATGCTGTGGCCAAGCCATCATCAGACTGGATCACATCTTTGTTGTCCCATTTATGCTGTGGCCAAGCCATCATCAGACTGGATCACATCTATGTTGTTGTTCCATTTATGCTGTGGCCATGTTCTGGTCCCATTGATTGATTGATTGATTGATTTAGGAACCGACATCACAGCATTCGGGACATTCCCATAAGCGCTCCGTCCCCATTTATGTTGTGACCAAGCCACCCAGATATTTATATCTTTGTCTTCCCCTTGTTCTTCTCCCAACAAGTTCACCAGCTGTAACTAAGTTGCCCAGTTTATGTCTCCTCTTCACGTATAATGGGAAACATAATGAACACATCTTACATCATTATTTGTTAGTTCATATATAGGTACTTAGTGTTGTTTATTATGTCTAATGGTCATTCTAAAAATATAAAATGTATAGTTCTTTTACTTAACTTATTACGGCTCTATTATCCTACACTTGATCTCCGAACTGTACTGGGTGCCTTATGTCGGCACTCCGTTACTAACAATCTCCATTCTCACTGTTAAACTAGCAATGATCTATCTCTCAAACTGACATCCCAGCTCAGAGCTTAAATGTTTCTCTAGCAACCTCTTAGCTTTGACTACCCTGAAACAAACTGTACCTCTCAACACTCCAGATTCTTTCTTTCTCTCTCTCTAGTAGCCTAGCTAACTCTTGACTGACCTGAAACAAACGTACTTCTCAACACTCCAACTTCTTTCTTTCTCTCTTCCACTGGTCACACGTGAATGCAAACCATCAAAAAAGGGTGTCTCATGCCTCTTATGATTTATCTGCATTCGTGTATATTTGTTGTGATCATCAAACTTCTATAACTACACACCTATGTTTGAGTCCCTAAATGATTCTGTGTGCAAGTTATCAAGCTAGTTAATGTGTTGTCAGTTTGTACATTCTGCCAACTTTCCTTCTGTGCTCAGCTTCCTTAGATTAAAGTGCATCCTTAACCCTTTACTGGGGCAAAACGTCTGGGAACGTTTCTACCCCGGAACGGGCAATCTGTCCGAAAGCACCTGTGACTATTATGCATTGTAAAAACGTGATCTCGCAGTTTTCCGAGACTTCCGATTGTCTACTTTCGGTTTCGCCAATAGCTTGCCGTGGGAGCCATTCGTAAGCATATACTTTGAATTTTAACGAATTTTTAAATAGTTTTTGTGAGTTTTACGCTTTGTATTTCAAAATGGATTTCGATGATTCTTCAAGTGATAGCAGAGATTTCGCTGGGTTCAATTTAAGTGACATTGAAAAGCACAAAGTTGACTATTAATCAAAGCTAGATATCAATGATCAGTGTTACTTTGCATTAGCAGTCGTGAGTCAGACTTTAAAGAAAGTGATTATTATTCTGAAAATGTGTTTGCAAATTGTCGTATAGATGACTGACAATCACATTTTGTAAATATTTGTGCTCATGTGTGGATTAGCGGCAACATTCACGTGAGTGAAATATTCTGCATGCGTTACCCTTCATTTTGCTGTTTATTTGACTAAAATCTGTTGACTAACAACTTATATGTGATATTTTTACTAACGTAACCCAAAATTTTACCGAACCTGAAAATTCTACTTGCCCGTTCAGGGCTACAAAACAGACAAATGTCTGCCCGGTAAAGGGTTAAGGTCCTTGTACTGTTAACTTTGGGTGAACTCAACAGTACAAGGGCATGTATTTTAGTTTAACTCTGCGCAAATCTAACTAGGAATTAACTTTTCTCATTTCAGATTACACTTACAATAACAGAAAAAATGGCCATCTTTTCCAACTCATGAGAACATTTTAGAACTAATCTTAGTTTTAAAGAAAATTTAATAAACACAAGTTATATAAAGTTATTTGTAGTCAAAATTTCAGAAACTAGGCTGAGCCCTTAGATCCACTGACTGTAAGCCATCACAATAATCACGTAATGTTTATATTATATCACCACTTTAGCTATTCACATAATTAATCAAGATTCCGGTTTTACTGTTATGGGTTTTTACACAAGTCTCTTTTTACATTAGAATTATACTCGTATGTACCTGGTAAAACAAATATGGTAATGTATACACTAAATTATTACTTTTAGTAACTGGTTTTCTCACACTGAACAATAGACAACTGCTCATTACATGTTCATAAATTATATTACAACAACTTAATTTGAGAAAAGATAAAACAGTGAAAGAAGTCCTGCTACAACTGTGACGGATGTAGACATGCCAACTCCTGAGATCCCATTTCTCATCTCCAGCAAGCCATAATTTTCATCCTGATCTTCTGAATTTAAGACCGTCCTGGCAGAAAGATGTCAAAGAAGAATTAATTACATTAACAGACAATATACTTCTTTCACAAATAAGAAACACACAAGCCAACATAACAATAAACAGCTCTGAAATCTGGCATCCAAAGAAAATCATTTTGAAAGACTTTTAGAGAAACAACAATACACTCTGTGGAGACAGAGATTGTTTAGAGAAAAAGATAACAATATACTCTGTGGAGACAGAGATTGTTTAGAGAAAAAGATAACAATATACTCTGAGGAGACAGAGATTGTTTAGAGAAATAACAACAATACACACTGTGGAGATAGAGATTGTTTAGAGAAATAATAACAATGCACTCTGTGGAGACAGACTGTTTAGAGAAATAGCAACAATACACTCTGTGGAGATAGAGATTGTTTAGAGAAATAATAACAATACACTCTGTGGAGACAGATTGTTTATAGAAATAACAACAATACATTCTGTGGAGACAGAGATTGTTTAGAGAAATAATAACAATACACTCTGTAGATACAGAGATTGTTTAGAGAAATAACAACATTGCACTCTGTAGATACAGAGATTGTTTAGAGAAATAATAACAATACACTCCGTGGAAACAGACTGTTTAGAGAAATAACACAGTCACTTCAGTAGGGGACAAAAGGTACAAATAACTGTTTCTGCAGAACTAGTTTTGTATAAACTTGCACAGCACTCATAACTACCTACTTCCTTTCTCAAATGGTTTGTTAGGAATTCAATTAAGGCAGCCTTAATTTACTGGTTCTATGAAAGCCCTGTTATGATCTCATACACAAGCTTCAATACATTCATCCATCCACTTCCAATGCCCCTGCTGCAGGCACTTTCAGTGTCATCACATCAACCTGAAAGACTACAACAGATGACCAATTTAAGTGATTTCAGAGATTCTCTTAAATTCACCCACTCATCCTACAGCATGTTTTCTTAAACACTGATTCAGATCAAATAACAGCCTTGCCTTATGCAAACAAAGCAATTTCATTGCTGTGGTGACAGTCTCTATCACCTTTCTTCTTCTTCTTCTGCGTTCATCCGGATTTTTTTTCCGGATGTGACTGCGTTGTGCCTGTTTACAGTAGAGCTGCGTTCTTGCGCCGTTAGGCCGACACATCCGACTTCTGCTGGCATTTGTTGACCGGGTTAACCTTCCCGGGTATCACCTTTCTCATACGGCTAATCTTTATTTTGTATCTTTAGTTCCAGCTGATGGTACTGGAAAGGTCAACATTCAACAAAGTGAAACAGCAGCATATTAACTAAGGAAATAGAGGTACTAGATCACGTAAAGCCTCAAGGAATTTGATGAGTTTTAATGATAGTGCTAATATTATCTCTTAAACTGTTTCATCAATTGTCATTATAAAGAACAAAATGAAACAAAAAATAAGAGGGAATACATTAGCAGATACTTAAGTAGGGATGTTAATGCTGAAGGCGTAAAGTCAAAAGAGGTAAGGTAACTGCAGTTCCAATGGATATACTTGCCTCCAACTCAGAACCAAGCCAGGTACCTATTATACAAACTACTGCTATGAAATTATACTACCCGCAGAAGTCGGATGTGTCGGCCTAACAGCGCAAGTAACGCAGCTCTGCTGTAAACAGGCACAACGCAGTCACATCCGAAAAAAAAAATCCGGATGAACGCAGAAGAAGAAGAAATGATACTACAACCAGGTTCAAACTGGGTCACATGACCCCAGTCACAGAACTGTAACTTATATATAAGACAATACTACCTAATGAAAACAAAATGTTGTACCAACATAAAAATAAAGCACGACATAAAGGTTAAAGGTGACAAGATCAACTTCAATGCATCAGGTTTTACTCCATACGGCTTAGTCTCTCACTCTGTAGAACAGCAAGCAGCCAAACAGGAGCATCACACAAAGCATGAACTCTGTAGCTTTTGTGATGACCTCCTGAGATTTCTGGAAACAACTGCACATCCCAAAAATGAGCCCATTACCTTCAGAGCACGAGGTACGTGGCTTGACCACTTCATCACTATGACCCCTAGCACACATATACGTAAAGTCTTTTAGCCAAGGCCAGGACACCACCACTTCATCACTATGATCCCTAGCACACATACACGTAAAGTCTTTTAGTCAAGGCCAGGACACCACTACTTCATCACTATGAGTATGACCTCTAACACACATACACATAAAGTATTTTAATCAGGCCAGGACACCACCACTTTATCACTATGACCCCTAAATCATATACACACACATGTAATATCTTTCAGTCAGGCCAGGACACCACTACTTCATCACTATGACCCCCCAACATACATAGACGTAAAGTCTTTTAGTCAAGGCCAGGACACCACCACTTCATCACTATGACCCCCAACATACATACACGTAATGTCTTTTAGCCAAGGCCAGGACACCACCACTTCATCACTATGACCCCTAACACACATACACGTAAAGTCTTTTAGTCAAGGCCAGGACACCACCACTTCATCACTATGACCCCTAACACACATACACGTAAAGTCTTTTAGCCAAGGCCAGGACACCACCACTTCATCACTATGACCCCCAACATACATACACGTAATGTCTTTTAGCCAAGGCCAGGACACCACCACTTCATCACTATGACCCCTAACACACATACACGTAAAGTCTTTTAGTCAAGGCCAGGACACCACCACTTCATCACTATGACCCCTAACACACATACACGTAAAGTCTTTTAGTCAAGGCCAGGACACCACCACTTCATCACTATGACCCCTAGCACACATACACGTAAGTTCTTTTAGTCAAGGCCAGGACACCACCACTTCATCACTATGACCCCTAGCACACATACACGTAAAGTCTTTTAGTCAAGGCCAGGACACCACCACTTCATCACTATGACCCCTAACATACATACACGTAAAGTCTTTTAGTCAAGGCCAGGACACCACCACTTCATCACTATGACCCCTAGCACACATACACGTAAAGTCTTTTAGTCAAGGCCAGGACACCACCACTTCATCACTATGACCCCTAGCACACATACACGTAAAGTCTTTTAGTCAAGGCCAGGACACCACCACTTCATCACTATGACCCCTAGCACACATACACGTAAAGTCTTTTAGTCAAGGCCAGGACACCACCACTTCATCACTATGACCCCTAACATACATACACGTAAAGTCTTTTAGTCAAGGCCAGGACACCACCACTTCATCACTATGACCCCCAACATACATACACGTAAAGTCTTTTAGCCAAGGCCTAGACACCACCACTTCATCACTATGACCCCTAACACACATACACGTAAAGTCTTTTAGTCAAGGCCAGGACACCACCACTTCATCACTATGACCCCTAACATACATACACAGTCTTTTAGTCAAGGTCAGGACACCACCACTTCATCACTATGACCCCTAACATACATACACAGTCTTTTAGTCAAGGTCAGGACACCACTACTTCATCACTATGACCCCTAACATACATACACGTAAAGTCTTTTAGTCAAGGCCAGGACACCACCACTTCATCACTATGACCCCTAACAGACATACATACACGTAAAGTCTTTTAGTCAAGGCCAGGACACCACTACTTCACCACTATGACCCCTAACACACATACACGTAAAGTCTGGTCAAGACCAGGACACCACCACTTCATCACTATGACCCCTAACATACATACACATAGTCTTTTAGTCAAGGTCAGGACACCACTACTTCATCACTATGACCCCTAACATACATACACATAAAGTCTACTAGTCAAGGCCAGGACACCACCACTTCATCACTATGACCCCTAACATACATACACAGTCTTTTAGTCAAGGTCAGGACACCACTACTTCATCACTATGACCCCTAACAGACACACATACACGTAAAGTCTTTTAGTCAAGGCCAGGACACCACTACTTCATCACTATGACCCCTAACATACATACACATAAAGTCTACTAGTCAAGGCCAGGACACCACTACTTCATCACTATAACCCCTAACAGACACACATACACGTAAAGTCTTTTAGTCAACGCCAGGAAACCACTACTTCATCACTATGACCCCTAACATACATACATGTAAAGTCTTTTAGTCAACGCCAGGACACCACTACTTCATCACTATGACCCCTAACATACATACACATAGTCTTTTAGTCAAGGTCAGGACACCACTACTTCATCACTATGACCCCTAACATACCATACACGTAAAGTCTTTTAGCCAAGGCCAGAACACCACTACTTCAACATTTAAAAAGCACACTTACTTAAGATCGTACAACAAATTGTTGATAGCCTCAACAACACGCCCTTCGTTGAACCGTGAACCAACCCTATATGACAGCAAACTGAGGTAATTTGGTGTCAATTTGGTCATCGCTGTCCTGCCTCCATAAATTGCCAGCTGGAGAAGATTCAAAGACAAACAATTGACAAAGTATGTCTCCAAAATAACTAACAAAACTGTACTTTTGTCATGACTGATTGAGCATGAGAACCATAGTTTCTTGAGCATCACTGTGGTTTTATTGATAAACAGATGAATATCATAGCAGGAGGGATCTCCAGTGTCTTAGTGGCTAAATGCTCGCCTGCTGGTCTTGTGCTCTTAGGTTCAATCCGCACCGGGATGGATTTAAATTTGTAAAAACTGATCTGGGCACTAAGGGCGACACAGCAAAAAATGGGTACCAGGAAATTTTTTAAGAAATAAAGACACCCAATGTGAGACTGACCACATGACCCAGCTAGTGGAGAATTGACCAATAGAAATATGTCTCAAGCACCATATGTCTAATGATCCAAAGATGTTAAAGAGGTCCTTTACTTTACTTGCACAGAAAGAGAAGAAATAAAGAAAGAAGTCTTACCATACTGGAACTGACGAAAACATGACTGAAAAAGATCAATGTAGGATAATTAAGGTACCATGGGTTCACAAAGAAACAGCTCAATGTTAAATAATATGCGAGGAAGGAAGAAATACCACAATGTAATCTACAAGAAAATTGGCATATTCTTAAACAAATGAATCGGTACAGCTACCTCGGAACAGTCAGAACATCTGATGGGAGATGCTTTGCAGAGATTAGAACAAGAATTGCCATGGCGAAGGTAGCCTTTTGCAAGATGAAAAACATACTGACCAATAAAAAGATATAAATTGAAACAAGAAAAAGAATGTTGAGGTGCTACATAGAGCCTGTACTTTTATATGGATGTGAGGCGTGGACAATGAGCAGACAAGCTGAAAAACAGCTGATGGCTATGGAAATGTGGTTTCTGAGGAAAATGCAAAGAAATCATGGACAGACAGAAAAACCAATGAACAAGTCCTACAAGAAACAAATGAAGATCGTAAACTGATTAGAGACATTAGACGTAGACAGTCAAAATTTTTTGGGCATGTTATGAGAAGAAATGAATTGGAGAACTTGGTGACAACTGGCAAGACCGAAGAGAAGAGACCAAAGAGAAGACCAAGAATTAAATACCTGGATGGCTTGGCCACGTGGCATGGTCGAGACAGAAACACGGAGCTGATCCACGACTCTGTTGATCGAGTGAGATGTCAAAACATGACCGCCCACACTTATCGGCATGGCACATGATGGATGGAGGAAAGAGTCAAAGGGAAGCCAGTATGTGGAAGACAACATCAGGAGGTGGACTTGAAAAAAAGTTTGCCCTCAGTGAACTGTAGGTTGGGGGGGGGGGGGGGGTTGTCCTCAGTGAACTGTAAGTGGAGGTGGACTGTCCTCAGTGAACTGTAGGTGTAGGACACAAGGTGTTAGACTTATACAGCCATCCTTCACTAAGAACAAGGCACTGAATGATGATAATGAACATTCACAGAATGTACTTTTTTCTATATATTTGCCAAACATGTGACAACATATGACGTTCATGACGTTCAAAATGAACAGCGTGGAAGCCGCCAAGACTTGAGATGATGCAAGAAGACAACGTGTCTGCTAGCCGCAGCACAATGCCAGAACCGGAACAAACATTAAATGAAGCTACCAATTCTACACCAGATGAAGCTGCACCTGTAGCCCAACCGATGTCAGAAACTACAATTTTAACTGAAGCCAGCAGCAGCCGTGAAGTTCTCAACAGCACCAAGACTAAGCAGCCCAGTTTACCAAAGATTTCAACATCGGAGGAAAGTACAACAGCTGAGGACTTCACTGGCAAATTACTGCTAAAACATACAAGCGTGGGAGAAGCCAAACTGTCGGCGCCATCAACAGACAAGATAATCAAACTGCTGGAAAACGAGCTGGGAAGAAACAGCATCTACCAGCTACACAAGACACCTGATGGAGTAGTGGTCTCCATCAACAACAACCCGAAGACCACAGCACTTATACAGAAGATCGCACAAGGAGAGAAGGCCGACATCAAGCTCCACCATGGCATCACAGTTCAAGCCACCCGACACAGCATGATGAAACGATGGGTCATTAAATTAGTCAAGACCCATCTCACCAACGACCAGATCAGGGAGATGCTGACAAGGGAGAACAAGAAACTCAAGATCACCAGTGCTGAGAGGATCATCGGAAAGAACAACATCCCCTCTAGTTGTCATAGTAACATCGGAGGACCAAGTGATCCCTCAATACATCAGATGGGACAAGACAGACCAAGTTCCAGAGCATTACATACCGAGAGTGTTGCAGTGCTCTAAGTGCCTGAAGTTTTGGCAAAACCGTGCCACCTGCAAGAGTGAGGTTGAGGTTTGCAGATACTGCTCTGGACCTCATCCATATAGTCAGTGCCAGCATGCAAAGATCGACAAGGACTTCAGGAGGCCTAACACTAACAGCAAGGAAGCTATGAAGATCGCCATCAAAACTAACCTGCCCTATAAAGAGGCTAGGAGGCAGAATGAGGATAAATAACTACTCATAAAAAGCGACAAAGCGCAACTTGAAGGCCAACTGAAGGACCTGCGATCAAAGTTCAACAGCATGGAGGAAGAAAAAGAAAAGATGCAAGAGATTCAGATAACTGCTGCTTAGCACATCCTGGACAAAACGAAGCAAGTTCAGCAGAAGATTGAGCAGGATGTAGTGCGAATGGCTGCTATAAAGGCTGAGACAGAAGAAAGGCTATCAAGCATGGAAAAAGAAAAAGACAAGACGCAGGAAACACAGATAACGGTCGTTCAGCGCATCCTGGACTAAATGAAGCAAGGTCAACAGAAGATAGAGCAGGATGTCGCTCGAATGACTGCTTTAAAGACTGAGAATGAAAAACAGCTAGTAAAAATACAAGATATGAAAGAAAGGACATCAGATACTCTACAAGAGATATTAGCACTGCTCAAGACCCAGACAGCCTCACCCGAACCAGAAGATGCAAGAACACAGACAGAAGAAGAAGCAACAGATGAAGGACGATATCGCTCACCACCAAGATCGAACCGCCCACAACACACAAAATCAAGGAAGACCAAGAAGACGCCCAAACGATCACCAATTACTGGAGCATAGAGAACGAGAGGTAAAGCTCCCTGAAGGAAACAGCACCTTATGACGGGGTGGGCACACAACAACTGCAAGCCTCAACAAGTGCGCGACTCTGTCCAGACATGAAAAACCTCATCAAGAAAGTAACGAATGCAATCAACTCATCAGAAGCCGGGAAGCTGACAACAAGCAGCCCAAAGTACGAAAGACAAACTACAAGCTACACCATAAACAACACCCTTACATAGCCAAGTCAAAAACTCAAAGGCTGAGAGGGGGTACTTGTACCAAAAATTGGATTGGATTGGATTAGTGACAAAATACATGGCACCATCTTGAATCCAGAAAGTCCAGAAGGCAGTAAGGGCCCCTTTTTACATGTGTTCAGGCATTTTTTGGGGGCATATGGTGCTAGCCCTATATTTTCATTGACCAATCGGCACTCTTCTGCACCTAGATGACAGAAATACAACATAGTGTTTAAGATAAACAAGGGCACCCATCATGACTGTCGAATTAAGGTCACTGCGTCAAGAGACACCATGAGGCACCAAATTACAAACAGAAAAGTAAATGTAGCCCAATGACAGACATTGCCTTCAGGGAATGAAGTGTTTGTTAGGCTTCATTATGTTCTAGGCCAGGATATAATGAGGTCCGGTGGCCAATCTCTTCCCCCTCCCCTCCCCATTATCTCGCATTTGATCTCCTAACTGAAATGAGTGCTTTAAGCCAGCACTTTATAACAATTTCCATTCTCACAGTTTTAATAGCAATGACCTATCTCTCAAACTGACAACCCAGCTGAGAGCTCAGATCTCAACCGTTTCCTACTTCCTCAACCCCACAAACCCACACCCTGGCATGAGTCAATTCTGGAAATGATCCAGTATCCATTTTATGAGGCCGGTACAACTTCAGAACCATGCAGGTTATAAAAAGAATTCTGCCACAGATGAGGATTAAACCTGTACAACTGTTTTCATAAATAAGTGCACTAGCCAATATGCTATGCCAACCCTACTTCTAAAGAAATGGGACGCATTAAATATCTATCATGAAAAGAACTTCTATCAAAGGAATGACACAGCGAAGAGAACTTTAAAAGGCCTCACAGACATAACACCATAACTGAAGGCAGCACAGAAAACCCACCCGGACTCAGCCTGGAGGAGTGCCTAGAATCGATAAAATTGGAGGAACGCAGGTACTAGGAATTCAAAAGGCGCTGGGATAAAAGAGAAAAGAAGAAGCCCAAGAAACTCAGGAGACCGATAGTATATCCAGATAGAATTACTGACTTTGAGGATAGACCCGGCTACACGTACTATATAGAAGATGGAGAGATGATCCCATGGCTGACCACTGAGGAAGAAAGCGAAAGGCAACAGAAACTCAAAATCGAAAGTGAAAAAGGGCGCAAAGAGGAAAATGAAAACAGCGAAAAGCTCCTACTGAAAATACACAAAAAGGAGGCAAAAATACCCCCCAAAAAAGTCCTTTTAAGGACTGCAACCAGTCAAGCCAGACAAACCAACAGCCTTCACTAACAAAAGACACCACCAGAGGAGACAGGAACAAAGGACAGCCGCCGACCAATCCCCCAGCTGACGGCACAGACACCAACCAACATAACCAGTCCAAGATAGGACTCACGTGAAGAGCGCACAAGACAAGAATTAGGGTGAATGAACCCACAAAAACCACGGACCTCAACAATAACCACAGCTGAAGAGGCAGGTTGAACGAGACCGAATTTGCAATTTTTTTTTTGGGGGGGGGGGGGGGGGGGGGGGGGGGGTGGAATTGGAATTGGAATCACCATAACAAAGGAAAGGCATGCAACAGTCCAAACTGTTTCTGAATTCTCACCTAGCCTTCTTCCCTGGCCAACAAGCACAAAACATTTCAATGTAAATAATATAGAAGTCTTTGCTTTCAGCTAATCCATTAGAAATCTCCGTCAGTGAATGGATTGATGCATTTTTTAATATCAGTGACAAATGAAAAAGGCTCAACTCCCAATGCAGGGACACTACTTCATTTCATCTCTAAACTTTTCAAACTAGGAACTTAAACTGTTTTTAATCATGAATGGTTCAAACTATCACTATATTTATGCCACTGCTCTTGCAGAAGAAAATGAAATACTCTCATTAACACTGACAATTTAAAGATACTGGAACCTATTTTTATAATACCGAAAGGGACATCTCAGTCAACAACAATCAACATACCACTCTGTCTTCGTACGAGTAAAAGATGATGATATTCTCCTCACAGCGGCCCATACTCCATGTATCCTTCAACGTGTTAGCAAACAGCTGGCCTTGATCTTCCAGGGTGTTCTTTTTTCCACCCAAGCTACAAAAAGAAAGTATTATACATTATATAACACACAAGTATATTTGTACAATTTTGTATGTTTAGTCACAATGAATAAAAAAACAATATAAAAATGTTGGTTATGTTTCAAGCAAATGTTTATCCTCTTTGTCAGGTTCACAACACAAAGAAAGAAATCACAAAAGGAAAACTGTCAAACATAGGACCACAGGTCAACAGAATTGTTGAAATGAAAAAACCAATGTGGTGTTTTCTACTGCTGAGTAAACACGATTAACAATTTCCTTCTTACTTTGCTTTGTGAACCCCCTTCTGGCGTCAGGCAAGTTCTCATAAATTGGACAATTTTTTTTTTCTTTTTAGTTCCATACAGCTCGGAGTTTAATGTTGATTCAGTGGGTCCGTATATCTTTCTTAATTTGCTGCACAGAAGACAATCCTGCAGAACAGGCTCAGCAGTTTGTTTGCTTAGTCTACCTATACAAAGTGGTGAAGCAGAAAATGGACGAACGGTCAAACTTTATTTTCAAAGGGTTAAGAATTGGGCATGCAGGCCAGTCTATCATTGTAGATCCATCAGAAATCTCCGTCAGTTAATGGGTTTATGCATTTTTTAAATCAATGTCAAATAAAAAAGACTAAAAGGGACACTGCTCCATTTGGTGTTTATGTGATGCTATGCTGTTCTGCAGAGACACTAATCAAGATGGAGTAAAACATGGTGAAATTAAGTCAATTCTCTCATCTGTAACTTTTTGTGGTTTGTAACTTCATTCACTAACACAGTAGTCCTGTCCTCATCTCATCTGTAACCTTTTGTGGTTTGTAACTTCATTCACTAACACAGTAGTCCTGTCCTCATCCCATATGTAACCTTTTGTGGTTTGAAACTTCATTCACTAACACAGTAGTCCTGTCCTCATCCCATATGTAACCTTTTGTGGTTTGTAACTTCATTCACTAACACAGTAGTCCTGTCCTCATCCCATATGTAACCTTTTGTGGTTTGTAACTTCATTCACTAACACAGTAGTCCTGTCCTCATCCCATATGTAACCTTTTGTGGTTTGAAACTTCATTCACTAACACAGTAGTCTTGGATTCAACTGTAAGACTGGACTATAAGCCAATAATGATGGTTCTGGAGTTGACACAGCCTTGCAAAACATGTACAAATAATTGTATAAATGTTAAGAAAGTAAAGGTGGCATGGAAGTGAGTTGGTCCTCCCATGTGAGCTAGTACAAATAATAAGGAATTTGTAGTTACAGACCCTACAGAAACATCTAACATAAGTGGTCTATTTACTGTGTGTTTTAATTTATATTAATTGTGTGTGTGTGTGTGTGTGTGGTGGGGGGGGGGGGGGGGGGGGGGGGTTGTGTGGGGTTGTGTGTGTTGTTGTTGTTGTTGTTCTTGGCAAAGGCTTTAATTACCAAAATGTCTGATATGTGTGTTATGTTTTACCTAACTTATTAATATATATACTTTTGTTAATTAACTATTACATAATTAAATTATTTTTTTCAATTTTCGCACTGTGATTCCTATTTGAGGTCCTGGTTACATATGTGCAGGTATTTGTATTTATTGTTTCCCCACAGGATGTGTATGTACGTACATGCATGCATGCATGTGTGTGTATATATATATAAAATGGCACAACATTTCACAGACCTAAGTCCAATGTCTGCCATGTGGTTAACTTTACATGTTAATGCCTGTAGATGGTTTTGGATTTCACTATGGCAACTGTTTGTCTCGTCTTTACCCTTCTTGGAAACCAAAACCATTCCAGAAGCTGCCATCTTGTGAAGCTGTTGAACTATGCTGAAGCAGTTACCTCTTCATAGTGAGAAACACAAGAATCAAAATCACAAAATAATGACTGACCATTCTTTACACTTACTTGGTCTGAATCTTCATTTTCTTCACTAAAGCCACCCCAATGTGATATCCTTTGGGCTGTTGATAGTTCTCGCAGTAATAATTGCTACAGGGACATCTGGTGCCGTTATAAGCTGCATCCTTCAAGACCCAGTTAATGTTGGTGACTATATACAGAGGAAACAAAAATGTAAACATGAAGTAATTATTCCATATTGTGGCTGTCTGACAATATGTTCCATAATTAGAAAAACATGAAATGTGGTAGGCCAGCTTAAAAAGAACACAATCACCAAAAACGCAGAGGTTGTTCATGTTTTTTTCCATTAATGGTATATATTGAGACTGTTTTACTGCAGTTAACCCCATTGCATGTGTGTGTTTCTTGTAACAGTAATGATAGGTAACTGCATTTTTCTTACAGCAGTAATTTTCCTTTTTAACGTTTGCACGCTTTGAACTCAAGTGTAGACCCTACATGTGCTACTACTTCTAACACACTAGGACTTATTTTTGAGAGTAGATTAGCTTTCCCTTTTACCAGTATCCTTCGCCATCAGGCAAACCCACTCTGACTTCGGAGGTAATAGTAGTAATGATAAGTAATTACATGTTTCTGAAGCAGCAAAGATGTTTCTTGAATCTATACACGTGAGTAAACCACATTTGTGTAAACAAAAACTCATGATAATCTCTTTAAAACCATGAGGTGACAATACCAAAAAATATGATAGCGTGTTTTATAATATTTCAACTATGTTGCTTTAATATATGTTTAATTATTTTTATAGTATGCACCTGACGAGACACAGTGAAATAAATCAGGCTATAAATTGCATAATAATAATAAATTGTTTGTTTCTTCATTCTTTAAATTACATGTTTCTTGTAGCAGTAATCATATGTGTAACAAGACATTCCTTTAGGGTTTGTTAATCCCTTTATAAGACAATTCTGTAGTTTAACTATAAATTCCCTGTGTAAGTCATGTCAGTAGGGTCTGTAACTACAAACTGCTTTTACAAAACAATTCTCTAGGGCCTATAACTACAAATTCCTTATATAAGACATTTTTTTACAAAACAATTCTCTAGGGCCTATAACTACAAATTCCTTATATAAGACATTTTTTACAAAACAATTCTCTAGGGCCCATAACTACAAATTCCTCATATAAGACATTTTTTACAAAACAATTCTCTTTAGTAAGCTCATTTTTAGCCTCAGTTAATACAATTATGAAATTATTTTTTATAAGTCAAAAGACTTTGAATATAAATGTTATAGACGAGTTCTAAGAATATCTTGGGTAAAGAAAAGAACAAATGCATTCCATACTTCAAGAGTTGAATATTGAATAAGGTTGGCTATTAAAGACGATAAAACAAAGAAAATTGAAATATTTTGGTCACTTGAAATGTCACGAAAGTTTGGAGAGAACAATAATGGAAGGGTATATGCCTGGGAAGAGAGGAAGAGGAAGGCCAAAGAGAAGATGGGTGCAGGATGTGGCGGATGATCTCCAGATGGGTGTGTCAGATGTGGGACATCTTGCTTATGATCGAGAGGTTTTCCGGAAGGTTGTTATGGGAGCGAGGTTCTGCAAAGGACATGCTACTGAATGAATGAATGAAGTCAAAAGAAAAAGAAATAAAGGAAATTTCATTAAAAAATTAGTAATGTTAATTATTATTCATTACATCATGAGTACCATAAGTGAATATTCATAAAACATAAGAAATAATTGAGAGTATTCATAGGAATGTTGGCACTGTGGCTTCGGCATAGTGAACACTAGGAATGTTGGCACTGTGGCTTCGGCATAGTGAACACTAGGAATGTTGGCACTGTGGCTTCGGCATAGTGAACACTAGGAATGTTGGCACTGTGGCTTCGGCATAGTGAACACTAGGAATGTTGGCACTGTGGCTTCGGCATAGTGAACACTAGGAATGTTGGCACTGTGGCTTCGGCATAGTGAACACTAGGAATGTTGGCACTGTGGCTTCGGCATAGTGAACACATTTAACAATTTTCTTACATACTAAGCCAAGAGTTCAGACACCCTCTGCAGACGATTTGGAAGCAGACCAACTTGTGTTGATTCCAATGTTATGGGCGTCTGTCATTCAGAACACAATTAGCATACTACTGAATTTAAAAACCTGGGAAGGTTAACCCGGTCAACAAATGCCTGAAGAAGTCGGATGTGTCGGCCGAAAGGCACAAATATTACAACTCTGCTGTAAACAGGTAAAATGCAATTACGTCCAAAATAAACATGCCGGTCGAACGAAGAAAAAGAGGAATGTAGAAACTGCTTAGTAATCATAAAAAGTAAACAAATTATATGCTTGATTGTGACGTCCTGTAAAGGACATGCAACTATTATTCATAGAAATGTGAGTACATTTTAAAATATAGTCATAGTAATGTGAGTAATGTCAATGAATATTTGTAAAGATATAAGTAATATAGCATCAAAATGTCAGAATAACGGACATTAGATTAAACAAAGATGTACCAGAAAAGCTCTTGAGAGACAAACCAAACAAACACTGATAGGAAAGAATAATTTTTATGAATAATTAAGAAGGGTGCTGACTGTAATCTTTATAAATATCAACTTTGAGAAGTTTACACCTCTCAACATTACTTACTGTGGTCTCCAGTTAAACCATTAGGGTCGCATATGTATGAAGGCTCATCAGAATTCAAGCCACACTTCCGGGGCTCCACACTTGGGTTGTACATTTCATCAGGAGACCATTCATGTTTTGAGGATTGACTAGAAACCCAACATGGAGCAATTACCAGCAAAGCTACAGCAATAAAGGACACCATTGTGTCTGAGGAACCTAAAGATTCAAGAGAAAAACACACATACAAGAAGGAAAACAGAAGAAAACATCACAAAAACATTATCATCATCATGTGCCCTGCTAAGTTGTCATAGGCATTGATGTCTCTCCACAGATCTCGGTCCTTGGTGTTCTGGATCAACTCTGCTGATGATGTTCCTCCATGCCACAGTCTCAGTCCATCCAGCATCATTTCTCTCGGACTGCCTCTGCTTTTCCCCCCACTTATCTTTCAAGCCATTATGATGTTTTCCTGTGCCTTTCTTCTCATCACATGACCAAAGAAAGCTGTTTGTTTCTTTTTTATATATAATGTATATAATGTTCTACTTTCATTTGTCTCTTCCAGGCAATCGTTGTTAGTTACTCTGGCAGTCAAAGGTATTCGCAACATTTGTCTAATGAACTACATCTCAGTTGTTTACAAATTCTTCCTAAATTATTCACTCACATTCCATGATTCACTGCCATACAGCAAGACATGTTATATATATATATATAACATTTCAGAACTCTCTTTTTCACATTAAAGGACAATGACTTAAGATACAGTGGTACCTCGGGTTACGAACGTCTCAGGTCACGAACAACAACTTTGAAAATGTTATGTCTCTGGTAACGAACAGTGCCTCGGGTTACGAACGAATGCGAGAGAAAGAGTGAGAGCAAGGTGTAACGTTGGAGACAAACGATCGCATACAGTACAAACAGTACTACAGATGAGCTTGTGGATCTTCAGAATGAACAGCTAAAGACATTAAAGGAGGAGCAGTCGTCCGATGATGAGGAGTCAGTGACCGTTTCAACTGCCAGAATTAAAGAAATTTGCAGCAAGTGGGCAGACATCGAAGACTTCATTGTGAACCATCATCCAAACAAACTTGCTGCTAACAGGGCAGTAAACCTGATGAATTATAACACGATGGCCCACTTCAGAAAGATTCTCCAACAAAGGAAGTGACAAATTTCCCTTGATAGTTTCTTGGTGCAGAAAGATTCCCAGTCGGCTGCCAAGAAACAGCAACAAGATACTCCTGAAACTAATGATTCGGAATAACAAAGAAAGTGATAAATTTCCCATGATCATTTTCTTGGTGATAAAGATAGACTAAATCTTTTTTTTTAATTGGTTGTTTTCTTTCTCTTTATTTAATACGTGAAGTACATGTATTCTTTGCGTTTTGTCAGGTAAACGACCGGATGTTAATAAAAAAGAATGATTCTTTCATCTTGAAACGGACTGTCTTTATTTCACTGATTCCAATGTTTCGGGTTACGAACGTTTCGGGTTACGAACTGAGTACTGGAACAAATTAAGTTTGTAACCCGAGGTACCACTGTACTTTTCATTTTCTGAAATGCAGCTGTTCCTTGACTTATTTTGCTCTTCATCTCATAACAAAAACAAAACATTAATTTTAAAAACTAAGGACACACATCTCTTGGTTTAGATACAGGATTGTTGAGCCAAGAAATAATTATAAATCAAAAACAAAAAATTGTTACCTACACACTGTCTTTTTCTTTGTTTTCACTATCATAAATAAGTGTGCCCTATCTGGCATCTGGTTTTCATTGATTGCCTGCCCTTTGGTCACATGTTCATATCCCCAAAAAGGCAAATTGTTTTAAACTGACGTGGGCTCTCAAGTTGACCCATCATAAAATGGGTACTTGGAAATGTACTGGTAAGGAAATGATGCCGGAAATATAATGACCACATCACCTATCGAGTATCGTTTTATAAACATATAGGGCTAGCACCATATACTCAATATATGCTTCATGGGGTCTCCATGGTGAAGTGGTTAAATTGCCTTCCTCAAGCTCCAAAGGTTATGGGTTCAATTCCTGACACCGTTAACTGGTTCACGAGTGCAATTTTCTCGGGGACTCCTGGGAATCGTCGCTGAAGCGTTTGTGCTTTGTGCGACACTTACTGCAGACCATCTTCCAGAAAGATACAGAGCAAGATAGGATTAAACCCGGTGCAATGAAGTCGATCCTCTTGTCTTAAACCCCCTTCAAACTGAATATACCTTATGGCATTTATTTTTACAAATCTGGTCTAAGTTACATTTATTTTTACAAATCTGGTCTATGTTACATTTATTTTTACAAATCTGGTCTTTGTTACATTTATTTTTACAAATCTGGTCTTTGTTACATTTTTACAAGTCTGGTCTATGTTATTTTTTAATGATTCATGCCAAGATGTTTTCAATTAAAGTGCATCGCTTCTTTCCTGGTCATTTAAAAGTCTTACACTATAAGTTAAATAGCACTTCATTCTTTCTACTCTATTTTTATTCATCAAGGTTGGTTGCTTGGTTGGTCAGTTTTCAATCCTCTGAAAGAATGCCAGTTTTAACTCATTAAGTCCAACGCATGTTCTGGTTGTCTGAGCCCTGAAAAGGACTTGCATCTACTGGAGTTAACCTGGTATAGACTTTCCTCTTGACCAGATACCGAAGTATAATCTCTGCATGGAACATGTTGCAAAGTTCTCCTTCCCCTCTCCAATTTCAGAAACCAGAGAGCTATGCAAAGCCAGCATTGGAACTTCACACCGGTAGAGAGGCATGAAGATCTTTGGAACATAAGCCACAATGAGCACCAAGATTGAGAATAAAGTGCACCACAGACAGATGTTCCAAGGTCTTGGCAAATGTGAGACCTGGTACTGGCCTTGTGACCTTAGCAACCCTATTACATTATTTTTATTCATTGTAAATTTTATACCCCTCACCACACATTAAAGAACAATGGTGGAATACTCATCATAAATTGTATACCATTTTTCACGACTTGGAGAAGAATGGTGGAATATTTTTTATAAACTGTATATATTCTCTAAACATTAGAGAACAATAGTGGCAGTGGAATATATATCATAAATTGTACATCATTCACCATGAATTAGAGAAAAATGGTGGAATATTCATCAAAAATTTTATTTCATTCTCCACAAATATGAGAACAGTAATGAGATATTGCTGGGCTCCTTGGCCGAGGGGTTAGCAGCTTTCTCCGTAACCCCGAATACTCTAGTGGTTGACGCGAGCACGCGAGAATTGGAAGTGGTTTGAGTCGCGCCAGTGACTTATGAGAGTATGGAGCCGGTCGCTCAGAAAGCAATGGCAAACTCATCATCATCATCATCTTCTTCCACTTCTGCCGTCAAGCGTCGTGGGGAGGAATAATTTGCGTTCCAGCGCCTGGATGGCAGCACTGGATAGTGTCATTCCGTGTGGTTGTACAATGTCTTTGATGTCGTCAATCCATTTTCTTCTTGGACGTCCTCGTGGTCTCGTCGCAGATAATCTTTGATGTAAGGCCAGTGATAGTAGTTGCTGATGTTGCATTCTAACGACATGGCCAAACCACTTGATCTTCTGTCTTTCAACAAATGTGGCGCAAGGTGTTGATCCCACAGTCTGTCTGATAATAGCATTTCTTACTCGGTCTCGGATTGTTAAGTTGGCAGCTCTCCTCAGGCATCTCATTTCGCAGGTGTTGATTTTGCGAAGGTGTAATTTGGATAAAGTCCAGGTCTGAGATTGGTAGCAAAGGGTTGGTGTGAATATGCTGTTTATTATCTGTCGTTTTGCGGGCATGGGTATATTTGGATGTTTCAGTAAGGGTGATAGTTGATATGTAAGTGCACTAGCTTTTTGACATCTGATTTCAATTTCTCTGTCTAATCTGCCATCTTCTGTGATCATACTTCCAAGATATTTGAATTCTTTAACTTGTTTCAGAGTTGTGCTATTTATCTGTATACTTAGTGGGCCTGGCGATCTGCTAACTCGCATTACTTCGGTTTTGGCTGTATTTATGCTCATATTGTATCTCCTGCATGTTGAACTCAGATTATTAATATGACTTTGCAGTCTGCCCTTGTCGCTATAAAACAGGCACTGATCGTCTGCAAATTGAAGTTCATTTATTTCCTGTGGATCAGTTGTTTCATCTGGAGTAAATGTTCCAAATTTTCTGAATCTGTTCTGTTGACACTTGCTTCTTTGGAAATTCTGTCCATGTAGATATTAAATAGCAGGGGAGAAAGCACACATCCCTGTCTCACTCCTGTATTGACTGTGAATATATCTGATATACCTTCTTGTGTTCTTGCTGCACTTCGGCTCGAGTGGTACATGGCTATGACGTTTTCTAGCAGTTGCCCTTGTATCCTATAGTCTTCAAGGATGGTCCATAATTTGTATCTGTCTACTCTATCGAAAGCCTGATCTACAAACATAATATTCAGCTGGTCACTATATTTGATAGTTTTTTCACATATTTGTCTAAGTGTAAATAGTGCATCAGTGCAACTTTTACTTTTCCGAAAACCGAATTGTACTTTGCTTAACTGTTGTTTAACTATGGATCTAGCTCTTTGTTCCAATAGTTTTGCATACATTTTCCCTGTATGGCTCAGGAGTGATATACCTCTGTATGTTTCGCACTCTCTCATATTGCCTTTCTTTTTCCATATTGGTACTATTATTGCCTGTTGCCAATCATCTGGGACTTTTCTTTCTTCCCATGCTATATTAAAAAGTCTTGTTAGCCATTTAACTCCTGTTTGTCCACAGGCCTGAATAGCTTCTGTGGTTATTCCATCTGGACCTGGTGATTTGTTTTTAGGACTTTTCTGTATAACTCATTAACTGCTTCGACTTCTGCAGGTATGAAATTTGGTTCTTGCTGTCCCTGGCTTTTAGGCACAAAAGTGAGGTTTTCTATGTTATGTGTGGGGTTAAGTAGTTCTTGAAAGTATTCTGCCCACCTTGCTAGTCTTTGTTGTGGATTAAATATAGGTATACCTCTGGCAAACTACTGAGCGTAATCTTGCCAAGAAATCAACATACAGCTGAAAGATGCTGATGTTGACAGCGATGTCCTGTAAAGGATATGCAAAACATTTTTTCAATAGGATATTATATTCATAAATAAATTAAACTGTATGCATGTCCTACAAAACAGAGAACTTACTACTTACTTAGTAACTTAACTGTGGCATTAGACTTGTTAACCAGCTTTTGTGTTTTTGCATGCATTTTTTAATTATATACTATACAGTATGGTAGTGTTCTCTTACTGAAGTTTCACATAGTACTTTAACCTACTCACAGTAACTTAGTAACTAAATAAAACTGCTGTATTCACCAACGTCAAAATGGGGAGGAGGAGGGGGCGCAACCGCAAACAAAAACTGCCTTATGACTTAACGTTCTTTCTTATTTTTTTTTTTTACAAGAGTTGATGATGATTGATTAGTTCAATACATTTTATACTGACCTTTTATTGTTGCTTTCAGAAGCTTTGTTATATTACAGGGCAGAATATCTAATGACCATATCACACTATCTAAAATGACGATGTAATTAATCACCAAACCAAAATATCTTCCATTTCTTTCGATATAAACTCACTCACTGAAACTGGCCGACCTGCAGGATTGGCACGAACTTGAACATGAACTGAACAAATACACTACTACACAACTGCAAAACAGTTGATTGCAGTGTAGCACAGTACCTGACCTACATTAAAATACAATTAACAAAGTTTACTTACTGCGCTTTTTGTGAGGGATACAAGTGGTCGTGGATTATTGGGACAGGTTTCACAGGCACAATCCCAGTCCAGCTACATTCCATACAAGGTGATGAGTGG
Organism: Cepaea nemoralis; assembly: GCA_014155875.1. Taxonomy (NCBI): domain Eukaryota; kingdom Metazoa; phylum Mollusca; class Gastropoda; order Stylommatophora; family Helicidae; genus Cepaea; species Cepaea nemoralis. Next base: position 11,641 of record JACEFZ010000481.1, on the reverse strand, counting down.
GTTTGCTCAGCCTCCAACAACCACTCCTGCTGTTTCCGGTAAAGGGGCACTACTGCGTAACCCATATACAGTTGGTTATTTCAAATGGGATAGTTAGTTGTAGCCATTTTAGTAACATTTTTTAAATTGGATTTTAACTATGCAATCTACATAGTTGGATACCTCTTGGAAAAACAAATCTAACTGTACCTCATTCAAGTCTGTAGGTCAATTCTAAGCCAAGATATTAATGTTTAAATATCAATCAATCAATCAGGTTCCGTCTCCGCAATGAAGGTTGGCTGCAATGGATCTCCAACACTGTCTGTCTCTTGCCTTGACTGTACATTCTGTCAGGCTGATGTTCGTCCATCTCTTGGTATTATCCTGTTGTATCGTTGTCTACCTCTTGCTCGCTTGCCTTCAATCTTGTCTTCCAGTATGGTTTTTATAAGAGTATCATGTCTTTTAACGTGGCCAAAATATTTCACTTGTCTCCTCTTTATTTCTTTCATCAACTCTCTCTTCATTCCCAGTTTTCTTAGGACCTCTGCATTTGATTGTTTTTGTTTCCATGAAATACGACATATTCGTCTGTATATCCACATCTCCAGGGCCTCTATGCGACTTTCTAGTTGCTTGTTTGAATAACGATTACACAAACAATAGATTGCACGATTTATTGCCTGGCATATTTCGCTGCATCTCGTCAGGTACATACTGCAGAAATCACACAACTTACGTGAAATTAACTAGATAAATCCTTCAAGCTGAAATATACACATGTTCGCACAGTAATGTCAATTGTCTACCACGGTAATTTTAAGCTGACTAACATGTCTTTCTGTTTGCACAAATCTGGCTTGCATATTAATGTACACACATTAATGTTTGCGTATTTCTTCTCAGTTACAGTAGTCGCATATCCTTTACAGGACGTCAAAGTCAACTCCAGCATTTGTAGATTGTTCGTGATTTCTCGGCAAGTTTACCTTTAGTAGTTTTCCATTGCTTTCTGAACGACCGGCACCCATACCATTTAAAAATAAAACGCGAGGCGATCTGCTGCCAAGTCGCACGCAGCTGTGTTTCGAACTCGGGTAGCGGGATTATGAACTGTGTCCGTAACATATTCGCCACGGAGCATGTCAAATGGGATAAGAAATATAATAACGCGTAGTGCTCGGGCTTATGGACGTAAATGGCAGGCGCAGATATCAAAGGACACACAACTAGACAATATAAACGGTTGAAAGTCATAGGTATGTCGGGATTGGATCCTGCCACCTCCAAATGACGTCAGTGAATAGCTGAAGGAACAAATGTGTGCTAACTGGGGGGGAGAGGTGTGGCAGTTTCGAAGCTTGTATTTGTTGAAGTAATCCAGAAGTTTCAGAAATGACTAGAGATGGTGGGTGATGCACTCCCCGACATCTCGGCAGTTAGCACACTTTCAAGATAGAAAAGTACAGTGAAGTGTGGTCGCTGACCCGAGATAAAACGTGGATACTGTCAGAGTCTTCATTGTAGAGTTAGACTCTAGGTAGCTGAGTTATGTATCCAACTTCGCGTTTGCGAAGTGTTTAAGCAGTTGAGTCTAAAGGGACAATCGAGTGTTTGGAAATTTTTATTTTAAAAGAGTATGCGAGGCTGCTAAAAAGGTCTCCCGCTTGCTGTGGGATAGTCGAAGGAGTGAAACAAATCTATGCAGTAAAATGGTTCAGGTTTCTGCCTGCAAAGTGGGGGAGGACCACCCGTCCGTCATGTCTCTCGCCCAAGCGAGGAAACATTTGCTGTCTCGTGTCGACTCATTGCCACAGCACTAAAGTAAATATAGTGCACCTAAGCCAGGGACGCTCCGGAGTGGTCGAAACACTACACTGTAACGATCAACTGGATCGAAACATGTCGACCAAAGTCCAACCTATGCAGCCTAGAATCAAAAGTCGTTAGTGATGATACAAGTAGTTTTGCGAGGACAACACTCTGCAGCAGAAACGGGACGATGGCAGGAGATTCCAATACCACATTTAAATAGCCAAGAAGAAGAGCTGGCTTCCTCTGGGTGGGTGTAGGAGAGCGGCTCCCAGGGGCGTCATTAGGGGGGTGCGGGGGTGCGGGCCGAACCGGGTGACACCATCAAGGGGTGACACCAAAATAAAAAAATTGCATAACTCTTGACAAAGTAGTGACCAAGTTAAAGGCATTAAGACTTTTTCTGCAGGAGAAGCGCAGTCACTTAGTGGAGCATGCAATTGAACAGGCACTTTTAAAAGCAGACCAATTTGGAATAACAGTAGAGAGAAGATTAAGGTTCAAGAAGAGAATGGCAGGGGAACAACTCAGAGATGCTTCAGATGCTGGACTCACTATGCAAGAAGAAACAATAAGGGCGATGCTGGAGTGTATTGATCGTTTTCATTCTGAACTCCAGACCAGATCAACAGCGATCAAGGAAGTAGCAAATATGTTTGAGGCTGTTCAAGCCAAGAGTCTTCTATCAGCAACTGAAGAAGAGTTGCTGGTGTCAGTTCCAAAATTGACCACTTTCTATGATGCGCTATCCGAAGTAGAGCTTTTAAAAGAAATACCAAGGCTGAGAAGACACCTGAAGGCAGCAGATATTGATATCCACAAAGCCAAAGACTGGTCAATATTTGATATTTTAAAATTCATAGTTGACTGGGATTTCCTTGAATCTCTCCCAATACTCTCACTAAGCCTACAACTATTTCTTACGATCTGTGTGTCTGTGGCTTCATGTGAGAGGAGCTTTTCAAAACTGAAACTTATAAAGAACTATTTGCGATCAACCATGGGACAGTCAAGACTTTCTGATCTGGCTATATTATCAATTGAAAGTGATATGGTGAAAGATATTGATTTTGATGATGTGATTGACAGGTTTGCAGCTTTGAAGACCAGGATGGGAAACTTTTAATTTTAAATAACAGAAATTTTAATGTTAAATAACAAAAATGTAACTTTGTCCGAGTTTGTCGAAGTTCTTTATTTATGTTTTACCTGAAGTATTGAAGTTATATTGTTCAATTTGTTTTCTTTCTTATGTCCTTATTAACTTTTTGACTTATTTTACAAACATTACTATATGCGATTATAATTATATATGGTACAGGAACACTCGGAAGAAAACCATGGTGAAAGTCTAGAGGGGTGACACCAAGAGTTTACCGCACTGGGTGACACCAACCCCAGTGACGCCAGCTACAGCTGTGAATTGGCTACGAAGAAGGCATCACGACAGCAATACTGTCTATTGGGCTATAGCAAACCATCGATGTAGAAGCGAGAAAAGAGGCCATGGGACGAGAAAAGAGCTTGCGTTCTCGCGATGAAATGGTGCGGTGATAATTTAGGCAGATCAAGATGCATCGGATGTACAGTGTTTGCCTCCCCGAAGTGCGAACACGGGTAGGCGTAGGTTAATAACGAAACACGATTAAACATCTCGGGAGGTGATTACACGTGTTAACGCTAGAGATGCGAACACACGACATGAGAAAGACACCTGGCAGCCATGAGTCGTTTGGGCCTGGCCCCCTGAGTCAAGGAATTAAAGATGTAAAGACATTATGAGAAGGAGGACAACTTCTGACGATCGGAGATATCCTATCGCGCTTGCTTCGCGGTGATGTACTGAGCAATGACTGACTGTACTACTATTCCATTCGACACACAGCTGTGCGCGATATGGCAGCAGACCGCGTTGCGTTAGTTTTTTACGAAATGGTATGAGTGCCGGTCGTTCAGAAAGCAATGGCAAACTACTGAACGTAAACGTGCCAAAATATCACAACAGCAAACAACTTTTGTTTTTTGCTTAACTGCTATTCCAACATTGAGTTCCTATTCACGATAGATTACGAATTATGCATTCAGAATTCCATAGAAGCATTGGAGATTTGTATGTTGTGTTTTGTGTATGTATTTGTTTGCTGATGAAGGCTAGTCGCCGCAACGTCCTCTATGTGACGTAATTCTGTTATGTAAAGCTGCATTACTTTGTGTTATTTTATTTTGTCTACATGTTCAGAACAATGGCGGCTGACTATGTCCCATAATTGACTGGTTTTTACTTTTGCGAGAACCAAGTGATGACTGTGAATCTACAACCGTGGCCAGACTGCGAGAGCAGCAAATTAAAAGAGGGGTGGCCAAACAAGAACACTACGCAGGAAGCCAAAGAAGATTGATAAACCAACACAGAACTGGTGTCGTTAGCCGCTACACGCTGCGGGATTTGCTGAGGAGGGGATCCGAGCACTTATGGACTGAATGGTTCGATGTGCAATGAGGATGATCTGTCGACTAAGTAACTATTAACTGGTTTTTGTGCCTTATGCAAAAATGTGTGGCTGCTGGTCTTCTGGATTGACTGCCGCTTCCTTTGACAATGAACTTTGCTTTCGTGGACTGTTGTGTTGTGTCGCGGTAATTCTTGGAGTTGTCGATCGATGAAAGACTGTCGCGCCATTCGTCTACAGGCGGCAGCCATCCTTTGAAGTTTGAGACAGACTGTCCTGGTGAAAGTCGGTAAGATCTTTTGTTGTGGGGAAAACATTCTCCAGATTACAGACCGGCAAGACTTTTTGAAGTACCGGGACAATTCCCCAGATGAAAGCGGGATATACGCCTAGTGTCTAGACAGATTTGTGACGTCATTCAGACACAGTATTAAAACAGTCTGGATAAACAACTTTGGCGGGAGTCGACCAAATGTTATGAGACAACAAGGACGTGTGTGATGTTCCTGGTTTGATTATGGAGAGAGACTACAGTGTCTTATGTTGATTTACATCGGCGGACATTATCCATTGTGTGATTTCGTAGTCTCAATTTCAAACAGGAATAAATATATGGTATTTAATTAAATAGACCCAAATTAGCTTATTCTTAGGAATCGAGTGTAGTAATGTGCGTTATGAGAACGTATTATAGGAGCGTCGGCAGCAGTAGGCTATCGCGGTGCTTAAACTAGCTAGTGTGAGATATCAATTAACTCAGTGAGTTAAGAACAATGTAGTGGGATGATATTTAGGGAGATTGAGGATGGTTGGGGGGGGGGGGGGGTAAAGGAAATGTCAAATGGTAGGATCTTCCAGTAGGGTATCTACTGGGTTTCTGCACTTTTCCTTTAGTCTTTTCTTGTCTTACCATGACTCAGACCGATGTGATGAGCTCCTCTGCCTTATGACAGAGTTTAGTTCTCTGTTATATATCTGAGTGCAGCCGTCGGCCTACACTCACCTAATAAAGGTCGGAATCGGGTTGCTCTCACCAGGTGTGTTCTCTCTTCAACAGGTTCCACTATGTTTTCCAAAAAGTAGCAGAAAAGTATGGCTCGATCATTGAAGGCGGTTTTTTTACTCAGCGGCTTTTGCACTGGGCCCATAACCCAGAGGGTCTGCAAGAACCTGGCCTCTGCTGAGCAGGAACCGATGATCATATAAGAGTGATTCCTCAGTGGTAGTTATCAGCATAGTATAGTGAAGATACTTACAATACCACCAGTAACAGGAACAATAGTAGTTATACAGAGACATTGAAAATTAACATTGTGTTTTCCAATTGGTGAATTCCGGTGTGAAATTAACTACTAACATTTTGTGTCAAAGTGACAGTAAACATTATTTTACTGTACAAGTGTTATCAGATCCCAGAACTTTTAGTGACATATTAGTTACACTGTGTGTGTCAGATTCATGGTCAGTATTGGACTATATCCACTATTGGTGACCAGGCATCCGGACTATCCAAGAGCTATTGGAGGAAGTCGACATTTGGCCGGAGAGACGCATCATTTGGTGAGGTCTTCTGTACTTGATCTATGGTGCTGTTTTGTGGCCAGTACTGTGATGAAGCAGACTTTGATCCTGAGCTGTTCGGTCTGATTCTACATACACTCTAGATTATACGACAGACATCCTACACATACACTTTGCACATACCTGACACTTTTCTTTATTAAATTAATTTGTCATTTTTGTTAAGCTAGAGTTGTGTGGTATGTTTTGGAACAGAATGAGAGGGGGCATGGTCCAGTGGTATGAGAGAGAGAGAGAGAGAGAGAGAGAGAGAGAGAGAGAGAGAGAGAGAGAGAGAGAGAGAGAGAGAGAGAGAGAGAGAGAGAGAGAGATCCAAGGACTGACGGGGTGTTGTGGACAGAAATCCAGAAGATCCTCAAGATAATGATATGGGGTTAAAAGAATGTGGGTGTTGATTCCCCTCACCCCAGGGACGACACTTATTACGAGCATGTTGGCATTCTGGAGATAGCATTATGTTATGTTGTTTTGTTGCGTGACCTACATTTCGGAGAAAGAATGGCGTTGCTGGCTAGAAAACATATAGAAACGGAACAATAACCAATAACATCTAGAAATATCGAGACTTTGTGGGTGAATATCTGGTTGGGAAAGTGACTGCCGCTTCCATCAAGGATGATCTGTGTGTTTCGTAGGGGACTTCATCAACATCTAGAAACTGTCGAGACTCTGTGGGTGAACATCTGGTTGGGAAAGTGACTGCCAGTTCCATCAGGGATGAAATGTATGTTTCGCTGAGGACTTTTGTGGTGACTATTCTGGCGGCGGCATTATGCACAGTGTGCTTGAGCTGGCCGTTGTTTGTAGAGACTCCTGTCTTTTCCACTTTTCGCATGGGGCAGTGGGGACCATTTTATGTGATATTTACTGGCACGGGAACGGAGCATAATGGGGACGATCCTTTGCTGTGATGTTGGAATGACTAACTACGGTTTTTAAACAATGGTATATATAAGGTCCAGTTGTTCAGAGAGCAATGGCAAATTACAACCAGCTAAAAAATGCTGGAGTTGACTGCGACGTCCTGTAATGGATATACAACTAACTTTATATGTGTACAACCTTGTAACACGTCACCGGAATTCCCTCTTTGTATATTTAGAAACGGTTCCTAGAATACCACATATCTACACAGTATCAGCAGAAAAGGCGTTGATGATATCAAACCACAAGCACCTTCGTTGTGTGTAGTTCGCTATATGCATACTCATTGATTGTAAGTATGAGCAAATGTCCTAAACCACCATAGAGTCTAGATATATTAATATTGTCATCGAATGTGATACATTTCTGTTATTTTATACTTCAGAGGCGGATTTAGTAGCAGCACGCACGGTAGACAACAAACAACAGGTTGAACTTTGAACAGGTAAGGTTTTCCGCTAAATATAATATTAATAAATTATTGTAATGGCCAACTTGAACGGGAAGTTATGTGCTAAGCAGTTGCTGAGTTGGTTCCAAATATCGATACGTCCGATCATCGATAAGGGAAGGGACCCATACCCAATCAAATTAAATAGGACGGCACAAAGAACACTTCTGAATGAATACTTTTGGTATATTAAAAATCATTATCATCATAATAATAATGGTAGATTATGCAACACGCATTGAGAAAGTGGTCAAGCCGTTTGACTCGTGCTCCGAAGGTTGTGGGTTCGATTCCGGGCCGCGTCCTTTGGTTTACGTTACGAGTTAAATGTTTCGGAGACTCCTGTGGGTCGTCGCTGAAAGCTACGGAGTTCGTGCTTTGTGCGACGCTTTCCGAGCTGCGAAAAGAGACCGAGCCATATGAGATAAAACCCCGATGCAATGAAGTCGACCCTGTCGACTTTTAAGGCGACTTTATTGAGAAAGGGGGGTGAAAATTATTTTGAATTTCCACTTACCAAGATTCCTTCATCTATGATGATAATCCATTAAAATTCCCCAAATATTATAAACTTTTCTTCTTTCAATATCACAAAAATTGCTCCTTGACCCATCAACTATTCATGTGCACCTATTTTGAAGCGTTTCATGTTCATATAAAACGATCAACTATGTAGTCAAATACTTGGCAGAGGTGTACGAATTGTATGCAATTAAAGATTGAGAACCCATATATTATGTATACCATTTACATTATTAATTATCACATACAGTAATACTCAGCTTATTTGTGATAGACTGCAAAGTAAACTGTGTGCCTCTCATTGAAATCTGAGCAAACATTACTCGACCTGTGTCATTAGCTAGATTGATATAGCTTTCTGCACATAACGCAGATGTATGCTGCTTTCACAATCCTCACTAGACGAATACCTGCCGAACTGGCACTCACGAGCAGACTCACAAGGAGTAGCATAGGACGGGTCCTATCATGTTCGCTTTTGTGGTGTGGTGGTTGTGGTGGTGGTGGTGGACATTATATTATCACTAAATAGACAATGTTCCACCAAAAGGGTGATAACTCCTGATGACAATTATTGATTTTTTATCGATTTCTAAAAAGGGGCGTTGTGAATGACTCATCAGAGTGGGTGTGACGGTATGGTCAAGAGACCTGTCGGTTTGTGTATCGGGAGGGTACTATAGTGGGGGAGGGGTGGGGGGGGGGGTGTAGGACGTGGACAAGTGACCCCTCGAGGTATACAACAAAAACATTCAAAATACAAACAAATCAAAGAAGAAAATAATAATTGTAAATAAAGGGAAAAACATGTAAGACAAACATATAAGAGTATTGAGCATTACATATCCGCAGAAGTAGGAGTTGTGGCTAATGGGGCAAGAAACGCAGCTATGCTGGAAACAGGCACAACCACATCACATACGGAAAAAAAACTCTGGATGAACGAAGAAGAAGAAGAAGAACATACATATTTAAATGAGAAGATCTTTGGTGGATATACTATCAGGTTGGCACTCGTTATAAAACCCAATTTTTTCGTTGTGGAGATAAAAACTGTCGCTGATTGTTAAAAGTATGGTTTAGTATCATAGAGTTTTAAGTGAGAGAGTTAAGTTTTAAGAGAGAGGCTTAAGTTGGAACATCATAAAGTTATGCCACAGTGGACTGTTTTGTCAGAAAGGAACACTGTGGGACTGGCTTGAGGAATTGATAGGAATTACCAGGTGATAGGCACTCATATGTGGAGACTTCAATGCTAGGAACAGAGACTGGGACAGTAGTGGAGAAAACCGACAGGGAATTGCCCTACGGATGCCATGGGGACTCCGATGTGGTCTGCATAAATGATGGTAGGCCGACTAGAATGGCAATGAGGCCTGGCGATGCAGACAATATATGACTTGGCATTTGTCTCCCAGTCATCAGCCATTGATGTAAAGTGGACTGTTTTGAATGACCATGGGAGGGATCACATGCCACGCTCAGTCCTGATTCTAAATCCAGGACAGATAAAGCTGGGAGTAGGGAGTGAGCAAAACCTTCCTGTATGAGTGCGACGATAGCCTTTCTTGGCGCCTCGGACAGGAGCATGTAAACAGGACTGTTTAAAACTCCCTTTTTTGCAGCCCTCCCATGGTGGACCCCAGAAGTAGACAAGCTTGGAAAGCAAAAAGAGCTGCAGTGAAGCAGGCTAAGGAAGTGCGACAGACACCCCGAAGACTACGAGAGGAAGTGGACACAGCAGAAAATGTCAAGAAAGACAAGGTGGAGGTTTTCAAGTGCTGTGCTGCAGAGGCCAAAAACGCAAAATGGGAATGTTTCATGAAGGAGATTCGGAGGTGATACAACCACTGCAAAAACTTCTGGAAACTGCACAGACAAATGCAAAGAAAAGATCGGCCATGACAGTGGGAACAATTTATAGAGATGATGGTATGCGCCGTGACAACAGACAAAGAGAAGGGGGAGGCGTTCTCCGGAAATTTGTATAGCAGACCAATCATAATAATGCAGGACACCAGGGTGCAGTTTGTGGTGCTTAGCTGGACAACAGGATTGTGATATCTGATGTCTCATGCCTCGCGATAGATAATAGAAGCGTCAACAGAAGAGAACAAACTGGAAGTATTTGGGAATCACATTGACAGGAGCCTGTCCTTCTAGGACCATGTGTGACAAGGTATCAAAAGGGACTCAATGCTCTTAAAACTATGGCTGCAATGGACACAGAGCAGAGAATGCTTTTCACACTATACCAGCATTTGATTTCTCTAAGTGATTGATTATGGACTAGGATGCTCACTGTCTCAAAGAGTCAGCTGGTGAAATTAGAGAGATACAGAAGGAAGCTATGTGGGTCATTCTGGGAGCACCAGAGTACACCCCAGTAGTGTGCTATGCGTTACATCCTTGGTCTGCCAACGGTTGCTGGTGGGCTCAAAGTGATAAAGGCGAAGGAGTACTCAGAGTAGCTGCAGACACAGATCACCTGTTGCCTGAGGCGCTGGATGCAGTTAAGGGTCAGTGACTGATAAGAGGTGTCAGCGTCTCCCACGCACACAGGTATTCTTCTTCTTCGTTCATCCGGAGTTTTTTTTCGGATGTGATTGCGTTGTGCCTGTTTACAGCAGAGCTGCGTTTCTTGCGCCGTTAGGCCGACACATCCGACTTCTGCGGGCATTTGTGACCGGGTTAACCTTCCCGGGGGTTTCTTAGGACGTTTAGACTCCACTGTTGTGGTGTTTATCTCCCATCCCAGCTGGCCTATATAGAACAGCCAAAGGCATCCCTGCGTCGGCCCTCAAGGGAAGGCAGGGCAGACCATGGGCATTCCCCGCCATCCAAGGAGGCTTCCATAATTGCAGAGCTATCACCACACCGCTATGGTACTGGGCTCACCCAAGAATCGTCACGTCCCTGCACATGGCTGCTTAGCCTCACTTCCGTATATTGGGCCTTCCGTCACCATAGGCTGTCTTCCAGAAGCCGACGAAATGCAGTTTGCAGGAAGAGGACATCAAACACAGTGAGGCTCGATTCGGACATTCTACGAATGGATTGCCATCCAAGCAAATTCCATTTTGTTGCAAATAGGACACTTTTCCACCTTTTGAAGCCCACACAGTGCGCTTTCGATTCGGTACTTTCCACGTAAGGATTGCTTATCCAAGCACATTCCATTTCATGGCTCAGGCAGGCTTGGTAACCGACTCTCGCCTGTGGTAGAAGTGGGGCAGTCTAAAACCTCTTAATGTAAATTAAATGTCAACCTGAATAACAGTTAAAGTAAGATGCAGTTCGACTGAGCTGTGAGTACCTCTATAGAGCTTGGTCCTCAAATGAAGCAGGTGGGGTCAAAATATCTTTATCCGTTATGCATATATTGGGCAATCTTTGAAAGCAAATGTTTAGCTGTATTTTTCCAGTTCCACCAATTACATTCATCTGTACTACTATCTTAAGTTTGTTGAACAAGTGTACTTAAACCTGTCGGTCCTGTGAGCGAGTTGAAGATGCCTACTTGTTCTCTTCGGTCGAGTTTGTAATATGCATCATCCCTTCTGGTGGCCTGGATGCTCTGATTCCCCATTTGGTTCTATAAGTGCTTTTTATCAACCTCTTTGCCTCATATAGGTTATGTTCTTTGTCAGGCTGTGGTAGTCGTCCGCCCCTCTTTTCGCAGTCTGTCAGCCTCTTAATTTCCAGGTATACTGCAATGTGATGGGACTCACTGTATTACAACTTTTTTGGATTTCTGGCATAGACCATGGAGTGCTGCTCTTAGGTCAGCTATTTCTGTGCTGTTATTGCTCTTCAGTATTGAGACAGCTGACTTTGCATCTGTAAAGATAGCTATTTGCATCTCTATTTCCTCCATCAAGAGCATTTCTGCTGCAGTTCAGTAACCTATACTCGATTC
>JACEFZ010000480.1:0-164517 GCA_014155875.1 Cepaea nemoralis | reverse complement strand
GCCAAAGGGGTAACCGAGAAAGCGAGAAGCGTAGTTTGATTATTGCAATATTCTTAATCTGATTCAACCAGTTCATACACACCTTTCTGGTTTGTGTACCTATTTACTGACCTGCGATGTCAATGTTTGTAATGGCGCAAGGAATCTCTTTCATTAATTGTGAATACATGCTTGTGACATGGGAGCTTTCGTCCGTCAGTGAATTTGGAGCTGTCTGTCATCCGAGCCATGACAGTAAGAACCATGACCCCTGGCATCTCAGACGATCTAAACGAGATTATGGATGCCCGCAAAACTGCAGTGATAAACAACGAACTACTAAGACTGGGGATAGACATTGTCGCCCTGCAAGAGACCAGACTCCAAGAATCTGGAAGCATCAAGGAGAGGGACTATCACTTCTACTGGCATGGCAAGCCATGCGGAAAGACCAGGTAGCATGGAGTTGGCTTCGCTATCAGAAACAAGGCTGCTTAATTCCATCATACCACCAGTGATGGGCACTGAAGAATACTGAAGCTCCACTCCAGACAGAGGCAGGCCCAGTTGTATTATAAGCGTTTTACCGCCCACAACACTAACTGCAGCAGCATAATCTAAAGACAAGTTCTGGACGACTTAGCAAAGAAGTCCGTGGAACACCAGTGAAAACAACATCTTTTTATCCTGGGGGATTTCAATGCCGAGTTGGCTCCGACCACAAATCTTGGCCTTCATGTCTATGACAGTTTGGCGTTGGGAAGATTAATGACAATGGACAACGTCTCTTGGAATTCTGCGTGACCAACACCTTTTTTGACACGAAACCTCAACACAGGTGTGCCATGGAGGCACCCCAGATCAAAGAACTGGCAATAAACTCGACCTGGTGCTCACTAAACGCAGCAATCTCCGCAATGTAAGGCTGACTCGCAGCTACCATAGTGCTTGACTGCAAACACCGACCATATCCAATCGTCTCCAGCAAGGTGAAGATAAAGCCCAAGAGAATCTACAGAAGCCGAACAGAAGGAAGACCACGCATTGACACCAGCGGCACCCAAAAACAAAGAGAAGGTCAACAAATTCATGTAGGCTCTAGAGGTTACTCTGCCTGGCCCCACAAACGGAAATTCCACCGAGAGATGGAGTCATTTTTCGTGACACCATCTACAATACAGCACTATCAACATTTGGCAAGGAAGCAAACTAAGTCAACCGACTGGTTTGAAGCACACTCCGAAGAGATGCTCCCAGTCCTGGATATAAAGAGACATGCATTCTCAATGTATAAAACATCACCTTCAGAGAAAACATTGCAGGCATTGCGAACGGCCAGAAATAGAGTACAACAGATGGCAAGAAGATGTGCGAACAGGTACTGGCTACAGCTCTCTGCTCAAATTCAAACTTGTGCAGACACTGGAAATATAAGAGGAAGTACGAGGAGCATCAAGCAAGCTGTCGGTCCATCAAAAAATAAGATGGCCCCTTTACGATCAACTGAGGGGGTAATCATAAAAGATCGAGCGAAACAAATGGATCGCTGGGTAGAACACTACTCAGAGCTATACAAAGTGGATAACACTGCCAGTGAAGAAGCTCTGGAAGCCATCGATCAACAGTCCGCCATGCATGCCCTGGATAACGAACCATGCCTCACAGAAATCAGCGTAGTACTAGACCCTCTCAAATCCGGCAAGGCACCTGGAAAAGATAGTATTCCACCTGAGATTTTAAAATGTAGCAAGGAAACAATCATCCCACAACTGTATGCAATATTTCAGCTCTGCTGGAGAGAAAAATCAGTACCACAAGATATGAAAGACGCAAACATCGTTACCCTTTATAAAAACAAAGGCGACAGAAGCGACTGCAACAACTATCGCGGCATTTCACTACTCAGCATTACAGGCAAGATTTTTGCCAGAGTAATCCTTAAAAGAGCCGGCTTCGTGGCTTAGAGGTTATGACTTTTCTCCGTAATCTCGTATACTCTCGTCGGTGACGTGATGACGGTAAGATTCAGCAGTGGTTCGAATCGCATCGGTAACTTACGGGGTATGTGAGCCGGCCGCTCAGAAAGTAATGGCAAACTACTGAGCGTAATCTTGCCAAGAAATCAACACACAGCTGAAAGTTGCTGGTGTTGACAGCGATGTCCTGTAAAGGATATGCAAAAAAAAAAAAAAAAATCCTTAAAAGATTACACATTCTTGCTGAATGAATCTATCCCGAATCGCAGTGCGGATTTAGACCCTACATGTCCACCATCGATATGATTTCTCACTCCGGCAGCTCCAAGAGAAGTGCAGAGAACAGAGGAAGCCATTATATATTGCCTTCATCGACCTCACAAAGGCATTTGGCCTCGTGAGCAGAAGTGGCCTTTTTAAGGTCCCTGAAATGGGTGGATGTCCACCCACCCTTCTTAGTCTCGTGAAATCATTTCATGAAAACATGCAGGGGACCATTTTATTTGACGGCTCAACATCCCAGTCATTCAGCATCAGTAGCGGAGTAAAGCAAGGCTGCGTGCTTGCTCCTACACTCTTTGGTATCTTCTTCGCCGTTCTTTTAAGGCAGGCATTTGGGACTGCCACTGAAGGCATATACCTCCACACAAGATCTGATGGCAAAATTTTTAACCCATAAAGACTCAAGGCAAAGACCAAAATAAGATCAAGATGCGTACGAGAACTACTGTTTGCAGATGATGCAGCACTGACTACTCATACAGCAGAAGATCTCCAACGGCTCATAGATCGTTTTGCAGCCGCCTGCAAAGACTTTGGGCTCACCATTAACCTAAATAAAACACAGGTGATGGAACAAGATGCTGGTGCGCCTCCGTCAATCAAAATTTCTAATTACGAATTGAAGGTCGTCCACGAGTTGGTGTATTTGGGTCGACAATATCAGATAATCTTTCATTAGAGACAGAAATCGACAGACGTATTGGAAAGGCAGCCACAACATTTTCCAGGCTAGCTAAAAGAGTTTGGGAGAATAATAGACTAACAGAGCGTACAAGAGCTCAAGTATATAAAGCTTGTGTTGTTAGAACACTACTCTATGGGTCTGAATCCTGGACCCTGTACTCAAGACAGGAAAGGAAGTTGAATTCCTTCCATATGAGATGTCTGAGACGTATCCTGGGCATAAAATGGAAAGAACACATAACAAACAAACATGTGCTTGAAAGAGCAGACATTACCACAGTGAACACCCTCCTCAAGCAGAGACGCCTTCCGTGGGCTGGGCCACGTATCTCGAATGGAGGATGAACGTATTCCCAAAGATCTCTATACGGGAGAACTAGCCACAGGAAAGAGGCCAACCGGAATGACCCCAAATGCGATATAGGGATGTATGTAAACAAGATATGAAAACCCTTGGAATAGATCCAGACACGTGGGAAAGAGTTGCAACAGACAGATGCTCCTGGAGAAGAGATGTACGAAACGGACTGGTTCTCTTTGAGCACAATCTGATCCAACAAACTGAGGATAGGCGGCACAGGCTTAAAACGCAGTCACTTACTGCTGGGACTTGCCTCGTCTTACAGATGCGGAAACTGTGACAGGGATTGTCACTCTCGCATTGGACTATACAGTCACAAGCGGTGCTGCCAGGTACCTCCCAAGCGGCACAACTCTATAGTCCTTCAGGACTGAAAGAGGCCTACTGCTGCTATCTCATCACATCCAGGTGATTTACCATTCTTCAGGTTCTTTATTGCCCATGCAATTTCATCTAATGCATAGTCTATGCATTTATCTCATTCATATCCGCACTGTCACTCATATCATACATTCCACTGCAATATTCCTGCCATCTTTCTAGAATTTGTCTAGATTCTGTTAAGGTATTTCCAATCTTGTCACAGATAAAATTCAGTTGAGGTTGAACATTTCTTGTCAATAACTTCATTTCTTTGAACATTTCGTAATCTCTTCCAGTCTTATGATATTGCTCTATTCTGGTACGGCAATCTTGTATATTTTGATTGTTGCCCTTTGTTGTGTTCTTTCTTATTTCTAGAGTTAAATATTTATACTTCATCCTGCTGTTAACGGATTCACCTCCTTTCTGTTTCAGTTCCCTTCGTTGTTTTATTAATTCTATCGTATCTGATGTAATCCATGGCTTAAGTTGCTTTTTCTTGGTCGGAATTAAATCTTTGGCTGCAGTTATCAAGATTTGATTGATTGATTGATTTAGGAACCGACATCACAGCATTCGGGACATTCCCATAAGCGCTCCGTCTCCATCCTCAGCAGCCAGCGAAGAGTTCCAACACTAATAGTTATCAAGATATCTCTAGCTTGTACTGCCAGTTCATCAGATGTCATTTCCTCTTGTACAGACATCAAGACCCCAAAAGGATTCCTTATTTCTATAGTGTATGCATCTGGTATTTTTGTGAGATGAAAACGAAGTGGCCTTGGTCCTCGGGTAAGCTTTTTGAGTTTTAATTTCAGATCTGCTTCTAATAACTGATGATCTGTATCACAGTCTGCACTTCGTACGGTGTTTGCAGATGTTATGCTTGATATCCATCTTCTTTGTATTAAAATATAATCTATTTGATTTTTGGTAATACTGTACGGGGTCTTCCATGTGAAGAGTCTTCTTGGGTGTTGTTTAAAAAGTGTGTTGGCTATCATTAACTCATTTTCTGTGCACAATTCAATTAATTTGTCACCTGCATCATTTCTGTTTCCCAATCCAAATTTTCCTAAAACGTGTCTCTCCTTTTCAGCTCTTCCTGTCCCTACTTTTGCATTAAAATCTCCCAGTATTGTTGCTATATCATTATGACCAATCTTATTTAATGTGTCTTGCAGTGTGTTGTAAAATCTTCAATTTCGTCCTCCTCTGCTGTTGAAGTAGGTGCATATATCTGTACGAGTCTTGTGTTTTTTTTTTTTGGACGGCCTTTAAATCTAATAGTGAGGATTCTATCATTAACTGGGTTAGTTAGTTAGTTAGTTAGTTAGTTAGTTAGTTAGTTAGTTAGTTAGTTAGTTAGTTAGTTAGTCGCAGTTCCAACTTCACAGCAACGGGTCGTCCCCATTATGCTCCGTTCCTGTGCCAGTGAATATCACACAAAATGTTCCCCATGCCCAATGTGAAAAGTGGAAAGGACAGGAGTCTCGACAAACAACAGCCCGCACAGATACACTGTGCATAATGCCGCCACCAGAATGTCAACACACCAGTCCCCACGAAACACCCAATTCATCTCTGATGGAATCAGCAGTCATTTTCCTATCTGGATGTTTCCTAGATGTTGACCCACACAGTCCACGAAAGTACAGTTCATCACTGACGGCAGTGGCAGTCAACCAGAAGCCCAGCAGCCACGCATTTCTGCATAAGGCAAAAACCGGTCAACTCTGGGACATAGCCACCTGCCACGCTCCGAACATGCAGTCACGTTCCAAAACAAAACAAAAAACAAACTTTGGCAGGTTCAAAAGCACTCACACGAAACCCACAGCTCACAGTGTCGCGCCACGCACTCACTCAGTAGCAGGGCGACGGAACCATCAAGCCTCCTTAGTCGCCTCTTACGACATGCGTGGTAGGCTACAGTGTTACTATTCTTTGCTTCCCTTATGGGTCCCGGCAACACACGGGAGTTCCTACCCTATGTCTTCGGCTATATGATGAAGGGCTTACGAAAGGAATTCGTAATCCCGCACAACGCGTTCGAAACACCGCTGCGTGAGATTTGGCAGCACACCGCCGTGTGCTGGTTCTTATACAGTGGTATGAATTCCGGTCATTCAGAAAGCAATGGCAAACTATTGAACGTAACCGTGCTTAATAGCCACAGCCCAAAAATTTCTAGAGTTGACTATCAAGGACATGCAACTCAAATAACTGGGTTATATCCCAGTAAAGCTTTTGCAGTTGTTTTATCCAAACAAAATACCACTCCACTCTGGCCTCCGACGTCTCTATCACAATGGATAGCATTCATAAATTGATGTAAATAGAAATAATAGGTGTCCCATTTAAACATTAAGTGATTTTTGTCAGAACCTACAAGAAAACGTTTCTGGTGCTTTGCTAGTTATTTCACTTGTAACATTGAGAAAACACATCTGTAGTTGATTGTCTCACTTTAATAAATTACATTTTAGTCCACTGAAATACATTGATAAGAATATTTCGTTAGACTGTTTCACTATACACAAAGAGCCTTGTCTAGTTTTTTTTTTTTTTTTTTTTAAATTTTGTTTTTGTTTTTTTAAAGTAATCTTTAAACATGGAAGCCGCGGTAGCGTAGTGTCTAAATGCCGACCTGTGGTCATGAGTTCGAATCTGCACCGGGGCGGATGTTCACAATTGATCTGAGCTGCCTGGTCGCCCCTGCCTAAAATGGATATCCGGAAATGGTTTGGGAATTAAAGGCGGCAGGTGTGATACTGACCACATCACCCAAAGAACGCCGATTGGTCGATTCAAAATATGGGTCTGGCGCCATACAGCCATTGTGTCTTAAGGCGTGTAAACTGTCATTATATCATCATCATCATCATCATCATCATCATCATCATCATCATCATCATCATCATCATCATGTTATTTCGGCGAGCAATATTGGCGTGGTTAGGATCTTGCTATCAGAACAACAAAAACATTATGTCGTTGTTATTTTAAATTGTAATACAAAGAGAAGGCAGTTAGACACGATTTTGACATGTTCCTTCTTTTTCGCTTCAGCAGCAGCATTCAAAGACATGTAGCTGATGTTGCTCATAATTACAGAAACACTATCAGCGTGGAAAGAAACAGATTGCCCTAACAACACCGCACCCTCCCAATCTTATTTAGTCTCTGTGAACGACTAGTAGTTAGACAAGGCAAGAGTTATTTATGCATGACAGTGTCTGAAAGCATTATAATGCTGACATGTGGCCAAATATATTTTGGTAAGTGTATTTATGGGCTTAATTTATTGGCAAGCATTTAATCTTCCTCACCCTGCTCTTCATCTGTGTAATCTTCGTGTTCTCATCACTCCGCGTTGACAAAGACAGAGGGACTCTCATCCCCGGTTCTAAACGGAGCATTTTTGTTTGTTGAAATGTGACATCTATAAAATGTGTTTTTGATATGTATTTTGGAGTGTCTAGAACGAATTAATTGGATTTACATTGATTCACATGGAAATAATTGCCTCGTTGTTCGTCTGTTTCAGGTTTCAACGATTGTTTTCGGACGGTTTATAGACGGAAACCGAGATGTGACTGTATTTTTAATGCGCCAAAGGTGTTCACGGGTAATTTTAATAGGTTCCTTTATCCGGGAATATTAGAAATTTGATCTATCATTTCAATATACCTAGTTATATTTGTGTTTACTGGTTTTCAGTATCTAATCCACAGCAGCCAGTCCCTGTTTTCAATAACATGTTGAATGAAAGATTTGTACGGTAAAGGATAACCCATGTCAGATACTGCCTTTGGAGTGTGAAGTGTTATCGTTTCACATATTCTAGATCACGGCGTACCGAGACAGTTTTCTTCCTACCCGCCTTTCCTTCCCAGACAATTCTCAGGACATTCCGAGAAGTGTCTGATGCCCAGTATGTGAATCTGGGTTGACCACAGAGCCGTGTTGGTCAGAAGAAAGAATTTCGACACTGTCTTGGCAAACACCACTGACGCTGAGAAAAATGTGTGAATGACAACGATAATAATGATTGCATAGGTAGCGATTATGGTAATTATAACAGCGATAACAACGATGGTAAGGATAACAACAATGCAAAAGAGAGCTTTGATAGTAAGGATAACAATGATGGCAAACAATAACAACAATGAATACGATAACAACAATGTTAACGATAACCGCGATGACATAGAGATGGTAACGGTAGTAATGATCGTAATGATAACATAGATCGTAACGATAACAGAGATAACACCGATACTAACAACAACAACGACTGTAGAGATAATAACAACGATGGTAGTGACCATCGACAATAGAGATAATAACGCCGATTGTAATGACAATAACGACTGTATCGACAATAACATCGATGGTAGCGACAATAACGACAGTAGAGATAATAACATCGATGGTAGCGACAATAACGACAGTAGAGATAATAACATCGATGGTAGCGACAATAACGACAGTAGAGATAATAACAACGATGGTAGTGACCACATCGACAATAGAGATAATAACATCGATGGTAGCGACAATAACGACAGTAGAGATAATAACAACGATGGTAGTGACCATCGACAATAGAGATAATAACGCCGATTGTAATGACAATAACGACTGTATCGATAATAACATCGATGGTAACGACAACAAAGACTGTAACGATAACACCGCATACTAATGAGAACAGCGTTAATCACGATAACAGCGATAAGAAATGCTGTAGGATAAAAGCGAGTGTTAAATTATATCTGGGTCAGTGGTCATGTGAAATTTTATGAGTTATCGATTCACGATGTGCTAAACATCCGGAAATAAGTTAGCCAGCCATTGCTTTCCTTCTTGACAGAGACCATAATAGTCGGGGATAGTAGGTATTCACTCTATAAAGACATCCTCTGTCTAGTGTAGCGAACTTGAGACTTTAACCAGCAACAACCTGTCAGTTGTACTCCAGCTCAATACACCACCTATTAAGTGGTTTCATGTTCATCATCATCATCATCACATGAATTCCTGTAAGCGTGGACGTTTCATGATGCCCTGCTAGGTAGGCTCATGGGGTACTCCACCTTGCCCAAATGTGACCCATAGGCTAGCGGGCAACATGAGGTACTTTACTTTAAAATGTGCAGATATCGCAGCTCTGGTTTAAATAGGTGCAGCGAAATTATCTCCCTAACAACAACAACGACGACGACGAAGTGTCGACAACAACAACAAAAACAACAACAACAACAACAACAACAACATAGACGAACAAGGAAGAGATCTAAACATGAATCAGTAACAATGTTACATGTCCTGTACAGGACGTTGCCATCAACGCCAGGTTGATTTTCTATACAATTCTACGTTCAGTGGTTTGCAGTTGCTTTGTGAAAGAGAAGTCAACGTTGAAGTCCAACTAAACGCCTTTTTAGGAATTGAACGCCTTACCTCGTCATCAGTGCACCGGAAGTTTAAGAGCGAGCGCTCTCAACCTTTCAGCCACGCCGACTGCTTATGAATAATTATTGCATGAATATGAAAATACATCTCTTAAAATTGCTTTATTTGTATGGTAAAACATAACAATATTATGAAATGTCCATCAAACATCACACAAGTATAAAACATTGTAGCTACATGAAAACAATATTAATCTGCAAAACCTATACATCACATGAGATGTCTTGTCTTGCGTATCCTTGTCTATATTCTTCTCTTGTGTTGTCTTTTCTCTAGTCTTGTTTTGGCTAATCTTGTCTTGCCATGTCTTTTCTCTAGTCTTGTCTAGCCATGTCTTCACTGATCCATTCGCCAGCCATGTAGCTAACTACGACGTTTTCCTCAGATCGGTAAGTACAAGTAAAGAACCCTCGATCAGGTTTTATGCTGAGCTCCGGCCATTAAACAAAAAATGCTCCGTATCGATGGAGATTCAAACACATGTACACCAGGCCACCAGACATGCAGGCTAACCGCAGCGCTACCACCACTCCGCGAGGTACTGCGTGCAAGTGACACACATTAAGATCCTCAGTAGCTAGAAGTGACGAAGAGTAGACCGGAGACTCTCCTTCATGTAAAACTGAAACTAGAAAATCTGTTTGCAACGGATTGTGTATATGTTCAACACAATGTATTCCCTTGGTGGATTTAAACACAGAAACCGCATCTAATAGATTGCACGGCTTATTGCCTGACATATTTCACTGCGTCTCGTCGGGTGCATACTGCAGAGTTATATATCACATGAAGTGAATAAATGAATAATACTTTGGCTGAACATTTAAACCACATAGTTACAGATATTGTTCGAATGTGGAACATCCGTTATACCCACATTAATCGCAACTTAAAAATAAAATATTTCTGCTTGCACAAAAGATGAGAGGAACGAATCAAAATAACAACCCAGTTGGCGGGAATGTAAACGGGGTTAAAAATATTTTTTTTCCCCCGTAATCTTAACGGGAACGCTGCAGCAAAGTTGTATTTTCTGTTTTGAAGAAAATGTCATCCGTCAAGTTGTTTGTTGATTTGTTGACTGTGTCCAAGTTTAACGTCAGGGTTAAACAAGGCGGGGTTTGTTCTTCAGGCGTGCTTTGGGAGATCAAAGGCCGCACTCGCTGGTCGCTCGCCTCGGATGATGATTGACTCAGCGTTTCTATTTGCGACGCTAATGAAAATCTGTGATGTCGCGAAAGCGATGCTGTTATAGCGACATGATCTTCCCACTGTTAAACAACTACATAATAACTGAATGAGGATTATAATATAGAATGAATGAACATAATTTAGATTATAAATGACATCGACATCATAGTTACTCGCTGAGTTGGAGTCTTATGCTTCTTTTATTGTGTTTACACCCGGTCTCCATTTTGTTTTGTCCTCTCGTTGTCCTCCATGGGGACATAGGTCCTAAACAAACTCGCCCCAAGCCGTCCTATCCTTATTTAAACCATGCAGCTCCATCCATGTCCTCCCTATACTATTTACTTCTATCTTTACTTTTCTTCTCCTTGCCTTTTTAGGACTTCCTCCGAGCCCCTCCCCCCCCCCCTTTTCCCAGACCTCACCAGCTTTCCCCAACATGTGGATTCCAAGGAAAAGACTGTCTAGACATATCTATCTCAGCTTTTTTCACTATAAGTGATCAAACATGGCGCGTTTAAAGCATGCTCTTTAGAAGGAAAAAAAAAAAAGAAATAGACAAGACTTCTTGTGCATACTGGAACATTCTAACAAAATATTCTTGTCAGCGAATTTCAGAACACGACAATGTAGTAAACCAAAGTAATACAATAGATACAAGAATGTCATCTTATTGTTAAATGTAAAATAACTAGCACTAGAGCACCAGAAACGTTTGCTTGTAGATTCTGACAAAAATCACTTAACGTTTTAATGGGACACCTATAATTTTTTATGTACATCAATTTATTAATGCCATCCTTTCTAGGCCTTTTGGATAAGATCAAAGCATAGTATCTGCACTTGATCTTGTCAGGGCCACCAGCAGAGGCAGGCATCCGAATGACACATAGGAACGTGAGGACCTGATGGGGCGGCTCTGGTTCTTATGGGGAAACAGAGAGCACTTATTTTAAAGGAAAAAATAATTATCGAGTAAAGGAAACATATATTTAGAATGTTAGCAAGGGACATAACATTAAAACAATTAATATTGTAAGGGATATTACTCAAATTTGCATAAAAGTTTATATTATTTAAATAACTTTAGGATTTATAATATATGTTTAAAACAATTTTATATTAAATTATTGCAAATTACTGTCTTTAATCAATAATAATAATAGTAATATTTCTTCGAAAGTTTTGTAAAATTTATGGCTTTTTTTCATTTGCATGATAATTTAGTAATGCATTTTACTATTAATTCTTGATATTTCATAATAGCTTTCGTGCTTTCAAAGTCAGAATACCTGTAAACGTCTCTGCCTACAAAATTTGTGTCTGGCCTCTAAACGGCCAAATATCCTAAATGTCATAGCAATCAAAACTCCGCTGCGAAGCAAACATAGCAGGTTTTCTCATCGTCAGAAGTGTACCTCCTTCCTCGTATGTTACGACCCAATATACTCTTGACATTCTCTAGGGGCGGGCCCGTCCGAATCATGACTCCGGGGGTCTTTCCCCTGCCGTGTGAGACGATCGGTCGATTTCGATGTGCTTGTCCCTTAGCTGTTAACACGTCCACTCTCAAGCCTCCCCTCCCTAGGAGAGGAGAGTCTGTGCAGCCTGTGCTTGCCCTTTAGCACCTGTGGTCGTGGGGAGCCTGCTTCATCTCCAGCCACGGCCTCTATATCATCTCCATACGTCTCCGTCGCCATGTTCCTTCTTCGTGCCCCGTTCACGGCGCCGCACTCTACAAGAAGCCAGTTCTTCCTTTTGGTTTTTCGACCCACCTCTAGGTCTTTGCAGCTGAGTGCGACTTACGGACGATTACCACTCTGGTATGGAGGCTGGGCCGGTCTCCCTGGCCTAGAGGTTAGCGATTTTCTCCGTAATCCCGTTTATCCACGTGAGCAAACGCAGCTGCGCGAGAATCGGTAGTAGTTCACGCCGCGCCCGTTACTTACGGGATATGTGAGTCGGCCGCTCAGAAAGCAATGGCAAACTACTGTGCGTAATCTCGCGAAGATATCAACAACAGCGGTAAAATGCCTTACCAAAGGTGTTACCAATGCCTGACAGCCCGGACCCCCCCCCCCCCCCGGCCATAGTGGATGTAGCCAGAATGCAGGTCAACAGGGGGAAGGGGGAGGGGGGCGCTTGCCGAGACCGCTGAATATTTAATTCGTCCGAGCCAGGCAGCAACGCAGAGACAACGAAGGCAGCGCTGCCGACTTGCTGCTTCCGACCGTTTTCGATGGTGCGGATACAGGGAACTGACCGTGGATCTAAAGGGCCGTGGCAAATATCCTGAGGTGGTTCGAAAGACTTGCGACCTGACATCCAACTTGGCTCCTCGTCAGCCAAGCAGCTAACGCTGATTGAGCTGACTGTCCCTTACGAGTCAAATATTGAGAAGCAGCATATTGACAAGATATAGAAGTACGATGACATGGTCACTGATCTTAAACTGGAAGGGTACACTGACAGGCTATTTGCCGTAGAGGTCTAGTCTCCCATTCCGTGTATGACATGCTAAATGGGCATTAAAGGACAAAAAAGAACTCGGGCACAAAAACAGCTGTGTGAGGCAGCCGATAAGGCCTCGTGCTGGCTGTGGAATTGTCGGGATCTAGATTGGGACAGATCTTGAAACTAGTATGGTAAAGTGGTAACTAGAACGTCTCACAATCTCTCAACAAAAAGATCACGAACTTGCAACGTCTCGAGTCTACTCTATAGCCTTTACTTCGAGCCAGGGTGGTGAATCTAAGTGCAGTCAAATCATGCAAATGTCGCCAGAAGTCCAACCTCCATTTCTTCCCGCATAATGTGTTGCAAGAAATTGCTGTTTACACCAGCATTTTACCGCTGTTGTTGATTTCTTCGCGAGATTACGCACAGTAGTTTGCCATTGCTTTCTGAGCGGCCGGCTCACATATCCCGCAAGTAACGGGCGCGGCGTGAACTGCTACCGTTTCTCGCGCAGCTGCGTTTGCTCACGTGGATAAACGGGATTACGGAGAAAGTCGCTAAACTCTAGGCCAGGGAGACTGGCCCAACCTCCATACCAGAGTGGTAATCGTCCGTAAGTCGCACTCAGCTGCAAAGACCTAGAGGTGGGTCGAAAAACGAAAAGGAAGAACCGGCTTCTTGTAGAGTGCGGCGTCGTGAACGGGGCACGAAGAAGGAACATGGCGACGGAGACGTATGGAGATGATATAGAGGCCGTGGCTGGAGATGAAGCAGGCTCCCCACGACCCCAGGTGCTAAAGGGCAAGCACAGGCTACACAGACTCTCCTCTCCTAGGGAGGGGAGGCTTGAGAATGGACGTGTTACCAGCTAAGGGACAAGAACAATGAAATCGACCTATCGTCTCGCACGGCAGGGGGAAGACGCCCGGAGTCATGACGCGGACGGGTCCGCCCCTAGAGAATGTCAAGAGTACATTGGGTCGTAACATACGAGGAAGGAGGTACACTTCTGACGATGAGAAAACCTGCCATGTTTGCTTCGCAGCGGAGCTTTGATTACTATGACATTTAGGATATTTGGCCGTTTAGAGGCCAGACAAAAATTTTATAGGCGTAATCGTTTACAGGCTTTCTGACTCTGAAAGCACGAAAGCTATTATGAAATATCAAGAATTAATAGTAAAATGCATTACTAAATTATCATGCAAATGAAATAAAGTCATAAATTTTACAAAACCTTGGAAGAAGTATTACAATTTTTATTATTATTGATTAAATCTAGAATATGTGAAACTATAACACTTCACACACCAAAGACAGTGTCTGACATGGGTTATCCTTTACCGTACAAATCTTTCATTCAACATGTTATCGAAAATAGGGGCTACCTGCTGACAATCAAGTACTGAGAAACCAGTAAACACTAAATATAACTAGGCATGTCGGAGTGGTAGATCGGTTGTCTAGTCTTCCCATATAGGGGCGATAATTAGGAGTAGCCGTCTGTACTTTGCGCGCGTTAGAAGCAACTCGAATGTGCAGGTCGAAAAGGAAGGACATACAGGCTGCTGTTCAAGCTACATGAGAAAACCTACCCACAAAATGAATATTTAAACATGTGTGGCTGTTATATAAAAACACATTCGGGTCCACGGTGCTGCAACGGAGTTCGTTACTGTGCTGAGATTCTCCTGTTGTTACCAATGGGAAGGGGGTTTGTTGTTGTTAATTTTTTTTTTTTTTTTTTTTTGCATATCCTTTACAGGACATCGCTGTCAACATCAGCATCTCTCAGCTGTATGTTGATTTCTTGGCAAGCTTACGCTAAGTAGTTTGCCATTGCTTTCTGAGCGGCCGGCTCAGTATCCCGCAAATCACCAGCGGGGGTCGAACCGCTCCCAATTCTCGCCGCTACGAGACTGCGTGATAAAAGGGATTACGGAGAAAGTGTTGTAACCCTTCGGCCAGAGAGACCGGCGGGAAGGGGGTAAGGAAGTGGAATATTTTTGTGGGACACCTTGTGTCGTGATGGTGGTCCTATTCACCTCAAACATCAATTAACTCTTAATAATGTACATACTACTGGTGTGCTGAACAAAAACCACTACAATTATTACAACCATTACCACTGCCGTCACTACTACTACTATTAATACTACTACAACTAGTAGTAGTTGTTCAACTACTACTACTACTACTACTACTACTACTACTACTACTACTACTACTACTACTACTACTACTACTACTACTACTACTACTACTACTACTACTACTACTACTACTACTACTACCACCACTACTACTACTACTACTACTACTACTACTACTACTACTACTACTACTACTACTACTACTACTACTACTAATACTACTACTACTTCCACTACTACTAATACTACTACTACTACTACTACTACTACTACTACTACTACTACTACTACTACTACTACTACTAATACTACTACTACTTCCACTACTACTAATACTACTACTACTACTACTACTACTACTACTACTACTACCACCACAATAACTACTACTACTACTACTACTACTACTACTACTTCTACTACAATTACTACCACCAACACAATAACTACTACTACAATTCCATTCCATTGGCACCTTGCCGTCTTGACAGACGATAGTTTGTGCTTTAAAAAGGCATAATAACTTTTAACTATGGCGGTAGCGAGTGTGACTGATAAGGCCAATTTGCGCTGTAAATGTCCGTTCACAGTGGGTGCATGTGAACACGTGGTCATTTCCACCATCATGCACCATCTTGCGTCTCAAACGCTTGGTGTGTGACTTTTCTGCAATAATTTTCTCCTTTGACTTTATTCCATTTCTGATATTTGCCCTCCATGCAACACGTTCAGCGGCGACTTGCTCCCAATGTGCATTATCAATGCCTGTATCAATCATGTCCCGCTTACACACATCTTTGTATCGTAGTAGAGGCCGACCCTGAGATCTCTTACCCATCTGTAATTCACCAAAAAAGATATCCTTTGGTATTCTACCATCATCCATCCTCCTAAGATGTCCTATCCATCTAAGTCTACGAAGACTGAGCATGGAATAAACTGTCACACAACCTGATCTTTCCTATACTTCAGTATTTGTGATTTTGTCTTGCCACTTAATACCAAGAATTCTTCGCAGACACCGCATATGAAAGCTGTTTAAATTGTTCTCTTGGTGTATGTAAGTTGTCCAGGTTTCACTGCCATAGAGAAGAGTACTAAGGACACAGGCTTGATAGACAAGGACTTTTGTTTTGGCAGTAAGCTTCCTGTTCTCCCAGACTCTTTTTCTTAACCTGTTCATTGTTGTTGCTGCCTTACCAATCCGGATGTTGATTTCCTGATCTAGGGATAATTTGCTATTTACCATTGATCCTAGATATGTAAAATGGTCTACTATCTCTAGTTCGGCGTCGTCAATAAAGATTGATGGTACCTCATGTGCACCTTGTGACATAATCTGTGTCTTCTTTTTGCTAATTGTTAAACCAAATTCAGAACAAGCATTGGAGAATGCAGATAGTAGACATTGCAATTCTTCCTCAGAGGGGGTCGTAACTGCAGCATCATCTGCAAAAAGCAACTCTCTGATCAGTACCCTCCTAATTTTGGTCTTAGCCTTCAATCTCTGAGCATTGTAGAGGCCGCCATCTGAGCGTGAGTGAATGTATATACCACCATCCTGATCACGAAATGCATATTTCAGTAGAAGTGAAAAGTATATTCCAAAGAGGGTGGGAGCTAGTACACAACCTTGCTTAACTCCACTCTTGATTTCAAATTCTTCAGAAATTGCACCATCAAACTTGATTATACCCTTCATGCCTGTGTGGAACGATTCCACAATGGACAGAAGAGTTGTGGGCAGCCAATCTTCTTTAGTGCCTTGAACAGACCCTCACGACTGACCAAATCAAATGCCTTTGTGAGGTCGATGAAGGCAATAAACAGTGGTTGATTCTGTTCACGGCATTTTTCTTGCATTTGTCGCAATGAGAATATCATATCAGTGGTAGACCGGTTCTGTCGAAAGCCACACTGTGATTCGGGGTAGACTTGATCTCCTAGGACTTGAAGTCTGCGCAGAACAATTCTGGCAAATACTTTTCCAACAATACACAGAAGTGAGATACCCCTATAGTTGTTGCAGTCGCTCCGATCGCCCTTGTTCTTGTACAGTGTTATGATGCTTGAATCTTTGAAATCCTGTGGGACTTGTCCTTCACGCCAGCATAGCTCTATTAGCTGGTGGATCTGTATAGTGAGTGTGTCTTGCCCACTCCTGATAACCTCTATTGGAATCCCATCCTTACCTGGAGCCTTGCCAGATGCAAGTTCATTTATAGCACACTTAACTTCTGTTATGGTGGGAAGTGTGTCCAGGTGGTCAAGAGTTGGTAGTGCCTCTATGGCGTTGAGGGCATCATCCGCTAGTTTGGTCTCACTTGAGTAAAGCTCCAAATAGTGCTCTACCCATCTGTCCATCTGCTGTTTCTTATCAGTGATGACTTCTCCAGTCAAGGTTTTCAATGGTGCACTTCTTTTGATCACTGGACCACAAGCTTTCTTTATTCCTTCATACATGCTTCTTATGTCTCCGTTATCACTTGCGATTTGAATGGACTCACATAACTTGATCCAATAATCATTTGCACACTGCCTGGCAGCCTTTTGCACATCCTTCCTAGCTTGCCTTAGCTCACTCAGAGTGTTACGCGTTGGTCTTTCCTTGTTTCTTAAGAGAGCTTTCTTCTTCTTATCAATAAGGGGCTGCAGAGTCTCGCTGTTGGCCGCAAACCAGTCCTGCCTCTTATGATCCACAGTGCCGTAAACCCCTACGGCAGTTTTATAAAGAGTTTCCTTAATTTGACCCCACTTTTCATTTACTGTACAATTTTCTGGTGTATCAGTGAAAGCATCTTCAAGTTGCTGTTGAAACTGAAAGCACTTTTCAGGATCATGAGTGTTAATAATATTAATCCTGGGGCTAGATTTGTGTTTAGCTGTGTAGATTCTCTTTGGTCTCAGTCTAACCCTTGCAACAACCAAAGAATGATCCGTATCACAGTCAGCACTGTGGTAACTACGAGTCAATGATATATGGTTCAGATGTTGTCTCCGTGTGATGATGAAGTCCAGCTGGTGCCAATGGCCGGATCTTGGATGTTTCCATGTGACTTTATGCATCTCTTTTGTTTTAAAAAAAGAGTTTGTAATACATAGGTCATTACTGGGGCAATGCTCCAGCAGCCTTTGCCCATTTTCATTCATGCGACCGATGTTGTATTTTCTAAGGCACACTGGCCATGAACTTGAGTCCTTGCCCACACGAGCATTGAAATCACCGAGCATATAAATGTAGTCAGATTTTGGAACTGCCTTGATCACGGAGTCTAACTCCTCATAGAACAAATCCTTCACATCATCAGAGGAATCGAGTGTCGGTGCATATGCAGTAATAATGGTGGCAAACCCAAAAGAGGTTGCCAAGCGCAGGGATAATAGTCTTTCATTTCCTCCTGCTGGAATTTCAATCATTCCCAGTAGCGAATTCTTCACTGCAAAGCCCACACCGTGTTGCCTTTTTTCTGCCTGCCCTCTACCCTTCCAGAAAAAGGTGTAGTTGTTTTCCCTGAGTGACCCTTCCTCAGCGAGGCGAGTCTCCTGCAGGCCAGCAATATCAATGTTAAGACGATTGAGTTCGGCATCAATCACAGCCGTTTTTCTCACATCGTCAATATTGGTCAAGTCAGTGGAAAATCCTGGACACAATTACTACACAATCTACACAAATACTACAATTACCACCACCATAATAACTACTACTACAACTACTACTTCTACGTTTTCTTTTCTTGGAGTCTGTCAGAGTCTTGATTTGCAATCAATAAATGGCTCGTGGTGACTAACAGATTTGATAACAATCACTCACACAGATTGAATGTACATTACACTCGGTGACATCTCTCAACTACTTTAATCGCACTTCTCACAAACAGCCATCATAACAGGCATCGCTCAACTCAGCGATAATGCCATTTCAATATACATATATACACAATACATCAGTTCATGAATGCAATATTACATACCATGCACTCAGTCTTTCTATACCCAAAAGGCTTTCTCTCATCTTGCGTCAACTCATACAATCAATACGTGCATTGCTCTCTTTCTACGTCTGTCCAGTCTTAAGGTCCAAGACAGTCTGACCGCTAGCCGCAGTGAGCCCGCGTTGGTCCTGCTTTCTCTTACCGTGGTCTCCGTGTACCACGCAGAAGTGTTACCACGCAGAGGTCCCTGTTACTGCGTCGTAAGTGTTAATGCAGTTTACGGGCGTACATAGCCGTTGTTGCCAGGCGCTAGTGATGAAGATCCGGGGAAGATTCTGACACTCTCCCGCCGCCCCTCAAAAGAAAGGTATATCCTTTCATTACTGTCTATTTAAAGTTGGGTTAATCTACTAATACAAAGTCAGAATCGACCCACCGTTTGTCATCTTAGGTGACTCTTTGGAGTTTGTTGAAGTATAATGGGTAATTTACTTGTTATATCTTCTCTTCAGTGCTGCCATAAAGCTACACCTCTCAAGTACAATCCCCTAGTTGGATTTTTACCTAGGTTGCTGACGGACTTAGCCAGTCTGATAGCTATCAGCGACTTACGCTGTCTTCCAAGCAACGCAACTACCTCCCGACAAAGAAAAAAACTCACAAAAAGAGACATGTCAGGTCGCAAGCCGTCTATTTCTAAGATGACTTCAGCATTAGACCCCAACCGATATGGTCGGATGATCCCATGCTGGTCCACAACTTCAAAAATAAATTATTATTTTCACCCGGGGAAAAAAAGGTTTATGTTTTACCCCTTGTTTTTTTTTAATTTTCATTGGGGCCGTTTTTCTTTTTTTTTGGGGATATTTTAACAAAAAGGGGAATAAAAAATAACAAACCGTTTTTTTGTCGATGGTCACTACCATCGTTGTTATTATCTCTACAGTCGTTGTTGTCGTTAGTATCGGTGTTATCTCTGTTATCGTTACCATCGATGTTATCATTACGATCATTACTACCGTTACCATCTCTATGTCATCGCGGTTATCGTTAACATTGTTGTTATCGTATTCATTGTTGTTATTGTTACGATTATTGTTATCACTTTCCTAGTTGTTATTGTTTGCCATCATTGTTATTCTTACTATCAAAGCTCTCTTTTGCATCGTTGTTATCGTTACCATCGTTGTTATCGCTGTTATAATTACCATAATCGCTACCTATACAATCATTATTATCGTTGTCATTCACACATTTTTCTCAGCGTCAGTGGTGATTGCCAAGACAGTGTCGAAATTACTTCTTCTGACCAACACGGCTCTGTGGTCAACCCAGCTTCACAAACTGGGCATCAGACAATTCTCTTAATGTCCTGAGAATTGACTGGGAAGGAAAGGTGGTGAGGAAGAAAACTGTCTCGGTACGCCGTGATCTAGAATATGTGAAACTATAACACTTCATACACCAAAGACAGTATCTGACATGGGTTATCCTTTACCGTACAAATCTTTCATTCAACATGTTATCAAAAATAGGGGCTACCTGCTGACAATCAAGTACTGAGAAACCAGTAAACACTAAATATAACTAGGCATGTCGGAGTGGTAGATCGGATGTCTAGTCTTCCCAGATAGGGCGATAATTAGGAGTAGCCGTCTGTACTTTGAGCGCGTTAGAAGCAACTCGAATGTGCAGGTCGAAAAGGGAAGGACATACAGGCTGCTGTCCAAGCTACATGAGAAAACCTACCCACAAAATGAATATTTAAACATGTGTGGCTGTTATATAAACACACATTCGGGTCCACGGTGCTGCTACGGAGTTCGTACACTGTGCTGAGATTCTCCTGTTGTTACCAATGGGAAGGGGGTTTGTTGTTGTTGTTGTTGTTGTTTTTTTTTTTTTGCATATCCTTTACAGGACATAGCTGTCAACATCAGCATCTTTCAGCTGTATGTTGATTTCTTGGCAAGCTTACGCTAAGTAGTTTGCCATTGCTTTCTGAGCGGCCGGCTCAGTATCCCGCAAATCACCAGCGGGGGTCGAACCGCTCCCAGTTCTCGCCCGCTACGAGACTGCGTGATAAAAGGGATTACGGAGAAAGTGTTGTAACCCCTCGGCCAGAGAGACCTGAGGGAAGGGGGTAGGGAAGTGGAATATTCTTGTGGGAAACCTTGTGTCGTGATGGTGGTCCTATTCACCTCAAACATAAATTATTTCTTAATAATGTACATACTACTGGTGTGCTGAACAAAAACCACTACAATTATTACAACCATTACCACTGCCGTCACTACTACTACTACTAATACTACTACAACTAGTAGTAGTTGTTCAACTACTACTACTACTACTACTACTACTACTACTACTACTACTACTACTACTACTACTACTACTACTACTGCTGCTGCTACTACTACTACTACTACTACTACTACTACTACTACTACTACTACTACTACCACTACTATTACTACTACTACTACTACTACTACTACTACTACTACTACTACTACTACTACTACTACTACTACTACTACTACTACTACTACTACTACTACTACTGCTAATACTACTACTACTACTACTACTACTACTACTACTACTACTACTACTGCTACTACTGCTACAACAACAACAACAACACCAACTACTACTACTACTACTACTACTACTACTACTACTACTACTACTACTACTACTACTACTACTTCTACTACTACTACTACTACTACTACTACTACTACTACTAATACTACTACTACTTCCACTACTACTACTACTACTACTACTACTACTACTACTACCACAATACTACTACTACTACTACTACTACCACCACAATAACTACTACTACTGCTACTACTACTACTTCTTCTACTACAATTACTACCACCAACACAATAACTACTACTACAATTACCACCACCATAATAACTACTACTACAACTACTACTTCTACGTTTTCTTTTCTTGGAGTCTGTCAGAGTCTTGATTTGCAATCAATAAATGGCTCGTGGTGACTAACAGATTTGATAACAATCACTCACACAGAATGAATGTACATTACACTCGGTGACATCTCTCAACTACTTTAATCGCACTTCTCACAAACAGCGATCATAACAGGCATCGCTCAACTCAGCGATAATGCCATTTCAATATACATATATACACAATACATCAGTTCATGAATGCAATATTACATACCATGCACTCAGTCTTTCTATACCCAAAAGGCTTTCTCTCATCTTGCGTCAACTCATACAATCAATACGTGCATTGCTCTCTTTCTACGTCTGTCCAGTCTTAAGGTCCAAGACAGTCTGACCGCTAGCCGCAGTGAGCCCGCGTTGGTCCTGCTTTCTCTTACCGTGGTCTCCGTGTACCACGCAGAAGTGTTACCACGCAGAGGTCCCTGTTACTGCGTCGTAAGTGTTAATGCAGTTCACGGGCGTACATAGCCGTTGTTGCCAGGCGCTAGTGATGAAGACCCGGGGAAGATTCTGACACTCTCCCGCCACCCCTCAAAAGAAAGGTATATTTGTTCATTACTGTCTATTTAAAGTTGGGTTAATCTACTAATACAAAGTCAGAATCGACCCACCGTTTGTCATCTTAGGTGACTCTTTGGAGTTTGTTGAAGTATAATGGGTAATTTACTTGTTATATCTTCTCTTCAGTGCTGCCATAAAGCTACACCTCTCAAGTACAATCCCCTAGTTGGATTTTTACCTAGGTTGCTGACGGACTTAGCCAGTCTGATAGCTATCAGCGACTTACGCTGTCTTCCAAGCAACGCAACTACCTCCCTGACAAAGAAAAAAACTCACAAAAAGAGACATGTCAGGTCGCAAGCCGTCTATTTCTAAGATGACTTCAGCATTAGACCCCAACCGATATGGTCGGAATGATCCCATGCTGGTCCACAACTTCAGTAATTATATTTCACGCATAGTTTATGTCACCTTGTAATGCGTTGCCGTTCTGGCGATATGAACAAGGTAATATATACACGTTTACATTTTCCCAATATTTCAAATTGTTTCCCTTAAATGTTATTGTGAAACACTATGGGGAATAACTTTTACTGTCTTTAAAAAAAAATACAGTACATTTGTAAGTTAAGTTCTAAGCGTCATAGTTTGATGCTTATTGTCAATAGTGACCTAGTTGGTACTATCGAGAACAAGTTGATCAATCAATGATTCTCAGATTACAAATATAAAAATCCTCTCATACAATTAAGTATATATAAATTTACTATCACAAAGTTATATTAAGTGTCATTACTTTGTGACTGTTATCGTATAGTCTGCTAATTTTCTAAATGTATTAATTAATTCCAAAAAGTAACGGAAGTACACAACTGATGTGTTAAAATGTTGGAGTAACACATTGTCCTTCATCTGTTCGGATTACACTGTTATGTAGAAGTACGGATTAAACTGTATACACGTTCACACATTTGGATAACACTGTTCTATGGAAATACGGATGAACTGTTCACACGTTCTTAAGTTTCGATAGCAATGTTCTATGGAAGTATCGATGAAACTGTTCTATTGGATATGTTGAATTCATATGTCGTCGTCTTTCTCAAAGGATTTAAAATATTTGAACACTTTGTTGGGCTTATATCAATCGTATTCATAAGCGCAGGTACTGAGGATGAGTTTTGTAATCATTCGTAGTACTGTTCATATAAATGTTACCAAGTGTTTAAAATATTGTCAATCTTCATTCTAAACACACATATATTCACCATGATTACGGATTAAAAATATAATTTGTAATGAACATGAGGACACTGTCCTTATCACAGTTATGTGTGCCAGCGATGTGTAGTTATGTTACACATTATTTTGCTGGGTTGTGATCCCTGAGCGCTCTAAGTAATCACAGATCTTGACTGATTTAATCTGTGCGCTCAGGCATAGGTAGCCTATTTTCGGACGTTTCGAGTGGACACCTGGAGAGCAAATCTGCAATCGTATTTTGTGTACCGCTGATGTTCCTCACTTCAAAACTGAAGTCTTGGAGCAGTGAAGACCATCTTGCTATTCTGTGGTTTGTTGGTGTCCCTGTCTTAATAATGATTAATGGGTTGTTGTCTGTTTCTACGATGAAATGACGACCTAATAAATATGTAGACAATCTCTTGATGGAAAACATTAAAGCCAAAGTCTCCAATTCAGGAGTTGACCATCTGCGTTCTCTCGGTGTCAATTTGCGGCTGACATAAAAAATTGGGCGTAGGATGTCATCATAAGACTGCAACAAAACCGCTCCTATCGCTAAGGAGCTTGAGTCAGTCCTCAATCTGAAAGGAATTTCCAAATGTGGCAATTTAAGGATAGGATTAGACGAAAAGAATGACAAAACTTTTGTAAATGCAGGTCTCAGGCACTCGCTGTTTACAATTTTATTTGGTTTGTCTTTGGTTAGTAAATTTGTAAAACTTTCTTTCAAACCAGCAAAATTTGGAATGAATCGTCTGTATTAATTGAGTAAACCCAACATGCTTCTTATTTCCTTTTTGGTTGTCGGAAGCTACAATTTTAGAATCTTGGATACAATATTGTCATCTGTGGTGACAAATCCATTACAAACTTTATAGCCAAGAAATGTAATTTCGGGATAGGCGATTTCTACCTTGGATGGTTTCACTGTTAGGCCGTGTTCTTTGATGCGTTCAAACGTTTGTCGGAGTGTTGTCAGGTGTTCAGTCATTGTCCTAGTATGTACACAAATGTCGTCCATATATGAAATTATGTTCAGTATGTCTGCTAATAGCAGTCGTGTTATGCGTACGAATGTTGCTGGGGCATTGCCTAGCCCGAATGGGAGTTTAAGCCATTCATATAGTCCCCAGGGTGTGGCAAAATCTGTCAGGTGTATGGATCGTTGGTCATGGGTATTTGCCAATACCCTTTTGTCATGTCAAGTTTTGTAAAGTATTTGTCATGTGTCATCTCAGTCAGTATGGCTTCACTGTTAACGATGCGTTCTAAATCTAACTGTGTTATTGCATTACGTTTTCTATAATCCACGCATAGGCGTATTGAGTTGTCATTCTTTTTGACAATCACAATGGGAGAAGAATACTGTGATTGTGATCTTCTAATGATTTTGTTTGTCTCTAGTTCTAAAATTCCCTGATGTAACTTGTTCCTGTAATGTATGGGTATCGAATACAGTCTGGATTTTATTGGTAAATGAGTCGTCAATATGATTTGATGTTGTACTAAATCTGCCTGTCCTGGATGAATGGAGAAGATGGGCTTATATTCTTCTAACAGCTGTCTGCAGTTGTCGGTCTCAGTCTGAGAAAGATGAGGAGAGAGTTTTATGTCTTGGAATGTGTCTGTCGTGTCAAGTGCTAGAACTGGTACTTCGTCGGTATCTTCTGAGTCTATGTGGTCCACTATGGTCGTGCTTGCTGCGGTTTCGTCTTGGTCTTCGTCTCTGTTTGCGTATTGTCTATAGATGGAACCAGATTCACACCTTTTTATACAATTCTGCCCACACTCACACCTTTGGTTCAAACACGGACGAAAGCTTCCATGTTCAGACCTCTACAAGTGTTCTTACAAATTTCTCTCCTTTTTCAACCACAAGATCTTAATGTCCCACGCTCGATCCTCTAACATAACACTGTCTGATTTACACCTGGTTCATATCCCGGACGATTCCCCACGTTCACACATGTCAGAGTCTTGATTTGCAATCAATAAATGGCTCGTGGTGACTAACAGATGTGATAACAATCACTCACACAGAATGAATGTTTATTACACACGGTGACATCTCTCAGCTACTTTAATCGCACTTCTCACAAACAGCCATCATAACAGGCATCGCTCAACTCAGCGATAATGCCATTTCAATATACATATATACACAATACATCAGTTCATGAATGCAATATTACATACCATGCACTCAGTCTTTCTATACTCAGAAGGCTTTCTCTCATCTAGCGTCAACTCATACAATCAATACGTGCACTGCTCTCTTTCTACGTCTGTCCAGTCGTACGGTCCAAGGCTGTTTGACCGCTAGCCGCAGTGAGCCCGCGTTGGTCCTGCTTTCTCTTCCCGTGGTCACCGTGTACCACGCAGAAGTGGTACCACGCAGAGGTCTCTGTTACTGCGTCGTAAGTGTTAATGCAGTTCACGGGCGTACACGGCCTTTGTTGCCAGGCGCTAGTGATGAAGACCCGGGGAAGATTCTGACAGAGCCTATTGGGTTTATGGTGCTACCACCTTATTTTGTATAGACCAATCAGCCAATGGGCACCCGATGGGTTAAAAAATATGTTGCTTGGCTTTTGCAGGCTGATGCGATCGACCCGGGGTTTATTGTGCAGACAATCGTGCGTCAGTATCAGCCATTGTTTTTTGAAACGGGTAGAGCAGTATCACACCAGACGCCGTTTCTTCTAGGGACAATCCCTCGTACCCATTTCAGCCTGGACAACCTTTGAGCCCATGCCAACATCCGCCTCTTAGATATTGGAACACACGACCCCTGGGTCAGCCAGCTAGCGTTCTAGCCGCCGCGGCCTTACCCTGACTACCATGACTCATACTGAAATACATGCTGCATGTCGTTTACAGGATGTTGTGGTTAACCCCAGTTTGATGTTCAATATAATTTTACGGTCAGTAATTAGACTTTTGTTTCTGAACGAGAAGTCAACGTTGAAGTCCGACATACAGTTGAGTGAAATGAACCCTCTACCCCGCCGTCAGTACAGAGACAGTTGAGTGAAATGAACCCTCTGTCCCGCCGTCAGTACAGAGACAGTTGTGTGAAATGAACCCTCTGTCCTACCTTCAGTCCAGAGACAGTTGTGTGAAATGAACCTTCTGACCCGCCGTCAGTACAGAGAAAGTTGTGTGACATGAACCTTCTGACCCGCCGTCAGTACAGAGACAGTTGTGTGAAATGAACCTTCTGACCCGCCGTCAGTACAGAGACAGTTGTGTGAAATGAACATTCTGACCCGCCGTCAGTACATAGACAGTTGTGTGAAATGAACCTTCTGACCCGCCGTCAGTACAGAGACAGTTGAGTGAAATGAACCTTCTGACCCGCCGTCAGTACAGAGACAGTTGTGTGAAATGAACCTTTTGACCCGCCGTCAGTACAGAGAAAGTTGTGTGACATGAACCTTCTGACCCGCCGTCAGTACAGAGACAGTTGTGTGAAATGAACATTCTGACCCGCCGTCAGTACAGAGACAGTTGTGTGAAATGAACCTTCTGACCCGCCGTCAGTACAGAGACAGTTGTGTGAAATGAACCTTCTGACCCGCCATCAGTACAGAGACAAATGTGTGAAATGAACCTTCTGACCCGCCGTCAGTACAGAGACAGTTGAGTGAAATGAACCCTCTGACCCGCCGTCAGTACAGAGACAGTTGTGTTAAATGAACCTTCTGACCCGCCGTCAGTACAGAGACAGTTGTGTGAAATTAACCTTCTGACCCGCCGTCAGTACAGAGACAGTTGAGTGAAATGAACCTTCTGACCCGCCGTCAGCACAGAGACAGTTGTGTGAAATGAACCTTCTGACCCGCCGTCAGTACAGAGACAGTTGAGTGAAATGAACCTTCTGACCCGCCATCAGTACAGAGACAGTTGAGTGAAATGAACCCTCTGACCCGCCGTCAGTACAGAGACAGTTGTGTGAAATGAACCCTGTGACCCGCCGTCAGTACAGAGACAGTTGAGTTAAATGAACCTTCTGACCCGTCGTCAGTACAGACAGTTGAGTGAAATGAACCCTCTGACCCGCCGTCAGTAAAGAGACAGTTGAGTGAAATGAACCTTCTGACCCGCCGTCACAACAGAGACAGTTGAGTGAAATGAACCTTCTGACCCGCCATCAGTACAGAGACAGTTGAGTGAAATGAACCCTCTGACCCGCCGTCAGTACAGAGACAGTTGTGTGAAATGAACCCTCTGACCCGCCGTCAGTACAGAGACAATTGAGTTAAATGAACCTTCTGACCCGCCGTCAGTACAGACAGTTGAGTGAAATGAACCCTCTGACCCGCCGTCAGTAAAGAGACAGTTGAGTGAAATGAACCTTCTGACCCTCCGTCAGTGCAGAGACAGTTGAAGCGTGGACGTGCTAAATCTATAGGCTACGCTGACCTCTTCACTAATCCTTCTCTGCTACTATTCCTGCTGCTACTATTACGTGTTCTTCTTCTGCTCGTCATATTCTTCTCTCCCCCACCTCACTATTATTAAAATTCAGTTACACCGTTGCCCATTATTATTATTATTACCGTGTCCTCAATTTCAGCCGGTCTCCCTGGCCGAGGTGTTAGCAGCTTTCTCCGTAACCTCGAATACTCTCGTGGTTGACGTGAGCGCACGAGAATTGGAAGCGGTTCGAGTCGCGCCATTGACTTATGCGAGTATGGAGCCGTCCGCTCAGAAAGCAAAGGCAAACTACTGAGCGTAATCTTGCCAAGAAATCAACAATCATCAGAAAGATGTTGATGTTGACAGCGATGTCCTGTAAAGGATATGCAAAACATTTTTTCTCATGTTCAGGACACTAACGCTGAAGAGATCAATTACATCACAAGCTACTCCCCTTGTTGTGGCAGCTGCATCAGACTCAGAAAGCACAAACATCACATCGGAGGGAGGGCGACCAGTAGGTGTCCGTCAAGTGAGATAATTCTGTTGTTTTACCAGTCAGACTTACAGATTAACCAGTGGGAGTCAGTAGTGGACTGGTCAGAGTGTCAGCTTGCCCGATGGCAAGGGGGCCGTGTAAGCCCCTAATGATGTGTGCCCACTTATACATTAGAGAATGTTTTAAAATGTTAATGATACTCGGCCTATTGACTAAGATCACAGTGTAGATTTATCTGCACTTGATCTGACCAGAGTGCAGAAACGGTCATCCAAACTGCAAACTCTAATCACCAAATCACTGTCCACTAACACAGGCAGACGTGCCTTGGTGGACCACAATGGGCTGAAAGGTACATACTGAGACTAGGAGGTCTTTTAAAATATTTTTAAAACAAATGTTAATGACCTTTTTGTTTTCTAGTTTGGCTGCTTATTGTCCATGCTTCACGTGAATACAACAGTATGTGTTCTTTATAGCACTTTAACCTTCTTTTTCCCAATGCAGTTGGCAGCCTTTCATTGATGAATATATTTTCTGTCTTGCAGAAGGTAACTTTTACCATAGCAAATACAAATTTTCCGTGTAATATTAATGTCTCTGTGCACTCTGCTCTTCCCTTTCCAATTTGAAGTAAAATTGGGAGGGTGTGTTGTTAGGGCAAACTCTTTCTTCCCTAGCTGATAATGTTTCTGTGATTATGGGCAACATCAGCTACATTTTATTTTGATTATTATTATGGCGCTGAAACGACAAAAGAAAGTATATTTTACCGAAAACTGCCTGCTCTTTGTATTTCTTTTTAAAATAAAAACGACACCAATATTATGAGATGAATCTCGGAAAATGTAATCCAGTATTTTGTTCTTTCAAAAAATACCATAATAATAATAATAATAATAATAATAATAATAATAATAATAATAATAATAATAATGGCAGTTTTACAGGCCTTGAGACACAATGGGCGTATGGTGCCAGACCCATATTTTGAATCGACCAATCGGCGCTCTTTGGGTGATGTGGTCATTATCACACCTGCCGCCTTTAATTCCCAAGCCATTTCCGGATATCTATTTTAGGCAGGGACGGCCTGGCAGCTCAGGTCAATTGTAAAAAAATCTGACCCGGTGCGGATTCGAACTCATGACCAACGATGGGCGTTTAGACACTACGCTACCGCGGCTTCCGTGTTTAACACTTATATATATATATATATGATTGATTGATTGATTGATTTAGGAACCGACATCACAGCATTCGAGACATTCCCATAAGCGCTCCGTCCCCATCCCCAGCAGCCAGCGAAGAGTTCCAACACTAATAGTTCTATATATATAAAAGACGAGACAAGACTTCTTGTGTAAAGTGAAACATTCTAACGAAATATTTTTGTCCATGTAATTCAATGGACGAAAGTTTAATTTATTAAAAAGAGACAATCAAATACAGATGTATTATCTACATTTTACAAGAGAATTTACTCACACTAGAGCACTAGAAACCTTTGCCTGATAAAGATCACGTTCTGACAAAAATCACGTAATGTTTGAATGAGACACCTATAATTTCTATTGAAATCAATTTATGAATGCTATCTTTACTCGGCCTTTTGGCTAATATCAAAGTTTAGTATCTGCACTTAATCTTGCCAGTGCCACCAAGAGAGGCAGTCATCCGAATGACACACAGGGATGTGGTGGCATGATGGGACGGCTCTGGCCCTTGGGTTAACAGCGATCCCTTATTTAAAAACAACAACAACAACAAATTCTCTGAAAGTAGATTTCTTCCAATTTAAAAAATTAATAGTATCACTCAATGACCATATATAACAATGACAACAGGTGTCCCATTTTACCAATTAGACTGAAAAAGGTATGTGTGTCTTCCAAGAGAGAGAGAGAGAGAGAGAGAGAGAGAGAGAGAGAGAGAGAGAGAGAGAGAGGAAAAGAGAGAGGAGGGCGGGAGAAGGGGAGAAAGAGGGATATAGAAAGGAGGGAAGAGGGTGAGAGAGGGACAGAGAGAGAGAGAGGTAGAGAGAGAAAGGAGAGAGAGAGCTGAGAGAGGGGGAGAGAGAGAGAGGGAGAGGGAGGGAGATAGAAAGAGGGAGATAGAAGGAGAGGGAGAAATAGAGAAGGAGGGAGAGAGAGATATATTTAAAAAAGAGAGACAGAGACAGAGAAAGAGAGAGAGAGAGAGAGATAGATAGAGAGAGAGAGAGAGAGAGAGAGAGAGAGAGAGAGAGAGAGAGAGAGAGAGAGAGAGAGAGATTAAAAGCCATGAAACAATCAAAAGTGCTGA
Source organism: Cepaea nemoralis (assembly GCA_014155875.1). Classification (NCBI taxonomy): domain Eukaryota; kingdom Metazoa; phylum Mollusca; class Gastropoda; order Stylommatophora; family Helicidae; genus Cepaea; species Cepaea nemoralis. The sequence continues at coordinate 133,688 of JACEFZ010000480.1, read as the reverse complement.
ATATTAAGGATTGTTTTGTCTTTACAATTTGCTCGCGGCTCCCAACAGGGTCAGAGACGCTCATGAAAGTCCCACGTCGTGTCATTCGGGTGACCGCCTCTGCATGTGGCCATAGCAAGATCAAGCGCAGATTCTACACTTCAATCTAAGCCAAGTGGCGATATTAAGGATATTATCCCGTTTACAGACCTGACAACAATAGTTTATGATACTCAAGATGGCAGCCCGTACCATTAAAAGCACAACACATTTAATTAAATATCGAGGGAAAATAGGAACATGCATTACTAAATTCTCATACTTGTAAAATAAAGTGTAAATAAAAAAATAATCCAGCGTAGATTCTACACTTCAATCTAAGCCAACTGGCGATATTGTGGATATTAGACCGTTTACAGGCCTGACAAAAATAGTGTGCAAATATCTAACAGATTCCCGTACCACTGAAAGCACAACACATTTAATTAAATATCGAGGGAAAATAGGAAAATGCATTACTAAATTCTCATGCTTGTAAAATAAAGCCACTATGTTTATAAACTCTTTTATCATAACTTAAATGTCTAATTCCATCATTTATGTCGTAAATAACTGTAAATAATTTATATAAAGGTTTGATAAACATTATTATAAATACTAAAGTTATTTAAATAACATAATACATTTATGCTGTCCCATAAAATAAAAACTGTCATAATGTTCAGTCCCTTTCCACTATTTTAATTACACGTTTCTTTTCATGTGGTGTTTTTTTTTTTTTTTTTTTACATTTTTTAAAATAACTTTTCTTTTAACTTTCAAGAACTTGTCCAGAAATTATTTTTTTCACTCTTCCGAATAACGGTCCCAAGTTATTTATTGTAAAAAGCATCCCTTACAGGGCCTCATTAGGTGATATAATAATTTAAAAATATTAAACACTACGAACTAAAATAAAGAACAGAGAAAATAGAATTACGTACCAATAATATTTTACAGTTATTTGTGAAAATTGTGGCACAAAAGTTGTACATAATGTCTGAAAGCATGTTCTTTGTGAAAAAATTGTACATATCGGAACGAACATTGAATGTATTGTCGATCACTTCCGGTTTAGTGTGACGTGGACTACTAGATCGATCGATGGATGCAATAATGTTTTTGGGTCCGGAGGGCCCTCACTGTCATCGGACTGTATACCTATTAGTTATAAGTGGAATTAGATTACACTCCGACGATAGTGTTGACACTTCGGGCCCAGAAAACATTTATTGCATCCATCGATCGGACTAGCAGTCCACGTCACACTGAACCGGAAGTGATCGAAACCATCAATCTTATGAGGCCCTGTAAGGGATACTTTTTACACTAAATAATTTGTGACCGTTATTCGGAAGAGTGCCTTTTTTGTAAATAAGGGTTCGCTGTTCCCCCAAGAACCAGAGCCGCCCCATCAGATCCCCAACCCCCTGTGTGCCATTCGGATGACTGCCTCTGCTGGTGGCCCTGGCAAGATCAAGTGCAGATACTACACTTTGATCTTAGCCAAAAGGCCAAGAAGGGATACCATTCATAAATTGATTTAATTAGAAATAATAGGTGTCCCATTCAAAAATTACGTGATTTTTGTCAGAACCTACAAGCAATCGTTTCTAGTGCTCTAGTGCGAGAATCTGTTCAAGGATATTGGGCTGTATCAGACAGGGTATTATTGGTAAAATTAATCGGCGGTATTTTTAACATAAATGTCATTCAAATATATGCCTAAACAGGATAATGTAGTGAAAATTGTATAGAGGTGATTTTATGACGTCATGGAGCGTGCTTTGAAGAAATGTAAAAATTCATAAATAAATATCATAATGGATGACACCACAGCAAAGGTAGGAAATCAAGGCGATGGATGCCCAGTAGGCAACGATGGATTGGAGGAGCGAAACGAAAGACGATACAGACGTGTACGAGGGCGAGTCAATAAGTAAGTCACACAGTTCTGCGGGATGGCAGGTAAATGTAGTTGGTGTTTTCTACAGGTGTCATTAGGTGACAGCAGCATCGAACTTTATATTCTCGTTCGTCAGGTGGCGCTAGGTGTCCCATGCACATGCGCAGCGCATAAACAAAATGGTGACTGTACTTACTGAGAATACAACCAAAGAGCAATGTGCTGTTGTGCGGTTTTTTTTATGTGGGTAAAAGGACTGCCTGCAAAGGACATGAATAAAGAAATGTTTCCTGTTTGTGTTGACAAATGTTTGTCCCGTAAAGCGGTGCATAGCTGGGTAGGAAAATTTTCTGAAGGATGCTCTAAAATTGGTGACGAAATCCGATCTGGTCGTCCTGTTGAGATTGCAACAGAAGCATCCGTGCAGCGGGCTTGGAATCCGCAGGTGGGAGGAGCTGGTGGGGGTGGGGGAGGGAGGAGGGGGGCAGGAAGACGTAAAATCGCAAGTTGAAGAAAAGTAAAGACAGAAATAAATAGTATAGTGGGGACATGGATGGAGCTGCATGGTATAACTAAGGATAGGACGACTTGGGAGTGAGTTTGTTTAGGACCATGTCCCAAGTGAGAACAAATAGAGGACAAAAGAAGATGAAGGCCGGGTTTAAACACAATAAGAGAAGCGTACGATTCCAACTCAGCGAGTAACTATGATGTCGATGTTATTTATAATCTAAATTTTGGTATAAATGGTGTACATGTGTTTGAATCTCCATCGATACGGAACATTTTTTTTTTTTTTTTTAACATGGCCTAAAACCTGATAGAGGGTTCTTACTTTTATTTAAAAATCTAAGGAAAACATCGTAGTTAGCTACATGGCTGGCGGATGGATCAGTGAAGACATGGCAAGACAAGACTACAGAAAATACAATGGAAGACAAGACTACAGAAAAGACAGTGGAAGAGATGGCTATATAAAACAAGACTAGAGAAAAACAAAACAATGAATGTGAAAACTTGAGAAAAGTCACAACTAGAGAAAAGACAATGCTAGACTAGACTAGAGGCAAGACAATGCTAGACTAGACTAGAGGAAAGACACTGCAAGACAAGACTTGCGAAAACAAGACTAGAGAAAAAACAGCACAAGAGAAGAACATAGACAAGGATACGCAAGACAAGACATCTAATTTGATGCATATATTTTGCAGATTAATGTTGTGTTCATATAGCTTCAATCTTTTATACTTGTGTGAAGTTTGATGGTCATTCCATACTGTTGTTATGTCTTACCATATGAATAAAGCAATTCTAAGAGTTGTCTTTTCTCATTAATGCACTACATATTCATAAGCAGTCACTGCAGCTTTCCGCTGGATCGAGAATACGACACACACACACACACACACACACACACACACGCACGCACGCACACACACACACACATCGTGATTGTAACTGACTCAGAAAACATGCTGAGGAAGATGATGACAGGCATGCTTCGTGCAGAGTGGCTTGCTTCGCTTCGGATGTCACGGGTGGCAAGCATCGCCTGGATCTTTTCTCCGGGGCATGCCGGTGTGCTGGAGAATGAACAGGCGGACAGATTGGCTGGCTCTGCAAAACTTGGTGAAGTATTGATGCATGACAAGGCAGACGTGGTTGCGGCCTTGTGGGAGCACGTGTACACCTCGGACGTGTGCAACTTCCGGTGCACTGATGGCGACGTAAGGCGTTCAATCCCATACTGGCATTAAGTTGCACTTCAACATTGATTTCTCTTTCAGAAAGCAATGGCAAACCACTGAACGTAAAATTGTATAGACAATCAACCGGGGGTTGATGGCAACGTCCTGTAAATAACATGTAATATTGTTACTGATTCATGGTTAGGTAATCTTCTTTGCACGTCCATGTTGTTGTTGTTGTTGTTGTTGTTGTTGTTGTTGTTGTTGTTGTTGTTGTTGTTGTTGTTGTTGCGTTTGACATAATTTCGCTGCACCTATTTAAACCAGAGCTGCGATATCTGCACATTTTACAGTAAAGTACCTCCTGTTACCCGCTAGCCTATGGGTCACCTTTTGGCAAGGTGGAGTGCCCGATGAGCCTACCTAGCAGAGTATCATGAAACGTCCACGCTTATAGGCAATTCATGTGATGATGATGAACATGAAATCACTTAATAGGTGGTACACTGAGCTGGAGTACAACCGACAGGTAGTTGTTGGTTGTAGTCTCAAGTTGGCTACACTAGGCAGAGGATGTCTGTGAAGGGTGAATACTACTAACCCCGACCTGTATGTTCGAGGCCAAGAAGGAAAGCAATGACTGACTAACTTATTTACATATGTCTAGCAAACTGTGAATCGATAACTCACAGAATATCACATGACCCCTGACCCAGATATCATTAATACTCGCTGTTACACTACAGCAGTTCTTATCGCTGTTATCGTTATCATCGCTGTTATCTTTAATATTCGGTGTTATCGCTACAGTCGTTGTTGTATTTACCATCGTTGTTGTCGAAACCATCGTTGTTACTTTCGCTACAGTTGTTGTTGTCGTTGTTACCTTTCAGTGTTATTATCTCTACAGTTGTTGTTGTCGCTACCATCGGTTTATTATCGCTACAGTCGTTGTTGCGTTACCTCGATGTTGTCGCTACCATCGGTCTTATCGCTACAGTCGCTGTTGTCGCTATCATGGTGTTATTATCGCTACAGTCGCTGTTGTCGCTATCATGGTTTTATTATCGTTCAGTTGTTTTGTCGCCACCTTCGGTCTTATCGCTACATTCGTTGTTGTTCTTACCATCTGTGTTATCCCTGTTATCGTAACATCGGTGTTATCGTTACCATCGCTATGTTTTCACGGTTATCGTTAACATTGTTGTTATAGTAGTCATTGTTTTCCACGCTGATTACATTGTTTATGTAATAATGAGCAACATCAGCTCATCACCATCATGCGTCATGCCGGTAAGCGTTGGCGGCCATGTTTTGCCATCTCACTCGATCACCAGAATCGTGGATCAGCTCAGTGTTCTTGTCTCGACCATACCACGTGGCCAAGCCATCCAGGTATTTACTTCTCTGCCGTCCCCTTGTTCTCTTACCCTCGATCTTGCCACTTGTCACCAAGTTCTCCAATTTATTTCTTCTCATAACGTGACCAAAATATTATGACTGTCTACGTCTAATTTCTCTAATCAGTTTACGGTTTTCATGTGTTTCTTGTAGGATTTGGTCATTGGTTTTTCTGTCTGTCTATGGTATTCTTTGCATTCTCCTCAGAAACCACATTTCCACATCCTTCAGATGTTTTTCTAGCCTGTTTGCTCATTGTCCACGGTTCACATCCATACAAAAGCACAGGTTCTATGTAACACCTCAACACTCTTGTTCTCGTTGCAAATGACATATTTTTATTGGTCAGTATGTTTTTCATATTGCAAAAGGCTGCCTTCGCCATGGCGATTCTTGTTCTAATCTCTTCAAGGCATCTCCCATCAGATGTTATGACTGTTCCGAAATAATATCTGTCGGCTTCTCTTCAACCTCATCCACCAACTGCACCCATGGCTTCACGTAACCCTGATCGGGAGGCTAAACGGGTACTCCAACTTGCCCAAGGGTGTCCCGTAGGCTAGCGGAGGGAAGGAGACACCTTACTTCTCGTTTGATAGGGGATACCCCTACCCCGTTACCCCGACATCAGCTGCGTGTCTTTGAATGCTGCTGCTGTAGCGAAAAAGAAAGAACATGTCAAAATCGTGACGAAAACTGCTCGTTCTTTGTATTACTTTTTAAAATAACAACACAAGAATTATGCTTTTCTGTGTATGTGTGGTTTTGTTTAATTGATCTGGTAGCAAGTTCCTAACCATGCCAATGTTGCTCGCGGAAATAACGTGATAGTATAATGAAACTAATAATAATAATAATAATAATAATAATAATAATAATAATAATAGAATGACAGTTTTACACGCCTTGAGACACAATGGGCGTATGGCGCCAGACCCATATTTTGAATCGACCAATCGGCGCTCTTTGGGTGATGTGGTCAGTATCACACCTGCCGCCTTTAATTCCCAAGCCATTTTCGGACTATCCATTTTAGGCAGGGACGACCTGGCAGCTCAGGTCAATTGTAAACACCCGCCCTGGTGTAGATTCGAACTCATGACCACAGGTAGGCGTTTAGACACTACGTTACCACGGCTTCCATGGTTAAAGCTTATTTTAAAAAAAAATACGAGACAAGACTTCATATGTATAGTGAAACAATCTAACGAAATATTCTTGTCAATGTATTTCAGTGGACGAAAGTTTAATTCATTAAAGTGAGACACTCGAATACAGATGTGTTATCTCAATTTTACAAGAGAAATAACTCGCACTAGAGCACTAGAACCGTTTGCCTGCGGGTCCTGACAAAAATCACTTAATGTTATAATTGGACACCTATAATTGCTATTTATACATCAATTTATGAATACTATCCTTTCTCGGATTTTTGGCTAAGATCAATGTGTAGTATCTGCACTTGATCTTGCCAGAGCCACCTGCAGCCCTTATTTTTTAACAAAGAAAATTTCTCTAAAACTAAATTTCTTCCAGTTTAAAGTTTAAACAATTCACAGTATCAACCAACAAGCGTTCCATTTTACCAATGCGACTGAAACAGGTAGGTGTGTCTTCTGAGAGAGCAAGAGAGATGGATAGAGAGAGCCAGAGAGAGAGAGAGAGAGAGAGAGCGAGAACGAGAGAGAGAGAGAGAGAGAGAGAGAGAGAGAGAGAGAGAGAGAGAGAGAGAGAGAGAGAGAGAGAGAGAGATCAAAATGCCGTAAAACAATTAAAAGTGCTGAAGCTTAAGAATCTTTTGTTACAAGGGTCGTGGTTCTGAAAGGGCTCGGAGGCACCCATCAAGGTCATATGTCATTGTGTCATTAGGATGACCGCCTCTGTATGCAGCACGTTGCTCTTTGGTTGTACACTCCGTAAGTACAATGGCCATTTTATTTATGCGCTGAGCATGAGACACCTAGCGCCACCTGACGAACGGAAATATAAAGTTCGTTGTTGCAAATGACACCTGTAGAAAACACCAACTACATTTACCTGCTATCCCACAGAACTGTGTGACTTACTTACTGACTAGCCCTCATACAAACTTGTATCATCTTTCGTTTCGCTCCACCAATCCATCGTTGCCTACTGGGCATCTATCGCCTTAATTTGCTACCTTTGCTATGATGTCACCCATTATGATATTTATTTCTGAATTTTTACATTTCTTCAAAACAGGCTCTATGACGTCACAGAATCCCTCTATACAATTTCCACTACATTCTCCTGTTTAGGCATATATTTGAATGACGTTTATGTTAAAAATACCGCCGATTACTTTTAGCAATAGTACCCTGTCTGACACAGCCCAAATCCTTGAACAGATTCTTGCACTAGAGCACAAGAAACGATTGCTTGTAGGTTCTGACAAATATCACTTAATTTTTTAATGGGACGCGTATTATTTCTATTGAAATCAATTTATAAATGATATCTCTTCTCGGCCTTTTGGCTAAGATCAAAATGTAGTATCTGTACTTGATCTTGCCAGGGCCACCAGCAGAGGCAGTCATCTGAATGACAGACAGGGACGTGAGGACCTGATGGGGCGGCTCTGGTTCTTGGGGGAACAGCGAGCCCTTATTTACAAGAAAGGCACTCTTCCGAATAATGGTCCCAAATTATTTAGTGTAAAAAGAATCCCTTACAGGGCCTCATAAGGTTGATGGTTTCGATCACTTCCGGTTCAATGTGACGTGGACTGCTAGACCGATCGATGGATGCAATAAATCTTTCCTGGGCCCGAAAGGCCCACACTATCGTCGGAGTGTATATCTAATTCCACATATAACTGATAGGTATACAGTCCGACGACAGTGAAGGCCTGCCGGGCGCAAAAACATTATTGCATCCATAGATCGATCTAGTAGTCCACGTCACACTAAACCGGAAGTGATCGACAACACATTCAATGCTCGTTCCGATATGTACAATTTTGTCACAAAGAACATGCTTTCGGACATTATGTACAACTTTTGTGCCACAATTTTCACATATAACTGTAAAATATTATTGGTACGTAATTCTATTTTCTCAGTTCTTTATTTTAGTTCGTAGTGTTTAATATTCTTTTTATTATATCACCGAATGAGGCCCTGTAATGCATGCTTTTTACAATAAATAATTTGGGACCGTTATTCGGAAGAGTGGAAAAAAAATAACAAATACAAAAATAAAATTCTTGAAAAGTTCTTGAAAGTTATTTTAAAAAATGTAAAAATATCCGCATGAAAAGAAACACGTGTAATTAAAATAGTAGAAAGGGACTTAACATTATGACAGTTTAAATTTTATGGGACGTTACTTAAAGCAGCACAAATGTGTAATGTTATTTAAATAACTGTAGTATTTGTAATAATTTTTATCAGCAGTTTATAGAAATTATTTACACCTATTTACGACATAAATGATCGAGTAAGAAATTTAAGTTATCACAAAAATGTTTATAAAAATAGTGGCTTTATTTTACAAGTATGATAATTTACTAATGCATTTTTCTATTTTCCCTCAATATTTAAAAATTGTGTTGTGCTTACGATGGTAAGGTCAGGCATTCTAAGATTCACAAACTATTTTTGTCAGGCCTGTAAACGGCCTAATATCGTTAATATCGCCTTTTGGCTTAGATTGAAGTGTAGAATATACACTGGATTATCTTTTATTTACACATATACATTTAAGATGTTTTAACTTAATCCCCCAATCTCCATTTGTATACCCTGGACCTCTCTTGTACTGTGATTCCACTGGCTCAAGTCAAGTACCACATGCTTCACTCCTTCCTTCACCAGCAGACCTTGCTCATGTCTCATCTGCCCAGTAGGGCGTATATAATTGACGTACCCAGGGCAATGGTATATGTCTGTATTTAGCTCCTGGAGCATGAGGACATCAAAATCATATATTAAACTCTCCAATACAGGATCTCTCTGCCTGGCATTACGACAGATCCAATATCCCACTCTTAAATGGTTGAGGCCTAGTCTCTCCACTTTTCGTCTTGTTCTCCTGGCGCCTGCCCTCCTATTTATATGTCTTCTTCTCACACCATTTCCTCGTCTTCTCCTCCTCACTCTCTCTTCGCTAGCCCCTGAAGGATGTGTCAAGGACAGAGCACATGCTCCATAGCTCCGACGACAATTCCCTTGTTTAAATAATACTATATACACAAAGTATGGAGGAATATCAGCAGCAGAGTTGATCCAGAAAACCAAAGACCGAGATCTATGGAGAGCCATGAACGCCTACGCCAGCCGGCACGGCACTTGATGATGATGATGATACACAAAGTTAAGATATTGCAGGAAATGAGCGGTCACCTTAGTAGAGCCTGCCTGCTAGGGAAGGGGCAAGGGATGTCCCTCATGAGTCCATACGCCTGGCGCCGCCCCGCCCGCATACCAGACGTTCCACGTTCACAACCAGCTCACCCGTGGCCATTCAGTCCTCGGCACGTCGGCCCACCTTCAACTTGGGGGTTTATAATATGAGTTTTCCATCTCCTAGATTGGCTGCTGTAATAGCTAACGGGCCCAATCTACCCGGCGGCAAGAGGTTCCAGCGCCTCATTTATGGCGAGCACAGTAGATACTTTTGTACGGGAAACAAGACCAATGCTATACACTCTTTATCACATAGACTGTTTGCATATTGATGAATGTTACTTCGGTTTCGGGGAGGGGTGAGGGGGTGAAAATTAAGACCACGTACTTTTTGTTTACACATTGATCATTGTTACATAATAGATCCTGCAGGTCATATATCATTTGTCTACACATTGATACATTTTATATAAAGGATCATACAGGTCATATATCACTTGGTTACACATTGATGAATGTTACATAATGGATCATACAAGTCATATATCACTTGTCTACACATTGATGAATGTTACATAATGGATCATACAGGTCATATATCACTTGGTTACACATCGCTGAATGTTACTCCGGAGATAATGAAGATCATGTAGGATTGACATTGCCGTAGACATTATTCCTTTCGTTGAAGAGATTCAGTACTTGGCGCAAAAGTCTGTACTGATCCAGAGATGGAACTATGTGAGGTCTAATAGCCTTGACTGTTCCGACTACAAGAGGCACAGAACCTTGTTGGTCATTGTCCATATGGTCCAACAAGAGTGACAATGTGCACACCAGCCCGCTCCACTCGGCGCCGTTTCTGCATGTTGGGATAAACTCTTTTGTACCAAACGAAGATTGGTCGTTGTCTAGATCACACTGCTCCTTCTATATTACTGCAGTGTGAAAGCTGAGCTAGCCACCTGTCTCACACCACAAGTCACCCCTATAGTACAAATACACCAGTCAGTAAACAAGAGTCAGTTTGCGCACATAATATCCTGTCAATTGTGAATTAACACGGAACCACACAACATATAAATCCAGGAACAATAATTCTCTCAGAATATATTTTCATCACAACTTAAAACTCAAAGAACACTGCCTCTCAAGTCCTACTTAATCTCCTCCAACACGACAGGTGTACTAGCCTCTCTCCAGGCCCGAATTCACTCGCTCCAACCCACTCTGGGTCTCGAATTCAACTCACTATCCCTGAATAACCACAGTGTCGAGTTCTCTACCTAACTCCGTCACTATTCAACCCTTTTCCGACTGCCGACCTCACTGTCCTGTCTCCAAAACTCAACTGTCCATCCGACCCTCTCGAAATCTCGGCTTCAACTGTCTATCACTGAAAAAAAACACAGTGTGGAGTTCTCTTGCTATCCTCTGCTATCATTCCATGTCCCAAACTGCCGACATCCCCTGTCGGGTTCCACAACTCAACTGTCAAATCTCCTGACTCTCCACACACTACCTCACAGCTCAAACTATCTGCCCCACAATTACCCTAGCCAGCTCACTTCTCCTCAGCTCCCCCTTAAATCACTGTCTTCAACCTTCCCCGTCTGTTCTCTCATTTGCACCCTCCGGGGACTTACTACACCGCCCTATTTTACCTCCGTCTATTATTATCCTGGCGGGTAATGTCAATGACCCCAGGCATGTGTCACATGTAAACAACGTTCTTTCTTCCCCAGCTGGTTTCATGGCCCGAATTTTTCCAGCACGGTCAGCAGAGTTTTAGGGTCAAAGTCTTTGCTTTTCCATGACAGGTGTGAAAGACTGTATTCACCTTTTAACGAAACTTTTGTCGACTTCGGCGTGTTTTCTTCATTGACGATGACTATAACTCTTTGAACCTCCCAGGCACCACACAAATCTAGCAATAAAGTCTCGATGTCGAACAATGAGCATCTTTTTTGTATCTGCCTCCCCTTCAGATAAATGGGGACCAATTGGCACGTCTTCAGTGCTCAAATCCCGCTCGAATGCCACTAACAAAGACACCATGTACTGGGTCACGAGCCGCCAGAAATCAATGACTGTTGTCGGTAAAGGCCACTGGGTTAGAATTTGGTGGTCATGATTCTTACAGCTCGGAATGAGTACTGCATTGATATACGAGTTCTCAACATCCCCTGTTGTACACGATAAAACAGGTCGGTTGTGTTTCTTTGGTAGGACCTTATGCAGTCAGTTAGACAGCATTAGACTGTTACAGTATGTGTAGTTTTCTTGATTTTCTCCTTCCTCTTTTTCGTTACATTCATCATCAGCGCACACCAGACATGCAGACTTGAATTCCTTTTCCCACGCAGGATGGCAAACGTCTGGCCACAACTGACTGACCAAAGGAGTAGCAGGTGGGCGTTCTATGAAAACTCTGGAAGACTGGTGACGACTCTAAAGTCCCCTTGGAAAGAATCACATCTTCTTGGTCTACAGATATTCTAGCAATTCATAAGGATTTGCTGGTGAGACTTGTGCAGCACCGTAAGCTTCGGTCCCCATGTATAATTAATCTACACACGTCACGCTTTGTGAAACAGTAAACTACTGGTGTGTAGCTGATCTTTGTCTGTGCAAAACAGCTGCCGATAGCGACTGATCACTGAAACCGATATGCGATTGTGACCATGGGAATGCTTGGCTTGAGAACTGTAGCTCGGGATAACTAGCTGGGAATCTCAGTTTTAAATACTAGGCAACATTACCTTTTGTGCTCAGCTCTGATACAGCACTCTGGTAGGATCACCCCGCGAAAGAACTAGCACCACAACTTTGCCATGTCGATGAGGGCTGTCAAGCGACTGTACCGCGACAGATGAAACTGCTGTGCGGCCTGGAGGCACGTCCAAGATCAATTTTGTTGTCATCAACAACTGCATAAGCTCTTCCATGGCCGGAAGCATGTACCTCACAGAAGAGGGGCATGTAATCATACCACCCATGAGCTGACAGCTGCATGAGCTCTTCCATGGCGGAAGTATGTACCTCACAGAAGAGGGGCATGTAATCATACCACCCATGAGCTCTTCCATGGCGGAAGTATGTACCTCACAGAAGAGGGGCATGTAATCATACCACCCATGAGCTCTTCCATGGCCGGAAGCATGCACCTCACAGAAGAGGGGCATGTAATCATACCACCCATGAGCTCTTCCATGGCCGGAAGCATGCACCTCACAGAAGAGGGGCATGTAATCATACCACCCATGAGCTCTTCCATGGCCGGAAGCATGCACCTCACAGAAGAGGGGCATGTAATCATACCACCCATGAGCTCTTCCATGGCCGGAAGCATGCACCTCACAGAAGAGGAGCATGTAATCATACCACCCATGAGCTGACAGCTGTACGCCAGACCAGCAGACCTGTCACAGAATCGGGGGAATATAATAGACAACCGACCGTGTCTTTGAGCTGTGTACGGTATCCAGAATTATATCAACAATAGTGAAGGTAGCTTTCCTCGCTCCCGGAGTCACCATCCACATCCATTGCGGCACGACGATATCTGTGCTATACACTGCTGTAATGCTACATATCTACCTCCAACGACATGCATGGCACACACTCCAGCTGCCAGAGCTCATTCAATTGTGAAATTGTTTATCTATGATGCCACTGTGTCCGCATCCATAAGGAATTCAGACGTGTTGCAACAGATGTTTCCTGCGTTGTCCCGTGCTACTATGAAGAAAACAAAAGTACACAGTAGATCCTGCTGTAGAGTTGTGGCAGACACAACACATCATCAACACGGCAGTTCTGCGTAAAGCATCTGTCGCAGCACTCTCCACTTGAGATTGTCATTGTTCTTGACAGATTAGGCATCGTACCTTCCTGCTGTGAGCCTGTGTTGATGCATTTCCCCTTTATCCAAACCATTCACTGTTACAATCTTGGTGTGTTGCTGTCGGAAACATAAATGTCATAAGTATATGGCTGAGCACCAAACAAAACAGTGAAGATATAAGTAATCTGGTTTACTTCATTCGCTGAACCCTGTAGTTCTGAGCAACGATATGACAATGCTTGGGTATTTACACAGCAGATCTTGCTGTAGAGTTGTGGCAGACACAACACTGTAGTTCTGCGTAAAGCATCTGTCGCAGCACCCTCCACATGAGATTGTCACAGTTCCTGACAGATTAGGCATCATACCTTCCGGATGTGAGCGTGTGTTGGTGCATTACTCCTGTCGGAAATAAAAAATGTTCGTCCTAACGGACGAAAAGGTTTACAACCATCTTGCCCCAGTTTTGATCATATATCACATATCACATATATCACATGAAGTGAATAAATGAATAACACTTTGGCTGGTACATTTAAAACACATAGTCACAGAACTGCAAGTTAATCTATCCAGGAAGCCAAAGAAGATTAATAAACTAACACAGAACTGGTGTCGTTAGCCGCTATAACGCTGCGGGATGTACTGTGGAGGAGATCTCAGCCCTTATGAACTGAAAGGCTCAATGTGCAATGAGAATGATCTGTCGACTAATTAAGTAACTAACTAACAAACTAATAAACTAATAAACTAACTAACTAACTACCTAACCAACTAACTAATCAACTAGCTAACCAACTAACTAACCAACTAGCTAACCAACTAACTAACTAACTAACTAACTAACTAACTAGCTAACTAACTCGCTAACTAACTAGCTAACTATCTAACTAACTAGCTAACTAGCTAACTAACTAACTAACTAACTAATTAACTAACTAACTAACTAACTATCTAACTAACTAACTAGCTATTTAACTAGCTAACTAACTAGCTAAATAGTCACATATATTGTTCGAATGTGGAGCATCAATTATTCGCAATTCAAAATGATTTCTTTCTGCTTGTACAAAAGTTAAGAGGTACGAATCAAAATAACAACTCAGTTGCCAGGAATTTAAACGGTGTTGAATTTAATTCTTTCGTGAGCTTAACGGGAACACTGCAGCAAAGATGCATTTTCTGTTTTGAAAAAACAAAATGTCATCCGTTAAGTTGTTTGTTGATTTAAGAGATCTAATTGAGATTTGAGAGATATTTTAAAGCTCTTTTTTTTCGTTGGTCGCTCGTCTCGGATGATGATTGACGCAGTGTTTCTATTTAATAAAAAATAAATAATAAAAAACTCTGATACCGCAAAATTGAGGCTGTTATAGCGATATGATCTTCCCACTGTTAAACAAATACAGAATAACTGAGTGAGGATTATAATATAGAATGAATGAACAAAATTAGATTATAAATGGCACCGACATCATAGTTACTCGCTGAGATGGAGTCTTATGCTTCTATTATTGTGTTTAAACCAGGCTTCCATCTTCTTTTGTCCTCTATTTGTCCTCTACCATCTCGCCCAAATGTCGACGACAGTGAGGGCCCTTCGGGCTCAAAAACTTAAAAAAACATCCATCGATCGGTCCAGCAGTCCACCGAACACTAAACCGGAAAGTGATTGCCGGACCGATGCAAATGAGGCTCTAAGGGATACTTCTTGTTTGCGGTGAATTAAAATTGAAGTACCATTTTTGCTTACGTTAATTTATTAATGCTATCCCTTCTTGGCCTTTTGACTAAGATCAAAGTCTGGTATTTGCACTTGATTTTGCCAGGACCACCAGCAGAGGTGGTCATCCGAATGACACAAAGGGATGTGGGGACCTGATGGGGCGGCTCTTGTTCTTGGGGGAACAGCGAAGCCTTAAAATATATGTATATATATTCTCGATTAAAGAAAGATTATTGTAAAAAATTTAAAAACAAAACCACATTGAAAGGAACAAATGTAATTAGAATTTTGGCAGGGGACATATAATTAAAAGTTATTATTTAATGCAACATTACTCACAGCAGCATGAAAGTATTATATTATTTAAATAATTGTAGTATTTGTCATACTATTTTATAAGGTGATTATGCGGATTATTAAAGACTATTTGCGTCATTAAATAGGATAAGAAATTTGAGTGATCATTAAAGTTAGTGTAAAACGTATGGCTTTATTATATATGCATGCGAATTTAGTCATGCAGTCTTCTATTACATCTCGATATTTATTACATATTTTGTTCTGTCACTGATATTCATTTGTTATAATGCTTTGAGAAAATTTTCCGCAGGCCTGTAAACGGCCAAATATCCTTAATATCTTAATATCTGTCTCATTTTCGGCCTTTTGGGTGTGTACAACACGGGAACATCCATCACCACACATTTCATTAGGGACATCATCAGCTACACACACCTGAAAAGCTGTCAGCCTCAATTTTCTCTTTAGATCAAGAAAAAGCATTCCACAGAATATCTCACACATCCCTTCACAAAACGCTCTCACACTGCGACGTGGGAAGTTATTTTTGGACATGGATCCAAATTCTATATTTAAAACCAGAAAGTTGGATTCTGTTAAATCATACCCTATGTAGCTAGTTGTCCCTGGGGGGAAAGTGGATTCAACCAGCACACCTATTAAATATCCTATTTCTCAGTTTCTCTCTCTCACTCTGCAGGTGGACATTTGTCTACATACCACTCTTTTTATTTAGGGTCTCTCTCTCTCTCTCTCTCTCTCTCTCTCTCTCTCTCTCTCTCTCTCTCTCTCTCTCTCTCTCTCTCTCTCTCTCTCTCTCTCTCTCTCTCTGACAATATCCCTCTTCCCGTTCCTTTAGCACATAACCCCACAAACACAGGTTTCGAACACCATGATAAAACATTTATTGCAAAAAAGTGTACTTTGGGTGTGCAATGGGTGGGTGTGAAGTTATGTGGTGATATTTATCTTGAATGTGTGACATAATATTGTATAGGATGAACATCAGAGTTTTTCCATCATGATACAGCCATTCGACTTCACAAAGTACATAACGTTGAATCTCTCACCCGGCTGTTTCTTTCTGACTGATGATGGTTTTGTTGACAATATGTTCTGGAAACGTATTAAACAATATAGTCTCCACTGAATTCAATGTTAGTTACAGTATTTCCCGTATACACCTTCGACAATCTGGAATATTTCTAGATCCTGTGAATGTCAGATTAACACTGCTTGATTTCGTTACTTATGGTCCTTTTGTTTACCAAAATACGATCGGGAATATAGTCCTTGTATGGAAAAACATACCCACCAGTCTAACAATATATCGGTGATTCACTGCGTATTGTCCATCATGGAAAATTATCAGCGATTGTCTTTTTCCCTTTTTGTTTTAGGGTCTATATTAAATAGTCCTCTTCATCCGCATTCACACATATTGAGTACCTTTATTTATCACTTCACCTAGAGCGACACAGCTTCATGGGTCCTTTTTACTCACACTTGTCTGACACGATCGTTACACAGGATTCCCCGTTTCATATCCGTTATCACTTCACCCGAATCTGAACAAATGCTTCGGCTCAGATGGGTAATCACCTTCAAGGTCAGGTGCAGGGAACCTTATTGAATTTTATTTTCGGCCTAGACGTATATCATTTTAATTCCCATGAAGGGACAGGGCTAGTTATCTTTACACAACCTAAACTCTGTGATATAGTTTCTATACGGCACTGAAATACATTCCCACTCCAACCAATGTTAAGTCCAACTCTTCACTGAGTTTAACTGTTTCTGTCCACATATAAATTTCCTGTCCTACATCACTGGGTTTTTTTCCGTCCCACCCCAATCATCCCTGCTCCGATTCCGTCCTTTGATCCTTCTACATCAACATGCTAACAATAGTCTTAGATAAAGACTATCTCCCGGTATCGTTGCTTTTCGGTTGTTCAAAGGATTTGGTTCATAGTATTTCAAAGATATCCACTGTTTGATCGTGCTCGGAACTTCCCGGAGATAAACGATGTTTCTGGGGCCCGGTGATTCTCCGTCCAATCCTATACGGACTTTTGTCTTTAAACTTTCCCGGTAGACAATTCTTCCGTTTCATACGGGACTTCGCTTCCGTGTCCAATACATACGACCAGTGTTTGAAGTCACGAGCGCTGTCTTTTTGAAAATTCCAGGACCGTCACTTCTTCCCCCAATTGTTTCTGTCGTTTTCTCAATCGGGATCGTCGCCTGCCAGCCATATCATGACACCTTAACCAATTCTTTCAGATTGACTAGGTCAGTGAGACAGATGTGTCCCTTGTCCCCATTAATGTACGTTGTGGCCCTAGAGCCACTTCTAGAAAAGATACGACAGGACAACAATGTCAGGGGTACGTTCATACTAGGGAAGGGTGAGCAAATGCTGCGTGCTTATGCAGACGATACCATTTTCTTTCCGACAACTGAAAAATATGTACGGATTATTCTGGAAACGCTCTCGTTTTGAGGCAAAATTAAACGTCAATAAATCGACCATAATGGGTTTGGCAAATGGAAGAATAAGGCGGATTTTCCTTGTGAATTAACATTAAACAATTTTATAAAATTGCACGGAATAGTCTTTCCATGGCAACCAAATCAGAAGAAGCAAATAACTCGTTTTAGACATAAAAGATATCACACTTGTAAATGAGATTATTGACGGTATTAATAATCTTATAATTATATTAATATTATCATTATTACTTTTATTATGACTACTATAATTATTCTTACTTTTATATTTGAATGTGAAAAATAAAATTTAAACAACAAATATTTTAAAAAATCGGATTAATATTGCCGAAGAATACACCACGGCCTTTTCTCTGATAGACAGAGAAAGCAACAACAACAAAAATGTGATCTTCACCTCTGTGACAATGTGACCCAGTAATTATGGGGAAGCCATATTTTAATGGGAATGATAATTTAAATGTTATTGTGCAAGCTCACGGCATTCAGTGTTCTGCTACCTAGAGAAAAATCGAGATAGATCAAGACAGAACGAGAGAGAGAGAGAGAGAGAGAGAGAGAGAGAGAGAGAGAGAGAGAGAGAGAGAGAGAGAGAGAGAGAGAGAGAGAGAGAGGTGTAACATGCATTCCGCTTGTGGAGATGGAAATGAAGCATATGAAAGGAATATGTGGTCACATGCACTACGCCATAAATGTCACATTATCATAAATGTTTTTGTATGTATTTGTTTTATTCACACATGTGCCACTTAACACTAACAAACGGATCGCTCTGTGATATACAAAAACAAAAGAAATGCGTATTACACCATGTAAATATATATTGCTTTGTATTAAATAAAGGTTGTGAAAAAAACAATTGGATTACTAAGAGCCTGTGTGCAAACGATCTCGTCAGTTGCAAACTACATCGCCATTATTTGTCAAACCAACAGACAATGACTTCTGGAGTCAAAATCGTGACGGTTGTAAATAATTTACATTGCTTGGTAATTTATGCATGTCCCATCCCATGCCGTCCCACGAGACTTTCCCATGGGATTCCAATGGGAATAATATTCCCATGGCCAAGCTTGGCAGGCTTGTCCATGGGACATGTTTTCTATCTCAGCCAATGGTAATTTATGCCTGTCCAATCCCGCCCCATTCCATCCCTACACTATTCAGAAAATCCCCATTTTTCCCCATGGGATTCCCATGGCCAAGCCTGGTAAAAACATATGCCAGTAGATTTGCTTAACCACACTGAAGGCATAGAAACTGGATTGGGTAGTAAACAAATTTTCTTCAGACATGAACAAAATGTTAAGTAGAAAGATCAGGCACAGCTAAGGATTGCGATGGTTCCATCCATCATGTGCCATGCCGGTAAGCGTGGGTGGTTATGTTTTGCCATTTCGCTCGATCCCCAGAGACGTGGATCAGCTCCTTGGTTTTGTCTCGACCATGCCACGACGCCAAGCCATCCAGGTATTTGCTTCTAGGTCTTCCCCTTGGTCTGTTTCCCTCGATCTTACCAGTTGTCACCAAGTTCTCCAATTCATTTCTTCGCATAACATGCCCAAAAAATTTTGGCTGTCTACGTCTAATGTCTCTAACCAGTTTCTCCCCCTTTATCTCCCTCATTCTATCTCACTCTTCCCCCTCTCCCCACTCTCTGTCCTTCTCCTCCCTATATCTCCTTCCCCCACTCACTCTCCCCCTTTCTCCTTCTCTCTTCTCTCTGTCTCTCTTTATCCCCCCTCTCTCTCTCTCTCTGTCTCTCTTTCTCCCCCTCCCTCTCTCTCTCTCTCTGCCTCTCTCTCCCTCCCCTTTCTCTATGTCTCTCTCTTAGAAGGCACGCCTACCTGTTTCAATCTAATTGCTAAAACAGGACACTTGTTGTCACTTTTATGTATGGTCATTGAGTGATACCGCGAATTGTTTAAACTGGAAGAAATCTTGTTTTAGAGAAATTGTTATTCTTTTTAAATAAAGGCTCGCTGTTCCCCCAAGGGCCAGAGCCACCCCAACAGGTCCCCACTTCCCTATGTGCCATTTGGATGACCGCCTGGTGACCTCTGCTGGTGGATCTGGCAAGATCAAGTGCAGATACCACACTTTGATTTTAGCCACAAGACCAAGAAATGATTGCATTCATAAATTGATGTTAGTAGAAATAATGGGTGTCCCATTCAAACATTACAGGATTCTTGTCAGAACCCACAGGCAAACGTTTCTAGTGCTCTAGTGCCTCTAGTGAGAGTTATTTCTCTTGTAAAATTGAGATAACACATCTGTATTCGAGTGTCTCACTTTAATAAATAACATTTGCGTCCACTGAAATACATTGACAAGAATATTTCCTTAGACTGTTTCACTTTACACAAGAAGTTTTATCTTTCTTTTCTTTCTTATAAAGTAATCTTTAAATATGGAAGCCGCGGTAGCGTAGTGTCTTCACGTCCATCTGTGGTTATGAGTTCCAATCTACACCGGGTCGGATGTTTAAAATTGACCTGAGCTGCCAGGTCGTCCCTGCCTAAAATGGATATCCGGAAATGGCTTGGGGATTAAAGGCAGCAGGTGTGATACTGACCACATCACCCAAAGAGCGCCGATTGGTCGATTCACATTATGGGCCTGGCTCCATACGGCCATTGTGTCTCAAGGCGTGTAAAACTGTCATTCTATTATTATTATTATTATTATTATTATTATTATTAGTTTTATTTTGGCCGGTACCTCTGGCTAGGGCGTTAACGACGTTGATCGTAATCCCGTATATTCAAGTAAGGAAAACAGCTGCGCGAGATTCGGCAGCGGATCGCGCCGCGCTGGTAACGTATGGAGGTGTGTGAGTAGGTCGTTCAGAAAGCAATGGCAAACTACTTAACGTAAATACTTACCTAGGGCATCAACAGCAGCTGAAAATGCTGGTGTTGACTGCAACGTCCTATAAGGAATATGCAACATTTAAAAAAATAGTTTTATTATACTGTAATGTTATTTCCGCGAGCAACATTGGCATGATTAGGAACTTGCTACCAGATCAAATAAACAAAACCACCATTTAACAACAAAATAATTCAGAGAACTTCTTGTTTTTTGAGAGACAATGGCTACGGTCATTGACCATTATGGTCACTGCTAAGAAGGAAAGTAATGGCAAACTACCTTCTTTACAGATGCCAAGAAAATTATATTTTGCGATGTCATCGAAAATCAGAGAAGAGGCGTAAATGGGTGCTTTGAAGAAATGTAAAAATTCAGAAATAAACATCATAATGGGTGACTGTTGAGTTGAGTTGAGTTGAGTTTAGAACCGACATCACTGCACTCAGGACATTCCCAAACGTGATCCGCCCCTCGTTCAACAGCCAGCGAAGAGTCACACTACTAATCGTTCCCACCGCTATCTGATTAAGAGTTTTCCTGATCTTCCCTCTTAGTTTAGAGATTCTTCCAGAACCCCTGCCGACCCCCCGCAATCTAATTCTTTCCACATATGGGTTCTCAATCTATTCCTCCGCCTTCTCCACCTGGTCCCACAAGCGCACGACCACCTCCCCCTTGTCCATAGGCAATCTGCCACCAAGAGGTCAATTCCCTGCTAGCCTATCAGCCTGTTCATTCCCCTGCATCCTCGCATGGCCAGGGCAAAATATCCATACAATTCTCACAATCTGTGACGTCTAAAGCGACAAGAGCCATTCCACAGGAAACATTCCTGTCTCCACCTTACTAAGCATACTTTTTGAATCCGTAATGAATACAACGCGTGTTGCTGTTGTCATCCTCTAGCCAACAGAATGCCGCTGTTACTGGATCCACCTCCATTCTCATACTGGAGGTCGTAGTCTCATATGCCAGACTCTACTTTTTCAAGACTCGTCCATTAGCCTTTGCAATAAAGCCCCAATCACTACGTCTGTTTCTTACCACTGACCCATCGGTGTAGATGACTATGTCACCTTGATGTGTGTTGCTCTGGATCAACTGTTGCACTTCAAACTCAGTGCGGTGTGCTGCCCATTCTCTGCACTCACGACCCAGTGTTATTATTACATTGTGCCAGTCCGTCATCTCTTCCGGAACTTCAACCCACTCTCTTCCACGATTGATGGTCTCTAGATCACACACCTGACGTATAGAAAGTTATGCCTGTGTCATCCAGGACCTGCCTCGTCTTAGTCTATGACCTTGACCATATCAATGGCTGCATGCAGCGGGTGATCCCTATACGCAGCAACTCTCAGGTACCATTTGCCCTGAAGGACCCTATGCCTATCAATAATTGTTGGTAGCGCCAGGATATGCCTCATACAGAAAGACATGTTAGTCAGTTTAGAATTACCTTGGTAGACAATCGACATTACTGTGCGAATATGTGTATAGTTCAGCTTGAAGGAGTTATCCAGTTATTTCACTTTATGTTGTGTGATTTCTGCAGTATGTACCTGACGAGATACAACGAAATATGCCAGGCAAAGATCGTGCAATCTATTGTTTGTGTCTTCGTTATTCAAAAACAACGACATTAACGAAAACAGTGACTGTAGCGATAACACCGATATTAGCGACAGACAAAGATGGTAACTACAACAATGACTGTAGAGAAAATAACAACGATGGTAGTAACAACAATGACTGTAGCGATAATAACACCGATGGTAGCGACAACAACGACTGTAGCGATAATAACACAGATGGTAGCGACAACACCAAATGTAGCCAAAGGAACGATGGTAGCGACAACATCTGTAGAGATGATAATAACAATGGTAAGAACAACAACGACTCTAGCTGTAAAACCTATGGTAGCAACAATATCCATGATAACAAAACAACGACTGTAGCGATAACAACACCATGCTGGCGACAACAACGACTTTACAGAAAATAACACCGAAAGTAACGACAACAACAACGACTGTAGCGATAAGACCGATGCTAGCGACAACATCGATGGTAACTACAACAACGACTGCAGCGATAATACACCGATCGTAGCGACAACAATGACTGTAGCTTTAATAACACCGATAGTCTCGACAACAACCATGGTAACGACAGCAACGACCGTAGCGACAACACCGAGTATTAACGATAACAGCGATGGTAACGATAACAGCGATAAGAACTGCTACAGTGTAACATCGAGTGTTAATGATATCTGGGTCAGGGGTCATGTGATATTCTGTGAGTTATCGGTTCACGGTGTGCTATACATATGTAAATAAGTTAGTCAGTCATTGCTTTCCTTCTTGGCCTCGACCATACAGGTCGGGGATAGTAGGTATTCACCCTATAAAGAAATCCTCTGCCTACTGTAGGGAACTTGAGACTATAACCAACAACTACCTGTCGGTTGAACTCCAGCTCAATTTACCACCTATTAAGTGGTTTCATGTTCATCATCATCACATAAATTGCCCATAAGTTTGGGCTTTTCATGCTGCCCTGCTAGGTAGGCTTATGGGGTTCTCCATCTTGCTCAAAGGTGATCAATAGGATAGCGGGGGAAAGGGTGTTTAAAAAATTTAGTTGCATGTCCTTCACAGGACGTAGCAACCAACCCCAGTATTTTCGCTGTTCGTGATTTCTGGGCAAATTTTACGTTCAATAGTTTGCCATTGCTTTCTGAACGACAGGCACCTATACCTTTTTCGAAAATACCAGCACCGATGTGTTTCCAACCCGGGTATACGGGCTCACAAACCGCGTTTGCAAGCCCTTAGCCACGGAGCCGGTAAGGGTGTACCTAACATCAAAATGTGCAGATATCGCAGCACGGAGTTAAACAGGTGCAACATAATTATGTCAACAACAACAACAACAACAACAACAACAACAACAACAACAAACTTAAAATACGACCTAAACTTGAATCAGCAACAATGCTACATTTCCTTCACAGGACGTTTTCTTCAACCCCCGAATGATTTTCATTAAAATTTTACGTTCAGTAGTTTGCCATTGCTTTGTGAAATAAAAGTCAACATTGAAGTCCAACTTAATGCCAGTTTGGGAATTGAACGCCTTACATCGCCATCAGTGCACCGGAAGTTTAAGAGTGGGCGCGTTTATCATTTCGGCTGTGTTGACTTTTTATTCATATGGTAAAACATAACACCATTGTGCAATGTCCATGAAACAACACACAA
Source organism: Cepaea nemoralis (assembly GCA_014155875.1). Classification (NCBI taxonomy): domain Eukaryota; kingdom Metazoa; phylum Mollusca; class Gastropoda; order Stylommatophora; family Helicidae; genus Cepaea; species Cepaea nemoralis. Next base: position 109,775 of record JACEFZ010000480.1, on the reverse strand, counting down.
TTATAAACATTGTAGCTGCATGACAACAAAATTAATCTGCAAAATCTATACATCAAATGAGATGTCTTGTCTTGCGTATCCTTGTCTATATTCTTCTCTTACGCTGTCGGTTCTCTAGTCTTGTTTTCGCCAGTCTTGTCTTGCATTGTTGTTTTTTCCTTTCTAGTCTTGTCTTTCATTGTCTTTTCTCTAGTCTTGTCTTGCATTGTCTGTTCTCTAGTTTTCACCTGTGTTGTCTTTTCTCTAATCTTATCGTCTATTGTTTTTTTTGTTCTTTTATTTGTGCTTGTAGTCTTGTTTTATATAGGCAAGTCTTCCATTGTTTTGTTTTTTTTCTAGTTTTCTTTTCGATACTTTTGTCTTGCATTGTCTTTTCTTTACTCTTGTCTTTTCTCTAGTTTTCGTGAGTCTTGTCTTGCATTGTCTGTTCTCTATTCTAGTCTTTCAATGTCTTTTCCCTACTCTTGTCTAATATTGTTTTCCATTGCCTTCTCTCTAGTCTTGTCTTTAAGCTATTGAAGATTAAATAGCAAGACACGATCCCAGACACTGAAGTTCTAGAAAGAGCGTCCATGCCCAGTATCCACACTCTACTAATGAAGAATCAGATTCGCTGGGCTGGTCACTTAAATCGCATGCCAGATCACAGGCTCCCTAAACGAATTTTTTTTACGGCGAGCTGCATTGTGATAAACGCTCACAACGCGGCCAGAGGAAACGCTTTAAAGACATTCTCGTTAAAAGCTTTTAGAATTGATCTTGACACATGGAAGACTGCTGACAAAGACCGAAATTCGTGGCGTACATCATTACGCAAGTGTGCTGTCACTTGTGAAGCAACCGGGACTGCAAGAGCTGTGAAGAAGAGGCTGGACAGAAAAACCACTGCAGGAGATTCTCCTCCTGGAACGTCAAGCATTCTTTGGCCACATTGTCAAAGAACATTTCGAGCCACAATAGGCCTTATCAGCCATCTTAGAACTCACGGCTCCATACTTTCAACCCCACTGGTTGAAATGAATGATCATCATCATTCTTGATGGTCAAACTACACATGCCCGCGACGCATCTTTCAAATATCTGACCTATCAAATGTCGATGGTACATGACATGCTTACCGTGTTTGTAACGGGTAACGGGGAATCAGGCTTCGATTCCTGAGAGGGAGCATGAGAAACGGCTACCATATCCAAGGAAGGCAGCAGGCGCGCAACTTATTCACTCCCGGCACGGTGACGAAAAATAATAATACGGGACTCTATCGAGACAACGTAATTGGAATGAGCACACTTCAGACCCTTTAACGAGAATCTATTGGAGGACAAGTCTGGTGCCAGCAGCCGTGGTAATTCCAGCTCCAATAGTGTATATTATTGATTGATTGATTGGATGATTTAGGAACCGACATCACAGCTTTTGGGGCATTCCCATAAGGGCTCCGTCCCCATTCTCAGCAGCCAGCGAAGAGTTCCAACACTAATAGTACCAGTAACAATCTGATTATATGTCCGTCTCGCCTTTCCTCTGAGCGTTGATCGTCGGCCAGATCCCCTCGTCACCCCTCGCTGTCGCATTCTCGCCAGACCATGATGATCCATTTGCTCCTCCGAGGTGTACACATGCTCCCACAAGGTCGCAACCACATCTGCTTTGTCATGCATCAATACTCCACCAAGTTTTGACGAGCCAGCCAATCTGTCCGCCTGTTCATTCCCCAGCACACCAGCATGCTCCGGAGAAAAGATCCAGACGATGCTTGTCACCCGTGACTTCCGAAGCGAAGCAAGCCACTCTGCACGAAGCTTGCCTGTCTTCACCCTACTCAGCATGCTTTCTGAGTCAGTTACAATCACGATGTGTGTTGTGTGTATCGTATTCTCCATCCAGCGGAAAGCTGCACTGACCGCCTCCACCTCCATTCTTAAGCTAGATGTTGTGGTATCATATGCCAGGCTCTCCTGCACCAAACGTCGACCATTGGCTTTTGCTAAGAACCCCCAGGAACTTTTCCTACCTCTCAACACCGACCCATCTGTGTAGATAATCACATCACCTGAACGAGCATTATCCTGAATTAGCTGCTGGATTTCCACTTCCGTGGCCCCTGCTGGCCACTCCCTGCACTCCCGGCTCAATGTGATTATAACTCTGCACAAGTCTGACTGCTCCGCTGACACTCTGACCCACTCTTCTCCTCTCCTACAGGGGCACACCTGAATGATTGTATCCTCCGCCTGAGCCATCCATGATTTCCCTCTTATCAGTCGCTGACCCTTAACGGCTTCCAGCGCCTCATGCAACGGGTGATCTGTGTCTGCAGCTACTCTGAGGTATGCCTTCGCCTGCATCACCTTGAGCCTACCTGCAACAGACGGCAAACCAAGGATGTAACGCATACACACAACTGGGGTGTCTCTGGTGCATCCCAGAATGACTCGCATCGCTTCGTTCTGTATGCACTCTAATTATTTTGTACACGATGCTGTGCTCTGTTATAATCATAACGATTTTTCACATAATCTGACCATACATGTAAAATTTGATCTTTTTCTATTATGATGTTTCCAACTATTGTTTTCAGGCAGCCTGTTGATGTAGTGTTCTTTTATTATTAAGCTCGTGAATTATTTTTTGCATTAATTTGGTATTTTTACTGTTGTGTTTTTCAATTTTTATGTAAATTTTCTCAAGCCATGCTTCTTTTCCCTCCTTACATAATGTTTTGACTTTTCTGTGAATTTCTTCATATTTAGCAGGATTATTTTTTTTTGTGTCTTTGTGTTTCTATTAGTTGTAAAATTTCTCCAGTCATCCATATTTACGATCCACTTTCTTTAATTTTGGAATAGCTGTTTCTGCCCAAACTGGTTGAATTAATCAACAATTCCCATAGATCATCCACATCTTGAATTAGGATCTCTAGATCATACAACATATCAAATCTATTCTTCATCTCTATTTTAAAATTGTCTTGTAATTTCCCTGTCATTTTGCAACGTACAGAGATCATATATAATGTTTCTTGTTGTATGCTTGACCTTCTTTAATTTTACCCTCATTATGTGATAACTTTATCAGTCTGCACTGGGAACTGTTTTTACAATCAAATTTTTAAAAAAATGTTTTTACAAACCAAATAAATCAATTGATTATTGCTCGCTGGAATTTAGGCGGCCTGGTGTACCTTACCAGTGAGAATACCTGATCGTTCGGGTCCACATCGATTGACGGACGTCAGTCGCGGCGATCGGGCAAATCTTGAGCTACAGCCTACGATGGGTGACGTAATATTCTGTTATGATAATTTGGCCGTGTCCAGCGTGTGCCGCATGGTTTTCACACGTCAGTGATCGGGGGTTTGTTTCCGGATCCTGTCAAGGATATGCACTACTGACGAGCTCAAACGAGAGTGAAACTCGAGTCTCTTTCCACATTGACGTGGATAGGCCTTAGGTTCATACCAAAGTACGATCAGCGTTGACAGTGGTGGGTTGTGCTCAATATTTAAACTGTTTTTACGATTGTTAACGCATTTCGAAACCTTCTGATAATCAGAATGAAATAAATCTGGTTTCTAGTCCTGCTGTCAGGACTCCCCCATGTCCATAATCTTCTAGGATATTGTTTAAACCAGGAGTTTCCTACAATCATTTCCTGCTCTTTTCCCAAATTTACAAGTCTGTATCCTCTTTTGTTTCGCTTTCCCAAACTATGGTTGCCTTCTGTGCATCCATCGCCTTCATTTCCTACCAGTGCATTGAAGTCGCCCATTATGGTATTTAATTCTGAATTTTTACAATTCTTCAAAGCAGACTCCATGACATTATAAAATTCCTCTATACTATTTTCACTACATTCTCCTGTTGAGGCATATATTTGAATGACGTTTATGTTAAACGGACTGCCGATTAATTTTACCAATAGTACCCAGTTTGACACAGCCCATTAACCTTGAACAGGTTCTTGCACTAGAGGAATAGAAACGATTGCTTGTAGGTTCTGAAAAAAATCACTTAATGTTTTAATGGGACACCTATACATTTTGTTTACATCAATGTATAAATAATATCCCTTCTCGGCCTTTTGACTAAGATCAAAATGTAGTATCTGCACTTGATCTTGTCAGGGCCACCAGCAGAGGCGGTTATCCGAATGACACATAGGGACGTGGGGACCTGATGAGGCGGCTCTGGCTCTTGGAGGAACAGGGAGCCCTTATTATTTTTTTGTGTGTGTTAAATTCTTGATTAAAGAAAAGTTACTTTAAACAATTAAAAGAAAGAGAGAGAACCACATGAAAAGAAAAACGTGTAATCAAAATAGTGGAAAGGGACATAACAGTATTACAATTATTATTTTATGGGGTACTACTCAAAGCAGCATACATGTGATATGTTATTTTAAACATTTGTAGTATTCATAATAAATTTTATAAGACATTTATAAAAATTACTTACAGATATTCATTTCATAAATGATGCAATAAGAAATGTAAGTCACTGTCAACGTTTTTGGAAACATAGTGGCTTTGTTTCACAAGAATGAGAATTTGTTAATGCATTTTTCTATTTTATCTCGATATTTCATTGAATGTCTTGTGCTTCAAATGCCACTGATTCCATGAAGTTTGAATACTCAAATTTTTGTCAGGCCTGTAAACGGCCAAGCATCCTTAACGTCTCTAGTCTTAGATGGAAGTGTAGAAGCTGCTCTTGATGTTGCAATGGCTGCATGTAGAGGCGGTCACCCGAATGACACGATGTGGGTCTTAGATGAGCGGTTCTTACCCTGTTGGGAACCGCGAGCATTGCCTTAAAATACAAAAAGATCCTTAATATTCAGCACTTTTGATTGTTTTACGGTACTCCACTTCCCTCCCCCTTGCCCTCCACAAGGAGAATCCCAGTACAGTGCACGAGCTCTGTACCAAAACCGACGACCCACATTTGTGTTTATATAACAAGAACATATGTGTAAATGTTCATTTTGTGGGTAGATTGTCACATGTAGCTTGGGCAGAAGCCTATAGGGCCTTCTCTTTTCCACTTCCAACTGTCGATGTATGTTTAACGCACGGAAGGTACACACAGGTATACCTAATTGTCGCCGTCATATGGGAGGACTAGATATCCGATCTACCACACCGAAATACCTGTATCAATCAATCAATCAATCAATCAGGTGCCGTCTCTGCAATGAAGGTTTTTCTGCAATGGATCTCCATCACTGTCTGTCTCTTGCCTAGACTACATTCTGTCAGGCTGATGTTCGTCCATATTTTGATGTCACCCTCCCATTTGTTTCATTGTCTATCTCTTGCTCGTTTGCCCTCAACCTTGCTTTCCAGTATGGTTTTTGTAAGAGTATCATGTCTTTTTACGTGAAAAAGAAAATATTTCACTTGTCTCCTCTTTATTTCTTTCATCAACTCTCTCTTCATTCCCAGTTTTTCTAGGACATCTGCATTTGATTGTTTTTGTTTCCATGAAATACGACCTATTCGTATGTATATCCATATCTCCAGGGCTTCTATGCGACTTCCTAGTTGCTTGTTCAATGTCCAGGCTTCCGTGCCAATACAGTAGCGTTGAATATACGTAGCATTCGACAAATTCACATTTTCAATGCGTTATTAATCTCTCTAGATGTTAATACTGATTTCATGCCGTTGAAGACATTTTTGGCCATTCCTATTCTCGTTTTGATTTCCATTTCACTTCTGCCATCATCTGTTATTATATGTCCAAGATAAGAGAAACTTGTTACTTGTTCTAGTATCTGCCCGTTTACTTTGATGTTCAATGATGACCTTTCCTTCTCACTGCTAATTATCACAGTTTTTTTTTTTTTTAATGTTAATATCTAAGCCACATTCTGCACTGTGCCTGTTTATTTCTTCCACTAGGTCTTGCAACTCTTGCTCACTTTCTGCTAGTAACACGGTATAGTCAGTATATCTAAGATTGTTTATGATTCTTCCATTGATGTTGAGTCCAGGCATTTCATATATAGTTATACTTATTATTTACTGGTTTTTCAGTACCTAATTGACAGCGGTCAGCCCCTATTTTCGATAACATGTAGAATGAAATATATGTACGGTAAAGAATACTTGCCTTTGTAGTGCGAAATGTTATAGTTTCACATATTCTAGATCACGGCCTACCGAGTTTTTTCCCTCACAGCCTTTCCTTCACAAACAATTCTCAGGACATTCCAAAAAGTGTCTGGTGCCCATTTTGTGAAGTTGGGTTGACAAAAGAGCCGTGTTGGTCAGAAGAAAGAATTTTGACACTGTCTTGGCAAATACCACTTAGGCAAGTGACAACAATAATAATAAAGGTATAGGTGGCGACTATGGTAATTATAACAGCGATAACAACGACTGTAGAGATAATAACACCGATGGCAACGACAACATCGACTGTGGCGATAATAAAACGAGGGTAGCGACACAACGATGGTTACGACATCAACGACTGTCGCGATAACACCGAGTATTAACGATAACAGCAATGATCACGATAACAGTGATAAGAACGGTTGTATGATAAAAGCCAGTGTTAATGATATCTGGATCAGGGGTCATATGCTATTGTGTGAGTTATCGATTGACGGTGTGCTAGACATCCGTAAGTAAGGTTGTCAGTCATTGCTTTCCTTCTTGGCAGCGACTATACTAGTCGGTGATAGTAGGTATTTACCCTATAAAGTCATCCTCTGCCAATTGTAGCGAATTTGAGACTATAATCAACAACTACCTGTCGGTTGAACTCCAGCTCAGTGCACCACCTATTAAGTGGTTTCAAGTTCATCATCATCACATGAATTGCCCATAAGCGTGGGCGTTTCATGTTATCCTGCAAGGTAGGCTCATCGGGTACTTCACCTTGCCCAAAGGTGACCTACTGGCCAGCGGGTGAAAGGAGGTACCTAACTTCAAAATGTGCAGATGTCGCTGCCCTGATTTAAACTGGGGCTCGCTATTATGTTAACAACAACAACAACATCAACAACAACAACAGCAGCAACAACAAAGACGAACGAAGAAGACGACCTAAACATTAATCAGTAATGATGTTACATGTCCTTTACAGGACGTTGCCGCCAATCCCCAGTAGATTTTCTATTCAATTTTACGTTCAGTAGTTTGCCATTGCTTTGTGAACGAGATGTCAACGCTGAAGTCCAACTTAATGCCAGTTTAGGGATTGAACGCCTTACCTCGCCATCAGTGCACCGGAAGTTTAAGAGCGAGTGCTCTCATCCGTTCGGTCAGGGGACCGCTTATGAATAATTAGTGCATGAATGAGAAAGTACAACTCTTAGTATTGCTTTATTTATATTGTAAAACATAACAACATTATGGAATGACCATCAAACATCGCACAACTATAAAACATGGTACAACCGCTCCATGGCGATGGCGTTGCGGGCGCGATTCGTAATGCCGTTTACCCGCGTTCGAAACACAGCGGTGACAGATTTGGCTGCAGACCTGTCGCACAAAATTTGACGTGTTGGTATGGGCGCCGGTCGATCGGAAAGCAGTGGCAAACTACTGAACGTAAAACTTGCCAAGTCATCAACACAGACAGTAAAATACTGGTGTTGACTGCAACGTCCTGTAAAGGAGATGCAACTTTAAAAACAAAGCTATATGAAAACAAGATTACTCTACAAAACATATACATCAAATAAGATGCCTTGTCTTGCGTATCCGTGTCTGTATTCTTCTCTTTGCTGTCTTTTCAATAGTCTTGCCAAGCATTGTCTTTTCTCTAATTGTGTCTTTTCCCTAGTTTTATCTTATATTGTTCTGCTTCTTTAGACTTGTCTTGCCTTGTCTTTTCTCTAGTCTTATTTTGCATTGTATTTTCTCTGGTTTTGACCTCGGGTGTCTTTTCTCTAGTTTTATCTCCTATTGTCTTATTCTTGTCTTGTTTTAAATAAACATGTCTTCCATTAATTTTCTCTGGTTTTGTTTTCGATACTTTTGTCTTGCATTGTATTTTCTTTACTCCTGTCTTTTCTCTAGTTGTGTCTTTTCTCTAGTTTTATCTTCTATTGTTTTGCTTCTTTGTCTTATCTATAGTCTTGTCTTGATTTGTCTTTTATCTGGTTTTGACCTGTGTTGTCTTTTCTCTAGTCTTGACCTGTGATGTCTTTCTTCTAGTTTTATCTCCTATTTTCTTATTGTTGTCTTGTTTTATATAAACATGTCTTCCATTAATTTTATCTAGTTGTGTTTTCAATACTTTTGTCTTGCATTGTCTTTTCTTTACACTTGTCTTTTATCTAGTTTTGTTTTTCATTTGTTTTTCTCTACTATAGTCTTCCATTGACTTTTGTCTACTCTTGTCTTCCATTGTCTTTTCTCTAGTCTTGTCTTCCATTGTCTTTTCTCTAGTCTTGTCTTCTATTGTCTTTTCTGTAGTCTTGTCTTGCCATGTCTTGTGTGTAGTCTTGCCTTGCCATGAGTTGTCTCTAGTCTTGTCTTGCCATGTCTTGTCTGTAGTCTTGTCTTGCCATGTCTTGTCTGTAGTCTTGTCTTGTCATGTCTTGTCTGTAGTCTTGTCTTGCCATGTCTTGTCTGTAGTCTTATCTTGCCATGTCTTGTCTGTAGTCTTGTCTTGCCATGTCTTGTCTCTAGTCTTGTCTTGCCATGAGTTGTCTCTAGTCTTGTCTTGCCATGTCTTGTCTGTAGTCTTGTCTTGCCATGTCTTGTCTGAAGTCTTGTCTTGTCATGTCTTGTCTGTAGTCTTGTCTTGCCATGTCTTGTCTGTAGTCTTGTCTTGCCACGTCTCCACTGATCCATTCTCCAGCGATGTAGCTAACTACGCCGTTATCCTCCGCTCAGTAAGTACAAGTAAAGAACTCTCGATCAGGTTTTAGGCTAAATGTTGATTCAAACACATGTACACCAGGCCAGCAGACATGTATGCTAGCCACAGCGCTACCACCACTCCGCTTGGTACTGTGTGCGCGTGGCACACATTAAGACCCTCAAGAGATAGAAATGACGAAGAGCAGACGGGATACTCCCTCCTTCGTTAAAATTGAAACTAGAAAGCCCGCCAATACAGACTGTGTATATGTTCAACACAATGTATTCTCTTGGTGGGTTTAAACACAGAAGCCACATCCAAAGTTGCACGGTTTAATGCCTGGCATATTTCCCTGCATCTCGTCAGGTGCATACCGTAAGTTATATATTACATGAAGTAAATAAATGAATAATACTTTGGCTGAAGACTTAAAACACATAGTTACATATAGTTTGCGAATGTGGAAAATCAGTTATTCCCACAGTAATAATTCCAAAATGAAATCTTTCTACTTGCACAAAAGTTAAAAGTAACAAGTCAAAATAACTCAGTTGCCGGGAATTTAAACAGGTGGTAAAAAGAATTCTTTCGTAAGCTTAACGGGTACGCTGCAGCAAAGCTGCATTTTCTGTTTTGAAAAAACGTGTCATCCGTCAAGTTGTTTGTTGATTTGTTGCCGGTGGTCCAGATTTAACGTCAGGGTTAAACAAGGCGGAGTTTCTTCTTCAGGCGTGCTTTGAGAGATCCAAAACCGCACTCGCTGGTCGCTCGTCTCGTATGATGATTGACTTGGCGTTTCTGTTTTCGATGCTAATAAAAATCTCTGATGTCGCAAAAGTGATGCTGTTATAGCGGCATGATCTTCCCAATGTTAAACAAATACAGAATAACTGAGTGAGGATTATAATATAGAATAAATGAACAAAATTTAAATTATAAATGACACCGACATCATTGTTACTCGGTGAGGTGGAATCTTATGCTTCTCTTATTGTGATTAAACCCGGACTGCATAATCTCGTGTACTCTCTTTGTCCTCATTTGGGTCATGGTCCTAAACCAACTCACCCTAATCCGTCCTATCCTTAGTTATACCATGCAGCTCCATCCATGCACTACCTATACTATTTATTTCTGTCTTTACTTTCTACAGGGAAAATAGATCTTCAGACATTACACACCCCTGTCTCACACCACTCTTAATAGGCTGATATTGACCTACTTTATTATCAATCGTTATGGCAGCTTGTTTTTTCCAATATATGTTGTTAATGAATCTAAAGTAGTTCCCATCAATTTGTAGATCTTCAAGCATCCTTATCATGTCGACATGTCTCACTTTATCGAAAGCCTTTGTGTAATCAATAAAGCAACGATGTAGATCTTTGTATACTTCTATAGAACGTTCAATTACTATTCTCAGCATATACACGTATACTGTACTCTTGCCTTCTACAAACCCACATTGTTCTTCATCTATTTCAGCTGATATTTTCTTCTTAACTCTTTGCTTCATAATTCTTAGCAAAATCTTCACGATGTGACTCATTATACTAATTGTACGATGTTGATCACATTCCAAGGCTCCTGATTTCTTTGGGATTGCGATAAATACAGAATTACTTTATTCAGGATGTATATCTCCAGTCTCATATATTCTGTTCAGTAGTCTGGTGACTTTATCTATTCCATATTCTTCTAAAGCATTAATCAATTCTGTTGTGATGTCTGAACGGAGGATCTTGCCAGTTTTCATATGTTTAAGAACATTCTGAACTTCCGTCTTTAAAATTGTCGGTCTTTCATTATTATTTCGAAATGATACTGTTCTCTGTTATATCATAAAGGTTTTTCACATAATCTGACCATACATGTAAAATTTGATCTTTTTCTATTATGATTTTTCCATCGATTCTTTTTAGGCAGCCTGTTTATGTACGTGCTCTTTTATTATTAAGCTCCTGAATTCTTTTGTGCATTGATGTGGTATTTTTACTGTTGTGTTGCTTTTCAATTTCTATGCAAATTTTCTCAAGCCATGCTTCTTTTGCCTCCTTACATAATGTTTTGACTTTTCTGTGAATTTCTTCATATTTGGCAGTATTATTTTTGTTGTGTCTTCTTGTTTCTATTAGTTGTAAAATGTCTTCAGTCATCCATATTTACGACCCACTTTCTTTACTTTTGGAATAGTTGTTTCTGCAGCCAAATTGATTGGATTTTTCAACAGTTCCCATTGGTCATCCACATCTTGAATTAGGATCTCTAGATCATACAACATATAAAATATATTCTTCATTTCTATTTTAAAATTGTCTTGTAATTTCCCTGTCATTTTCAATGAACACAGATCATATTTAATTTTTCCTTTTGAATACTTGACTTTCTTTAATTGTACCCTCATTGTAGCTGTAATCAATATGTGATAACTGTAGCAGTCTGCATTGGGAACTGTTTTTACGATTGTTAACGCATTTCGAAACCTTCTGTTAATCAGAATATAATAAATCTGGTTTCTAGTCCTGCTGTCAGGACTCCCCCATGTCCATAATCTTCTAGGATATTGTTTAAACCCGGTGTTTCCTACAATCATTACCTGCTTATTTTCAAATTTTACAAGTCTGTGTCCTCTTTCGTTTCGCTTTCCCAAACCATGGTTGCATCCATCGCCTTGATTTCCTACCATTGCATTAAAGTCACCCTTTATGGTATTTAATTCTGAATGTTTACATTTCTTCAAAGCAGGCTCCACGACGTCATAAAATTCCTCTATACTATTGTCACTACATTCTCCTGTTGAGGCATATATTTGAATGACGTTTATGTTAAAAGGACTGCCGATTAATTTTACCAATAGTACCCTGTCTGACACAGCCCAATATCATTGAACAGATTTTCGCACTAGAGCACTAGAAACGATTGCTTGTAGGTTCCGACAAAATTCACTTAATGTTTTAATGGGACACCTATAGATTTTGTTTACATCAATTTATAAATACTATCCCTTCTCGGCCTTTTGGCTAAGATAAAAATGTAATTTCTGCACTTGATCTTGCCAGGGCCACCAGCAGAGGCGGTTATCCGAAAGACACACAGGGAGGTGGGGACCTGATGAGGCGGATCTGGTTCTTGTGGGACAGCGAGCCTTTATGTAAAAGAAAAAAAATTCTTGACTAAAGAAATGTTATTTTAAACAATTAAAAGAAAAAGAGAGAAACACATGAAAAGAAACACTTGTAATCAAAATAGAGGAAAGGGACATAACAGTATTACAGTTATTATTTTATGTATTATGTTATTTAACAGCTGTAGTATTCATAATAATTTTATACGACATTTATAGAAATTATTTACAGAGATTCATTTCATAAATGAGACAATAAGAAATTTAAGTCACTATCAAAGTGTTTGGAAAAATAATGGTTTTATTTGAAATGAATGAGAATTTGGTAATGCATTTTTCTATTTTACCTCGATATTTCCTTTAATGTGTTGGGCTTTCAATGGTAGTTATTTGGTATAGGGAACTCAATAAAATTTTTGACATGCCTGTACATGGCCAAACATCCTTAAAATCGCCTCTAGGCTTAGTTGGAATTGTAGAATCTGCGCTTGATGTTGCTTGCAATGGCTGCATGCAGAGGCTGTCACCCGAATGACACGATGCGGGCCTTTGATAAGCGGTTCTTACGCTCTTGGAAACCGCGAGCTCCTTAAAAAACAAAAAGATCCTTAATATTCAGCACTTTTGATTGTTTCACGGCATTTTGATCTCTCTCTCTCTCTCTCTCTCTCTCTCTCTCTCTCTCTCTCTCTCTCTCTCTCTCTCTCTCTCTCTCTCTCTCCCTCTCTCTCTCTATTTCTCTCTCTTCCTTTAACTCCCTCGTTCTATCTTACTTTCTCCCCCCTCTCTCCACTCTCTCTCCTTCTCTATCCCTCTCTCTCCATCCCCCTCTCGCTTTGTACTCAAGCGGAGACCATACACACTATTTATAGTAGAGATGGACTGAATTTTGCGTGTCAATTAGCTTTCCTTATTATCAGTGCCCCTCGCCTTCAGGCAAACCCACTCCGGCTTCAGAGGTACATGTAATTTACGTCGAAGACGAGAGGTCAACATTTTAGTCCAGCTGTCCAATGTGTTGGTTGAACTCCTAACCTCGGCATCAGCACAACGAATGTTTAAGAACACGCGTTCTTACCCATTCGGACATGCGGACCTGCATTAGTAAGAATGTTACATGTCCTTTACAGGACGTTGCCATCAACTCCCGGTTGATTGTCTATACAATTTTATGATCAGTAGTTTGCCATTGCTTTGTGAAAGAGAAGTCAATGCTGAAGTGAAACTTAATGCCAGTTTAGGGATTGAACGCCTTACTTCGTCATCAGTGCACCGGAAGTTTAAGAGCGAACGCTCTTAACCTTTCAGCCACGCCGACTACTTATGAATAATTAGTGCTTTAATGAGAAAATACAACTCTTAGAATTGCTTTATGTGTGTGGTAAAACACAGAAACCTTATGACATGACCATCAAACATCATAGACGTATAAAACAATGTAGCTATATAAAAACAACATTAATCTGCAAAACTTATACATCACATTAGATGACTTGCCTTGCATATCCTTGTCTATATTCTTCTCTTGTGTTGACTTTTCTCTAGTCTTATTTTCGCTAGCCTTGTTAGTAGTGATAGGGGGACAAAAGACTCTCCATTTCAGGATTAATCCTAGTGATGTAAGTTACGTAAGTTGGGGGTCGGGTCCGCTGGATGGGGTGAGTGAGATGTGGTGCGTGTTGTTGGATGAACCGGGTCGGTTAGTAATGATTTAGAAGAATATGGAATAGATCAAGTCACCAGACTGCTCAGCACAATATATGAGACTGGTGATGTGCCTCATGAATTATGTAATTCTGTATTTATTGCAATCCCAAAGAAATCAGGAACCTTGGAATGTAATCAACATAGAACAAATAGTATAATGAGTCATATCACGACATTTTGCTAAGAGTTATCAAGCAATGAGTTAAGAAGAAAATACCAGCTTAAATAGATGAAGAACTATGTGGGTTTGTAAAAGGCAAGAGTATAGTAACTGCTGTGCATATACTGAAAACAGTAATTGAACTTTCTATAGAAGTAAACAAAGATCTACATCGTAGCTTTACTGACTACACAAAGACTTTCGATAAAGTAAGACATGTCAACATAATAGAGATGCTTGCAGATCTAAACATTTATGGGAAAGACATTATAATTATTTTAAAAAAAACATACATTGGAAACAGCAAGCTGCCATAAGGATTGATAATGAAGTAGGTCAATACCAGCCTTTTAAGAGAGGTGTGACACAGTGATGTGTAATGTCCCCAGATCTTTTATTTTCCCTGTATAGTGAAACTATTTTGAGTAATGTAAAAGATATGAAAGGAATCACCATTGGAGGAAGAAACATCAATATCATTAGATATGCAGATGATACAGTATTGGTTGCAGACAATGAGCAGGATCTGCAACATTTAGTAGATGCGGTTGTTGCAAACAGTGAACAACTAGGGTTAGAATTAAATTGTAAGAAGACACAGATTATGGTCGTCACTAGGAAGAACTAAATACCACAATTTAATATACAAATAGATGGACACATTCTTAAACAGGTGAATCAGTACAATTATCTCTTAGGTCTTAAATGGGAATGGTGGGTCGTATGACTAATGGTTTCCCGGATGGGGTATCAATATTAATCATCATTCCTTAGGAAGCCTATGAATGGCTCTTAAATTCCCAACGTGAAGAACAGGACCTATTTATTCAAGTCCTACACGGTACTACCTGCTTTCTATTAGCGCGGAACGTTGGGCTGCGCTTACCAAACCCGACACCCCACATTGTGCCAACGGCTTCGGGCGGAAGAGCGCAATTGGGAGGGTACAAGCCTTACCCTGGTGCGAGGAAATGCAAGCTAAAGACAAAATGTCATGGCAGGGCAGACCAGGCCCTAAGCCTTGGTTGGCAGCTGGTCTAGGACCGAAGCTCCGACAGGCGGACAGTTATAGCATTGCTTTGCTGATCCGGCAGCTTCTGCAGCTTGTCTTGTTCCAGATGTAGGGGTGTTACCTTTCCTCTGGATGTGAACTAGGCAGGCCGAGAGAGGGATCATGCTGCATGGGCAACACATGATCTCTATATTTTAGCCCAGGCTTTGTGCTATGGAGAGGCAATAACTCCATCCCTGGTCTTAACCGGTCTCGGAATCAAAGCGAGAGGCAACTGTTACGGGTTATAAGTCCCTGTCAACTGGCGTAGACATGGGGCGCCACGCGTTGCCTCTGACGGTGGGAGACACCTACAGGTGTCACTGATCAGCTACCGCCCGCCTCAAGCTGGGCAGCCCCCGGCCAATTGGGTGCTGATCCGCCACAGCCTGCCTGCTTCAATGGGTGCTTGGGGCTAGGACAAAATCTGAAACGCAGGCTGTAAAACCAATGCACCAGGTACAAACAAAAATAAAAATAGAAACCTCAAGCTACGGCTTGCAACCTGGAACGTGAGAACCATGTGTCCAGGATTTTCCACTGACTTGACCAATATTGACGATGTGAGAAAAACGGCTGTGATTGATGCCGAACTCAATCGTCTTAACATTGATATTGCTGGCCTGCAGGAGACTCGCCTCGCTGAGGAAGGGTCACTCAGGGAAAACAATTACACCTTTTTTTGGAAGGGTAGAGGGCAGGCAGAAAAAAGGCAACACAGTGTGGGCTTTGCAGTGAAGAATTCGCTACTGGGAATGATTGAAATTCCAGCAGGAGGAAATGAAAGACTATTATCCCTGCGCTTGGCAACCTCTTGTGGGTTTGCCACCATTATTACTGCATATGCACCGACACTCGATTCCTCTGATGATGTGAAGGATTCGTTCTATGAGGAGTTAGACTCCGTGATCAAGGCAGTTCCAAAATCTGACTACATTTATATGCTCGGTGATTTCAATGCTCGTGTGGGCAAGGACTCGAGTTCATGGCCAGTGTGCCTTGGAAAATACAACATCGGTCGCATGAATGAAAATGGGCAAAGGCTGCTGGAGCATTGCACCAGTAATGACCTATGTATTACAAACTCCTTTTTTAAAACAAAAGAGATGCATAAGGTCACATGGAAACATCCAAGATCCGGCCATTGGCACCAGCTGGACTTCATCATCACACGGAGACAACATCTGAACCATATATCATTGACTCGAAGTTACCACAGTGCTGACTGTGATACGGATCATTCTTTGGTTGTTGCAAGGGTTAGACTGAGACCAAAGAGAATCTACACAGCTAAACACAAATCTAGCCCCAGGATTAATATTATTAACACTCACGATCCTGAAAAGTGCTTTCAGTTTCAACAGCAACTTGAAGACGCTTTCACTGATACACCAGAAAATTGTACAGTAAATGAAAAGTGGGGTCAAATTAAGGAAACTCTTTATAAAACTGCCGTAGGGGTTTACGGCACTGTGGATCATAAGAGGCAGGACTGGTTTGCGGCAAACAGCGAGACTCTGCAGCCCTTGATTGATAAGAAGAAGAAAGCTCTCTTAAGAAACAAGGAAAGACCAACGCGTAACACTCTGAGTGAAGCTAAGGCAAGCTAGGAAGGATGTGCAAAAGGCTGCCAGGCAGTGTGCAAATGATTATTGGATCAAGTTATGTGAGTCCATTCAAATCGCAAGTGATAAGGGAAACATAAGAAGCATGTATGAAGGAATAAAGAAAGCCTGTGGTCCAGTGATCAAAAGAAGTGCACCATTGAAAACCTTGACTGGAGAAATCATCACTGACTAAGAAACAGCAGATGGACAGATGGGTAGAGCACTATTTGGAGCTTTACTCAAGTGAGACCAAACTAGCGGATGATGCCCTCAACGCCATAGAGGCTCTACCAACTCTTGACCACCTGGACACACTTCCCACCATAACAGAAGTTAAGTGTGCTATAAATGAACTTGCATCTGGCAAGGCTCCAGGTAAGGATGGGATTCCAATAGAGGTTATAAGGAGTGGGCAAGACACACTCACTCTACAGATCCACCAGCTAATAGAGCTATGCTGGCGAGAAGGACAAGTCCCACAGGATTTCAAAGATTCAAGCATCATAACACTGTACAAGAACAAGGGCGATCGGAGCGACTGCAACAACTATAGGGGCATCTCACTTCTGTGTATTGTTGGAAACGTATTTGCCAGAATTGTTCTGCGCAGACTTCAAGTCCTAGGAGATCAAGTCTACCCCGAATCACAGTGTGGCTTTCGACAGAACCGGTCTACCATTGATATGATATTCTCATTGCGACAAATGCAAGAAAAATGCCGTGAACAGAATCAACCACTGTTTATTGCCTTCATCGACCTCACAAAGGCATTTGATTTGGTCAGTCGTGAGGGTCTATTCAAGGCACTAAAGAAGATTGGCTGCCCACCAACTCTTCTGTCCATTGTGGAATCGTTCCACACAGGCATGAAGGGTATAATCAAGTTTGATGGTGCAACTTCTGAAGAATTTGAAATCAAGAGTGGAGTTAAGCAAGGTTGTGTACTAGCTCCCACCCTCTTTGGAATATACTTTTCACTTCTACTGAAATATGCCTTTCGTGATCAGGATGGTGGTATATACATTCACTCACGCTCAGATGGCGGCCTTTACAATGCTCAAAGATTGAAGGCCAAGACAAACATTAGTAGGGTACTGATCAGAGAGTTGCTTTTTGCAGATGATGCTGCAGTTATGACCAAATCTGAGGAAGAATTGCAATGTCTACTATCTGCATTCTCCAATGCTTGTTCTGAATTTGGTTTAACAATTAGCAAAAAGAAGACACAGATTATGTCACAAGGTGCACATGGGGTACCATCAATCTTTATTGACGACGCCGAACTAGAGATGGTAGACCATTTTACATATCTAGGATCAGTGGTAAATAGCAAATTATCCCTAGATCAGGAAATCAACATCCGGATTGGTAAGGCAGCAACAACAATGAACAGGTTAACAAAAAGAGTCTGGGAGAACAGGAAGCTTACTGCAAAAACAAAAGTCCTTGTCTATCAAGCCTGTGTCCTTAGTACTCTTCTTTATGGCAGTGAAACCTGGACAACTTACTCACACCAAGAGAAACATTTAAACAGCTTTCATATGCGGTGTCTGCGAAGAATTCTTGGTATTAAGTGGCAAGACAAAATCACAAATACTGAAGTATTGGAAAGATCAGGTTGTGTGACAGTTTATTCCATGCTCAGTCTTCGTAGACTTAGATGGATAGGACATCTTAGGAGGATGGATGATGGTAGAATACCAAAGGACATCTTTTTTGGTGAATTACAGATGGGTAAGAGATCTCAGGGTCGGCCTCTACTACGATACAAAGATGTGTGTAAGCGGGACATGATTAATACAGGCATTGATAATGCACATTGGGAGCAAGTCGCCGCTGAACGTGTTGCATGGAGGGCAAACATCAGAAATGGAATAAAGACAAAGGAGAAAATTATTGCAGATAAGTCACACACCGAGCATTTGAGACGTAAGATGGTGCATGATGGTGGAAATGACCACGTGTTCACATGCACCCACTGTCAACGGACATTTACAGCGCAAATTGGCCTTATCAGTCACATACGCTAATGCCATAGGTAAAGGTTATTATGCCTTTTTAAAGCACAAACTATCGTCTGTCAAAAACGGCAAGGTGCCAATGGATACACGATTTTTGTAAAGAAAGGGCCTCCTCTGGAAGGATAAATGATCAGGGAAACCTACCATAGACAACCAGAGTAAGAAATCTCACTCCAAACAGAATTATAGTGTGTCTATGTGTATGGATCCCTCCTCACCACGATCAAACCCAAATTGTAACATAGTATTACATAGCAAACATGAACACCACTTTTGAACAAAACTTCTACACATTATAAACACAAACTCCAGGTTTCACCCTAACAATGTATTGAGAACACTTGGTGGGGTTTGGGGAAATTTTTAATCTGGCCTGTGGATATTAAATGCCCTTTCATATATTACAAACACATGAATGACAAAATCAGTGTATATCATCTGATGTTTTTCCCAAAATTACCAACCATCAAATGCATACATTATTAAATCAATAATTCTTCAAATCATCTTCATATTGATGATAACAGTCTCTAATCTAAAATATACCAAAACAGTCTTATCCAAATGATATGTTCTCTCAACCTGCACTGGGAAAACTTCTTCTCCTGTAACTTATCCCATTCCATCAATAATTTGGTTTAGGGAAAGTCAACAGCACCGTCAACAATCTTGGCTCAACCCTGTTATTTGCTTTCATAGTGAGATACCGAGATGATATAACCATGACCTGAGATCTAAGTAGGCTGTATGGCCCAGTGAAGCTGAGGCCGGGGGTCATTGAAAAAAAAATCAAAGGTCCTATTCAGACTCGGCAGCAGGTAATTACCTAAATCATTGAATACAGTGAAAAAAGGTGACGACCGTCCAGGAGCTCTGGTTAATAGTATCAAAAACTCAACTATTGACAAAATGGCATTTCAGCACGGTCAGTCTCATGTCGATAAGCCATCCAACACTCGATGATATCAGTGCAGCTTTCTCTACACAATTAGCTGTAAATAATGAACAGGGCTGGAACCACTCTCTGAGTATACTGGTGAAAATAAATCCTTCAGTAAGGCAGACAAATCCCTCATTAGTGCTCAGACATCCTTCAGTAATGCAGACAAATCCTTCAGAAACACTGAAAATAATTCCCCTCTCTATAAAATTAATTGAACAAGATAATGTAATCAACTCCCTGGGTTTTAACAAACTACTGTTCATCCTCTTGGACTTTACTGATAGAAAACTGACAGTTGAGCACTTAGGGGTTATCTATCCTGGTATAGCAAGCCTAAGGGTGTTGAGGTACGGTAATCAATATGAATAACAGGCAACTGCTCTTGAAGCCTATACCTGGTGAGTTTCCTAACTCACATGCCATGATGTTGATTGACCCTGATGTTCAGGGTAATATCTGAGCATCACAACCTCTTATTTAACCCGTTGGTCTTATCCCTAATGATGGTAATCCAACCGTAAACTGTACGACAGATGAAAAGATGTTGGGCTGCCAGGAATATGCTGAGTGATTATGAGGTGTAGTCATTTATTGGTAAACATCATTCTTCTTGAACCCTGAGAAAAATGAAGACCCTCCCACCAATCAGGTTCCAGGCTCTCAACTCTTCATAAGCCCACTGTTGACACGACAATGGGGCTAGACATCATGAGCGTCATTCAACTCCGCCATCCAGCTCCCTGCTGACATAAAAATGCAAAATCCCTTTTATACATATTTATATCAAATCAAATGTAATTAAAAAACAAAACATCAACACCCACTTCGTCTTGATGTTATGATGTGACAATGATATAAACTCCTACCAGACTGTTTTTGTGCGTGCGCCTGTATGTTTTTCTCTGTGTAAAGGTTCTTATAATAATCTTCAAAGGCTAAGGCTTTTTGTTGTGTCTCGAGTTGCATATTTCCTTCCCTGTCAATTATCTGGCCTATCTGTCTGCTGCGCTGTATGTTTTGTTCTATAGCTAGGTATTGTTTACTCAGTATCTCTTATGTTATAGTTTGTAACTCTGTTCGCAGTAAAGCCCCCTGAAATCGGTGATGTCTGTGGAGATCTAATTCTTCCTGTAATGCTATGATGTGTGGTGAATTTTTGTCTGTAGTGAGAGCGTATGCATTTTTCAATACGTTTTTTTTCTTCTGGTTTTTGCCTGTATATTACTTCTGCTAGTGTTTGAGTTCTCTCTCGTATAGTTTGTTTAAGTGTTTCCCAGAGTTCTCGCGCATTACCCGCTGGTATATCGCTTGTGTATGAGAGGATCAGTTTTGTTATGCAATCTACATAGTCCTGATTTTTTAAAAGCGTGCATTTAAATTTCCAATGGCGAGATCTTCTAAAATGTGTTATTGATTGTACTGTGTTTATTGTTGCAACTACAGCCTTATGGTCTGTGAAGTTCAGTGTCTCCTGTAAATGCTTGCCTTGTCTTATATGATGCGCCCTGGGCGGATAAATTGTATCTAATCGTGCTGCTCTGCTATGTGCATTGTTCGTATGTGTTGTATGTGGTCCACGGGGATGCGTCGGCCTGTATGTGTCTGTTAGCTCATAGATATCTAAAATTGTTTGCCATGTCTCCAACTGATGTTCATCCTCCCTTGTGGTGTTTCTAATTTGCATTCTTACATCTTCATTTGTCAGGTCATGCACAGCAAGCTCGCAATTAAAACCACCACCAAAAATAATGTTGTGACCCCAATATGAGCGTGATAGCAAGTTTTCCAGTGTTTGGTAGAAGAGCGGCTGATGTCTGTAGTCAGGCGGTGCGTGAATGTTGACAATTGTGTATTTATGTTTGTTATTTCCCACCTGTACTATAGCTATTCTACCCTGGCAGTCCATGTCCTTCTCTATAATCTGCCACCTATCAGATGTTTGTATTATTGCCTGTACATAGCCCGATATGTTGAGTACTAAGACGAAAACATGAGTGTCTTAGACCTAAGCGTGTTGTGATATATGATGCGTGTTCGTCGGTGTTAAAGTTAGTTTCCTGTATGAGTATAAAAGCAGGTTTATATTTGTGTATGAGTGGTTTAAGGTGATTAATTTTGGATCTTATACCTCGAATGTTAATACTCATGATTTTAATTTCCGCTGCCATTTTTGTTGTAATATAAGAACCGGTTGAGTATAATTATGTTTCTTGTGTAAACTGCCTGTATTCATGGTATCATTTCTGGAAAGATTTAGTAGATTCCTTCCCCGGGCTTGACATATCCAAGTAACTAACGAGGCGTGGAGAAGAATCTGAAAGTCTTCTTCGTCGTGGTGGGTGTTGATTTTATCACTGTCTCTTCCACTTCTTGAAAAAGTCAACAGCTTCACATATCTAGGAAGCAAAATGCATCTTCAGAGGACTCAACACCAGAAATATTATCTAGAATCGCACTGGCATCTGGTGCCTTCAATAAACTGTCAAACATCTGGAAGTCAAAGACACTCAGCCAACATACGAAACTTAAAATCTTCAATTCTTGTGTGATTCCAGTGCTAACGTATGGATGTGAGAGCTGGAAATCAACGGTAGCTTTAGATAAAAAAATTAGACAATTTTGAGAACAAATGTCTTAGAAGAATTCTAAACCTCCACTGGACAGATTTCAAAACCAATGCGCAAATAAGACAAGAGACTAAGCAAGATATTGTGTCCAATTTTATAAGAAAACGTCGTTGGAACTACATCGGCCATGTACTCAGAATGGACAAGACAAGGCTCCCTTACCAAGCCCTCATATGGTCACCGGTAGGGAAAAGAAAACGGGGAAGACCAAGAGAGACCTTGCGTAGAACCATCATCAGAGAATGCTCATTCAACGGCCAAGTGAACATCCAAGACCTACAACAGGTAGCAGCGAACCGCCGGACATGGAGAGCCATGAATTCTGCCATATGCGCCGCCTTAGGCCCAAGAGGAAAGACTAACTAACTTCCACTCATGGCGCTGGTCGTTATCTGTTTTGTATAATTACTTACACATTTCTTTTTGTTTGCAGGTCGCGCGCGTCGTCACCGCATTCGCAACTAGGAGTGCTACCAAGCAAGTCACCTAAACAAGTCAAGAAGCTTATACGGGGGAAAATGGCACGTTGCAAGAACACCAAAAGACACGTGGCATCCAAGATGTGCTGCGTGGGATCCGAAAAGACCGTCAAGAAGACGAACGTGGAGAGCCTGCCTGCTAGCTGCATCAAAGAACCTGACACTACAGCTACTGCTGAAGCTATCAAGAGGGAGAAGATCGACAGCCCACCACAAACAAGATGCAAGACAGCAGAGAAGAAGGAGGAGAAAGACACTAGAGTCGGAAACACCGACTCAAAAACAGTCTGATGGGTTGTCAAGCGGATTAAAATGGAGCTGGTAGACGAAGAAATCCTCAAGCAGCTGCAAGAGGAGAATCTCAACATCAGAATCGTGAAGGCGGAGCGGATCCTGACCTTCTCAAAGATCCCTACGACGCTGGCGGTGGTAACGACTGAGGGGAGCGAGATACCACTCCAAGTATCAAATAGCAAGAACATTCAATAGCCTGAAGGATTCATCCCAAGAATCAATCAATGTTCAAGATGTCAGAGGGCCGGATACAGCAGAGCAGCATGTCGCAGTAAGACGGAAATCTGCCGGTACTGCGCCGATCACCACGCCTTTAAGGAGTGTCCGCTGGACAAGCTGGACATGGAATTCCGAGCACCCATCAACAAAAGAAAGTGCGCCAACTGCCTGGGCAAGCATGGAGCAAGATACTTGGGCTGTCCGTACCTGCAACGACACAGAGACGACTTAAAGATCTCGACCACCACAAAGACACCATTCAAGGGACTAATGCGGAGGGGCGAGACAGCCAGGGTATAGCACAAGGTAAAGAGATCAACTGCAAAAGCAGATAGACGAGTTGAAGAAACAAGTCAAGGCACTACAGACACCAGCACCAACCAGCATTAATGAGAAGCTGCTGGCCGACATGAAAGAGATCCAGCACAACATCAATATGTAGCGCATGGCTAAGATGAAGAAGGAAAACGAGGAAATCCTACAAATGATCAAGATCGAAAGAGAACTACTGAACGCTGAAAGGACGCAGCACCAATCCAAACCAACAGATAAGATGAAGCAAGATGGAACACCACAAAAAAAAAAAAACATCGAGAAACTGATGAAGACAATTCACAAAAAAAGGAGGCAAAAAGGCGCATGATCTAGCCAAGGCACAGACCAATAAGAAACAGCAAGTAGAAGCCAGTAGTTCAGCCACGATACCTAAGCAAACCGAGATGAGATCAGCATCCCGCCAGGTAGATGATATGACCTACAGGAGCCTGAAGATAACGGGAGCACAGACGAGGAAGACAGTTCGCGCTTAGCTCTATGGAAGAAGAAAGTAATACATGAAGCTGAGTTCGAAGAAAGGATAGAGCAAGCTAGACTACGATGCAAACAATACGAAAATGACCCCAGCACATGGAAGGAAGGGTTGAGCAAGCTAGACTACGATGCAAACAATACGAAAATGACCCCAGCAAATGGAAGAAAGGATAGAGAAAGCTAGACTACGATGCAAACAATACGAAAATGACCACAGCACATGGAAAGATAAATTTCATACGGAAACGCAACTCATCTGGAAACAAATAGATGAAGAATGCAACAGCAGCTACGAGAAGGTGACACAAACTCAGAACAAAATGAAAGATAACGAAACATCAAACAAAGAGTCCTTGTAAGGACTGCACCCAGCCAAGCCAGACGAGCCAGGAGCCTGCACCAACAAAGAAAACCACAAGAGGAGACGAGCACAAATGATAGCCGCAGACCAACTCCCAGCTGACGTCACAGACACAAACCAATATAACCAGTCCGAGACAGGACTCACAAGACAAGAATTAGGGTGAATGAACCCACAAAAACCACGGACCTCAACAATAACCACAGCTGAAGAGGCAGGTTGAACGAGGCCGAATTTGGAATTTTTGTTTTGAAAATTTGAATTGGAATTGGAATTTTGTTTGCTCTGTGTGCTTCAGACGGTGTATGGTAGTCATGGCTGTTGAGGGGCAGAAGTCTGGTAAAAGGCGTTTGGGGGACTGGAGGTGTCGTGCTCTCGCCGTCAGACAGGTTCTTAGTTGAGCACCCACTTTTCTCAGTGACCAGCTGGAAACCGTCTTCATCCTCCTTAGTATGTTGATCTGTCTGGCGGTTCGAGGAGGCTCTTTGTGCCAGTCTAGCCTCCTTCTGGGTTTGTACTTTGGCCGGACATTTATTATTATAGTGGGAGTCCTCCCCACAGACTGTAGACGCCGTACAGCACCAGGAACTGTGATGAAGAGACGGTGTAGCTTATCTTCTACCCCGTCCAACTCAATGTCCAGGTAATGTGGCAGTGGGTCTTTCGGGTTGCACAGAAATAACATCTTGTCCGTGCTGTTTTTAAGATTATGCACTTCCGCATTTATATCTCCCGAAATATCCGCGGCCATTTGCTTCATTGTCTCAATCTTTGCTGTTGTAGGCATCCAGTGAATCATAGCCTTGGTCTTTTCCTTCTCTATGGTATCGATTACAATAGTTAATTTAGGATCCTACAGTTCATGCTTCATCCCGTGAAACCGTTCATAATGAGCCGCCTTTGCTTCCGGTGTCAGCATAGCGTACCATCATTTAGGGTCCTCAAAACGGTAGATTGATTTTATTCCTTGCCTATCGATCCCCCCCCCCCCCCCCCCCCCCGCTAGGCCCCATCAAGACGCTCGCCATCAGCGAGTAGTTGAACCGAAATAGATGAGGTCCTGATATAGAAAACACAAGTGTGTTTGCTTGATGGAGCGATCCTCCCCCAAATGCTTCACTCGTGTTGACTTTGACACGTTTTACAATTTGGTTTCCCATCTTCGATAATCCGTGAATGGAGAAATCTTTAATCCAGACCTACACGTGATGTAAACAATTGTAATCACTGCCGCAAAATTAATGTCACTGATTTGATTTATTAATCCGCGACAGAGAAAAATCTTTAATTCAGATCTACACGTGGTGAAAACAACCGGAATCACTGCCGGAATATTAATATCACAGTGATGTCTCATAGGCTGTATGAGAAATCCTAGAAAAAATCTCGGCCTCTCTCGTAACAGACATTAAGGAGTTTTGGCCGTTTACAGGCCTGACAAAAATTTTAAGATTAGATTTAGTATACCAGTAATGTCATTAAAAGCACAAAATGATTCAGAGAAAATCGAGAAGTAATAGAATAACGCATTACTAAATTTCAATCATGTAAAATAAAGCCAAGATTTTTACTCAAACTGTGAAGACCACTTGAAATTATTATCGTACTACATGGAGACAATAATTCTCAATAATCTGTATAAGAAAATTTCAAAAATGTATTTTAAATACTACAGCATAATACAATTATGTTGCTTAGAGTAATGTCCCTTAAAGTAATACATGTTTTAGTGTTATGTCTCTTGCTAACATTCTAATTACGTGTATTCCTTTCAATGTGGTTTCTAAAATGCAATTTTACATAACTTTTCTATAATCTATAATTTAATTTTTTTTTTTTTTTTAAATAAGGGCTGGCTTTTCCCCCAAGAAACAGAGCCCCCCCCCCCCCGCCACCCCCCACCCCCAAATCAGGCCCCACGTCTCGGTGTGTCATTCAGATGACTGCCTCTGCTGGTGGCCCTGGCAAGATCAAGTGCAGATTACTATGCTTTAATCTTATCCAAAAGGCCCAGAAGGGATAGCATTAATAAATTTATGTAAATTAAAATTATAGGTGTCCCATTAAAACATTAAGCGATTTTTGTCAGAACCTACAAGCAAACGTTTCTGGTGCTATAGCAAAGGCTTGCGAACTCAGTTCGTGAGCCGCTTAACAGGCGTTCGAAACTCAGCTGCGACCGATTTGTGCAGCAAACTGTGTCGCGTTGTGTTTAACGTGCTGGTATGGGATCTGGTCGTTCAGAAAGCAATGGCAAAATACTGAACGTAAAACTTGCCTAGTACATCAACAGCAGCTAAAAAATGCTGGTGTTGACTGCAACGTCCTGTAAGGGATATGCAACATTTTTTTTTAAAGTGCGATTTATTTCTAATTTTCTATAGTTTACTACATCTTAGTATTCTGAAATTCCCTGACAAGAATATTTAGTTATAATGTTCCACTATGCACAAGAAATCTTGTTTTTTTTTTTTTTTTGAATAGCAAGCTTTAAACATGCCATGATTGATCACTTACATTGTGAGAAGCTGAGATAGATATGTACAGACTCTAGGCAGTCTGTTCCGTGGAATCCACATGTGGGGGAGGGGGGTGGGGAGCTGGTCAGGGCGTTAAAATAACAACGCAAGGAGAAGAAAACTAAAGACATAAATAAATAGTATAAGGAGAAGATGGATAGAGTTGCATGGTATAACTAAGGAAAGAACGGGGTGAGTTGGTTTAGGACCAGGTCCCCATAGAGAACAAAGAGTAGACAAACGAAGATGGATGCCGTTGTCAGAATCCAATGTAGTGCCAGCAGAGATGCAGGGTCATCGTTACGCCCGCCAGGCGAATAGTTCCTAGCGGGGATGCCGTAACATCGTTACGCCCGCCAGGCGAGTATTAGTTACCTGCCTGCGAGGTTGCCGGCTGACAGACAGCCAGCGGTCAGGCAAGGACAAAGCAGGACGCACGCAGGCCTCGTGAAGCCACTTCAGGTGGGCAGGCGCGTTGCGAGAAATAGCCAGACAGCTCTGGGACTCGGACTCGACTGGACGTATGATGGGAGAAAGGCTTGTGTAGTTTATGTGGCCCGAAAGTCGAGTGTCTGTACATCTTGTGAGACTGATTGTAAGCTGTGGGTTGCCTGTAAGTGTATTGTTATAACTTATGTATTGTGATGATCATCTCTAGATCGTGATCTGTAAATAAATCCATCGAAACTTCGTGTCGTTGAGTCTCAAGTCAAATCACGTTGTATTTGTACTGTCTCACATGTGTTAGGTTAACGAGCCAGGTTTAAGACCCTGACATGTGTGGACGTGGTGGCATTCGTCCGGCTTTAAAATGAACGTAGTTTAGGTAATTAACATTTAAAACCTATATTTGTGAACTTAGAAATTTGTGTTCAACTTTATAGTACATTTAAATGTGATTGTGAAGGCTCATTTTGATATATATATTATTACATTGTTTAAACATGGAGACTAAATGTAAACGTACAGTGCATACATATTGTTTGAGCTTGTAAACGTGTAAAACATTTGTGACTGTGAAACTTGTCACCGTTTGACCTTGTCGACATTGTGAAGTTGTCGCCATTGTGACCTTGTCGCCATCTTGTAAACTTGATGTCTATGTCCTTACTGAATATCATCTAGATGTAAATGATGTGTCATCAATGTTGTAAAGTGTTAAAATATAGTTAGATTGTCTTTGAAAAGTGAATTGTGGAAAGCAGAAAGTTTCTGAAAGAAAGTGACTTGTGGTTTTGAAAATAAAATTGTTGACGGACAACATTACGACCTACAATTACACTCAACGCCATACAAACCTAATCAAAACTTAGTGACAAGCATACACACCACATCAAACAGACGTTAACTTATTTTCTCCAAAAACAAAGCAGGTTTTCTGTGCCATCTGAAACCCCTGCCCGTAGAGGTCATTTGCGTTTTGAAGTAGCGACCCTACAGTTCCTAGTCCAAATTTCAACCGTTCTTCACCGCATCCAGGACACTTGAGTATATTTTTCTTTCTTTATACTTTCGGATGCAAATTGAGGCACATATTGTAAATAGAACACAATTGTAAATTGTTCACGTTACTAACAACTTGTAACAAATTGTGTGTCTGATAGTTCATTGAAATTTTCCATCATGTCGTCATTAAATGATTTCATCGATATGGGTTTAAAGCTAAAGTTGACAGGTGATGAACTAACAAAGTGGAGTGAAACTAAATACTCTGAACACCTTCGTGAAAAAGCTAATGAACGCGATGAAAGAGCAGCTGAAAGAGCGGCCAAGCAAGTAGAGGCAGAAACAGCCTTAAAGCAAGCAGAGGCAGCAACCGCAGTAAAACAGACAGAACTAGAACTGTCTGCAAAGACAAAACAAGCGGAGTTAGAGATCGAACTGAAAAAGGCAGAGATTGAAAGAGAGACAGAATTAAAGAAGGCAGAGATAGCAGCTCAGAGTAAACGGGAAGAGCTGGAATTGCAACTAAAAATCAAACAACTTGATACTGAGACTGCCATAAACAAAGAGTCTAAGAAATCTGAGAGACTGGAGAAAGAAAACCAGTACAAGAAATATCAAGGTATCGTACGTAATTATACCTCAGGTGACTGCATTGCAGCCTTTACCCAAAATTTTTAGACTTTAATGGACCATTAGGTCCACCAGAGAGACGAATGGAGACAGATTGTATTTGCAGCAAAGAATCTCAATGGCTCGGAATGCTGAAGAAGAAGAAGAAGAAGAAGAATGGACCATTACCAGGTCCCATTGTCTGAATGGAATATTATTTATATGAGAAGTTTATCAGGGGAGCCTCTGAAAGTCATAGAGACTATCCCCAAAGACCTCAGAAAAGATTACCATTATCTAACATCAAAGATTATGGCACATTTTATGTTAGATGAGGCAGGTTACAGAGAACAATTCAGCAAGTTGAGCCCCAAACCGACTCAAACGTTCTCTGACTACCTCTGCTTAGTCCGAGATATATTTTCCAAATGGACTTCAGCAGCTAAAATTGATAAGAACTATCAAAAGTTAGAAGATCTTATCACCAGAGATAAAGTCATTTCATCTATTCCATCAGCATTTTCAAAGTTTTTGCAAGAGAATGAATGCACAAGTGTGGATGAGATTGAGAGACGTGGTTCGGCTTATTACACAGTCAACAAACATTGTTTTGCCAGTGAAGCTACTGAAACCAATTTTGTAGCATCGGCTAACTATGACAAACCCTATAGTAGGCAAAAACTTCATAAGCCTACATCTGAGAAGTACAACCATTGTAAATATTGTAGAATTTCACATCATCAAGGTGAGATGTGCGACAAGAACCCCGCATATCTTACATATTTACAGAACATTGTAAACAGACAAGATAAGGAGCGTAAATCCTTTAGAAATATGCGTAAATGTTTCCTCTGTAAGGCGTATGGACATTATCGCCATGATTGTAAAGGTAGGCAAATGACCAAGAAAGCCAATGCCGCCTTATTTGGTAGTTCATCATCAGATGAAGAACAATCAGAGAAACACCCTGTGAACTCAGCACAGGCTTTTGATATATTTAACGCCAATAAATGTACTGTTTGTAATACCTTTTATGAAGATGGTATTTTAACATGCGGCCACTCCATTCCTATTGCCAATGAAGAAGCTAATTTGGTAATAGACTCCAAAGGCAGAATAAACATCCATCAGGGATACGTGAATGGCAAGTCTGCTACAGTCCTTCGGGACACGGGAAGTTCATTGATTGGACTGAAGAGAACGTTCATAATGCCTACAGACTATACAGGCAGGCACGTAACATGCAGAACATTCTCTGGCAATATTGAAAAATACCCACTAGCATGGGCATATATTCAAACACCTTTCCTCACTGGGAAAGTAAAATGCGCAGCATTAACAAACCCGGTGTGTGATATTATAATTGGAAATTTACCAGAGGTGAATGATATACCTCATGACATAACATCTCTTTGCATTAATGAGATCACAACATCACCATCAAATGTCATCATTGATAATGTTGTACCACCTAATGAATGTATGGTAGCTAATGTAGCACTAAGATCTCATGACATCATTGATAACACTGTTTCATCATCATCTGATATCATTGAATATGTGAACGCAGTAACCAGATCTACTGCTAGAATGCAAGATGAAATTAATCAAACTGAGGCTATAGAAATGCTTAGCCCAGTATTACTACCTCCTAAAACCATGAAGGAGATTTTTGTAACAGCCCAAAAGGCTGATCCTTCATTGTCAAAATATTTTAATCTGATCGGCCAAAGCCAAAGGTAACCAAAAATACAAAATGGCATTTTGCTTTGAAAAATTGTATCCTCACCAGGTATTATACCAGAGGTGACACCACAACAGAGCAAACTGTGTTGCCAATTGAGTATCGTAAGCAAGCCTTACATCTTGCCCATGATATACCTCTTGCAGGGCATATGGCATACGCTAAGACCAGATCAAGATTGTTATTACAGTTTTATTGGCCCAAATTCTGCAATGACATTAAGCAATATTGCAGGAGTTGTGACATCTGCCAAACACTTGTAAAGAAAGGAAAAAACCCACAGGCAAAGTTACAAATTACTGACTTAGCCAGTCGACCTTTTGAGAAAATATCTGTCGACATAGTGGGTCCTCTTAATCAGATAACAACCAGAGGGAATAAATATATATTAACTGTTATTGATCAATGTAGCCGCTGGCCTGAAGCGATTCCGCTAAAGAACATAACTGCCAATGATATAATGGAAGTTTTCTTCCATATATTTTCACGGATAGGATTTCCAGACACTATCCAATCAGATAGGGGTACTCAGTTTATCGCCGCATCTACTCAAGCTTTCACCAAAATGCTAGGAGTGAAGCAATGTTTCAATTCCCCGTACCATCCTCACTCGAGTGGAATTATAGAAAAATTTAACGGCGATTTAAAGCATATGCTTGCTAAAGTCACGCAAGAGCACCCCAATAACTGGGACGTATATTTACCTGCTATTCTCTTTGCTTATCGCGAGGTACCACATGCTAGTACATGTTTCTCTCCTTTTGAACTTATTTATGGTGCCAAACCACGTGGCCCATTAAGCATTTATCACCAAATGTTAACTGAATCCACTCCTTTACTCAAACCCATATCATCATACGTATATGTTACATCATTGCGTGAAATAATCATCAAATCTTGTATAATTGCAAAGGATGCACTAAAATTATCTGGTGCTACATATAGACAATATGCTGACAAAGGTAACAGGACAATAACGTTGACACCTGGACAGGACGTTCTTCTTCTTCTACCTAGTGACAGACACTTATTGACTGATTCTTGGCAAGGACCATTTAAAGTGACTAGACAGATTTCACCTGTAGACTATGAGATCCAAATAAAAGACAAACACAAAATATTCCACGTCAATATGCTAAGACCATATTACAACAGAGACAACGAACAAGACGACACAACAGCATGCACAGTGATAATAGACCATGAAGATGACGAGGCTAGTGACGAAATTCCAACACCTGCATTAGACACGACGAACTGCTTGAAGGAAATTAAGATCAACCCAAAGTTACCTCAAGCAGAAACAGACAGTTGCAAACATCTCATACAATAATACAACACCATCTTCTCCAACAACCCAGGACAAACAGAATTAGTACAACATCACATCACACTCACGTCAAATACACCCATAACATGCAGACCATACACCATTCCATTGCATTACAAAGAACACTTACATCAAGAGATCATCAGCTTAGAGAAAAACAACATCATTAGACGATCCCAATCAAATTTGTCATCTCCAATGGTCATAATACGCAAAAAGGACAACACAATAAGACTCTGTGTCGACTACAGAAAATTAAATAAGATAACTCTTTTAGATTTAGAGCCAATGGCAAACTCTGAAGACCTATTGACAGAACTGACAGACGCTAGGTTCTTTACGAAGGTAGACATGACTAAAGGTTACTGGCAAATAGCAGTAGACGAACAGAGCAGACATCTGATAGCTTTTGCCACACCTTGGGGACTGTACGAATGGTGCAAACTTCCATTTGGGCTTGTCAATGCCCCAGCAACATTCGTACGTATGACACGACTCCTACTAGTAGACATTCCTAATATTATTTGCTATATAGACGACATTTGTGTTCACACAAAGACGATGACAGACCACATAAAGACATTAGAACAGACTTTTGAACGCATTAGACAGCACGGAGTGACGGTGAAGCCTGCAAAAGTAGACATAGCCTATCAGGAAATATCCTTCTTGGGGTACAAAATATCTAATGGTTTTGTCACGACAGACGATAACATTGTGTCCAAGATACTAAAACTCTCACTTCCGACTACAAAAAAGCAAGTCAGAAGTTTGTTGGGACTTATAAATTATTATAGGCAGTTTATACCAGATTTTGCTGAACTGACCGAGGTATTTACTAACCTACTAACAAAAGATCAACCCGAGAAAATTGTAAGCAATGAATGCCTAAAATTTGCATTCCCGAAAGTATTATCTTATTTTTCTGATAATAGCTTACACAATCCTATTCTGAAATTGCCCAATCTCCATTTACCTTTCAGATTACGCACAGATGCGAGCTCCGTGGCGATTGGGGCAGTCTTGTTGCAAGAGCACAATAACATCCTACATCCTGTGTACTTCGTCTCCCGAAAATTAAAACCGAGAGAACGGGCTTGGTCAACACCTCAGTTGGAAGCCCTATCTCTAGTGGTGGGTATAACTAAATTGTCCAGATTCCTCCTAGGACGTCATTTTATTGTGGAGTCTGACAGTAGTCCATTGAGATTTATCAATTCAGGTGTACCTTCCAACCAAATGATAGCTCGCTTGTCTCTTAAGCTTCAAGATTACAGTTTTGAAGTTCGACACATCGCGGGCAGAACCAACACGATTGCCGATCTTTTGTCCCATTGTCCGACCGACCCAGTAAGCACCAATGTCTGAGTGCAGTGTGTAAAATACACTCGGACCAACACAGCCATGCATCAGTGAAGTTTTTTTTCCACAAAAGCTGTGTATGTCTATAAGATGTGATAGGGGTTTATTCCCAATATATATAGTTTTCTTATTTTACTATTAATGTAGTGATTGTCGTGAATAATTGTGTAGTGTGTGGTAGAAAGAGAACTTTATTAATTGTATATATTACGAAACAAGAACAGTGCCACATTCGCTCTCAACTTACCGTAAGCGAACTGTCAAGATTTATCCGTGGTATCTGCATTTGGAACTTATCCAGGGATATTTTAACTCCGTGTGTGAAAGTGTGACCTGAACATTGACATCTACACCACTTCAGTCAATCGAAATCCAGAAGGTTTTCCATTTGAAACAACCAACACATGAACGATCAGAACATTGCACACTCCGTTGTACTGCATCAGACCGAAACAAGTGTGTTCTACAGATTTTCAACATCAGCTGTTTCGTGTGTACTTCCGGATGATTTAGAAATTTAGTGTAAAATTAGCAGACGACAAACAAAAGCTTAAAAAGTTATAACACTTCTAAACTATTTACGATTCAATAATTTCGAATACACGAATTGTGTATTAATATTTTTCATTAAATGTAATCTTAGAATCATGTCTTGATTAATTTATTCATACTACCGACATTTTTTCGCTAGTATGGAAAAACATCAAGCTATGACACTGAGAAATAGAAGAATTATTGTAAAATATTATATTTGTTAAATTTGGAAGTTATGTCCCTTTCATTTAATTGTTATTACATTATTACACCAAGGGCGTTAATTGAAATGTATACGATGATGTATTGTGTATAAATAGCCAAGTTGTTGCCAGATTGTTAACACGGCAAGAAGCCATCTACTGGGCATGGTAGAGTGTTACCGACATTGCAGACCGACACAAGAACTCCTGGCCAAATGAGGTCAGAGTTTGAGCGTTGAATGCGACTTATATAAAGCCGTATTACGGTCTTGCCAGATGTTTTTTGTCTCAAAAAGCATATTATTACTTTTTTTTGAAAGGCTGTGAGGTAGGTGCTTGGGAAGCTGTTACTACCGATCTGACTGGGTCAATAATGCAATTAAGGTAATCAGCCATCGAGAGGATGAAGCTTGACGAGTGTTAAAGGTTGAACACCACATGTCTTTAGATACAATGTCCATTTCTTATGTATTTCTGTGCCAAGATGTGTGTGTTTATGTATTTCTACATCAATGTATATAACAGAAAGGTTGACTCTGACAAGGTTAAAATATTAACCCAGTATTGTATATAGATTGTACATGAAAGATGACATCTTTCATGAAGATCCCCCGGGGGAGCATGTCAGAGTCCAATGTAGTGCCAGCAGAGATGCAGGGACATCGTTACGCCCGCCAGGCGAATAGTTCCTAGCGGGGATGCCGTAACATCGTTACGCCCGCCAGGCGAGTATTAGTTACCTGCCTGCGAGGTTGCCGGCTGACAGACAGCCAGCGGTCAGACAAGGACAAAGCAGGACGCACGCAGGCCTCGTGAAGCCACTTCAGGTGGGCAGGCGCGTTGCGAGAAATAGCCAGACAGCTCTGGGACTCGGACTCGACTGGACGTATAATGGGAGAAAGGCTTGTGTAGTTTATGTGGCCCGAAAGTCGAGTGTCTGTACATCTTGTGAGACTGATTGTAAGCTGTGGGTTGCCTGTAAGTGTATTGTTATAACTTATGTATTGTGATGATCATCTCTAGATCGTGATCTGTAAATAAATCCATCGAAACTTCGTGTCGTTGAGTCTCAAGTCAAATCACGTTGTATTTGTACTGTCTCACATGTGTTAGGTTAACGAGCCAGGTTTATGACCCTGACAGCCGTGTTTAAACGATAAGAGAAGCATAAGACTCAACTCAGCGAGTAACTATGATGTAGGTTCCATTTATAATATAAATGTTGTTGATTCATTCTATATTTTAATTCTCACTATGCTTTTATGTATTTGTTTAACAGTGGGAAGATCATTTCGATATAACAGCATCGCTTTTGGGACATCAGAGATTTTCATTAGCGTCGCAAATAGAAACGCCGTGTCAATCATCATCCGAGACGAGCGACCAGCGAGTGCGGTCTTGGATCTCTCAAAGTACGTCTGAAGAAGAAACTCCGCCTTATGTAACCCTGACGTTACACTTGGACACCGTCAACAAATGAAAAAAAAACAACAAATTGATGGCTGACAATTTATTTCAAAACAGAAAATGCAACTGTGCTGAAGCGTTCCAGTTAAGCTTACGAATGAATTCTTTTTAACCCCATTTAAATACTCGGCAGCTGAGTTGTTATTTTGACTAATTCCTCTCAATTTTTTTGTTGTTGCAAGCAGAAAGATTTCATTTTGAATGTGCGATTACTATGGGAATAACTGATGTTCCACATCCGAACAATATCTGTAACTATGTGGTTTAAGTGTTCAGTATTATTCATTGATTCACTTTATGTGATATATAATTTTGCAGTATGTACCTGACGAGATGCAGCGAAATATGCCAGGTGCAACCTATTGAATGTGGTTTCTGTGTTTAAATCCACCAAGGTAATACATTGTGTTGAACATATACACAGTCTGTAGTGGAAGGTTTTCTAGTTTCAATTTTGCACGAAGGAGAGAGTCTCCCGTCTACTCTTCGTCATTTCTAGCTCCTGAGGATCTTAATGTGTGCTATGTGCACTGTACCTTGCGGAGTGGTGGTAGCGCTGTGGCCAGCATGCGTGTCTGCTGGCCTGGTATACATGTGTTTGAATCCCCATCGATACGGAGCATTTTGTTTCATGGCCGGAGTTCAGACTAAGACCTGATCGAAGGTTCTTTACTTTTACTTATCAATCTGAGGAAAACGACGTAGTTAGCTACATTGCTGTCGGGTGGATCAGTGAAGACACGGCAAGATAAGACTACAGACAAGACAATGGAAAATAAGCCTAGAGAAAAAAACAATGGGAGACAAGAGTAGAGAAAAGACAATAGAAGACAAGAGTAGAGGAAAGACAAAGGAAGACAAGAGTTGAGGAAAGACAATGGAAGACAAGACTAGAGAAAAGACAATGGAAGACAAGAATAGAGAAAACACAATGGAAGACAAGAATTGAGAAAAGACAATGGAAGACAAGACTAGAGAAATGACAATGGAAGACAAGAGTAGAGAAAAGACAATGGAAGCCTATTGCAGAGAAAAGACAGTGGAGGACAAAACTAGAGAAAATACAAGAGTAAAGGAAAGACAATGCAAGACAAAAGTATCGAAGGCAATACTAGAGAGAATACAATGGAAGACTTGACTATATAAAACAAGACTAGAGAAAAAAAAAAATATGATACGACTAGAGAAAAGACAACACATGTCAAAACTAGAGAAGATACAATGCAAGACACCATTGGCACCTTGCCGTCTTGACAGACGATAGGTTGTGCTTCTAAAAGGCATAATAACTTTTACCCATGGCGGTAGCGAATGTGACTGATAAGGCCAATTCGCGCTGTAAATGTTCGTTCACAGTGGATGCATGTGAAAACGTGGTCATTTCCACCATCATGCACCATCTTACGTCTCACACGCTCGGTGTGTGACTTATCTGCAATAATTTTCTCCTTTGTCTCTATTCCATTTGTTATGTTTGCCCTCCATGCAACACGTTCAGCGGCGACTTGCTCCCAATGTGCATTATCAATGCCTGTATCAATCATGTCCCGCTTACACACATCTTTGTATCGTAGTAGAAGGCCGACCCTGAGATCTCTTACCCATCTGTAATTCACCAAAAAGATATCCTTTGGTATTCTACCATCATCCATCCTCCTAACGTGTCCTGTCCATCTAAGTCTACGAAGACTGAGCATGGAATAAACCGTCACACAACCTGATCTTTCCAATACTTCAGTATTTGTGATTTTGTCTTGCCACTTAATACCCAGAATTCTTCGCAGACACCGCATATGAAAGCTGTTTAAGTTGTTCTCTTGGTGTGAGTAAGTTGTCCAGGTTTCATTGCCATAAAGAAGAGTACTAAGGACACAGGCTTGATAGACAAGGACTTTTGTTTTGGCAGTAAGCTTCCTGTTCTCCCAGACTCTTTTTCTTAACCTGTGCATTGTTGTTGCTGCCTTACCAATCCGGATGTTGATTTCCTGATCTAGGGATAATTTGCTATTTACCACTGATTCTAGATATGTAAAATGGTCTACCATCTCTAGTTCGGTGTCGTCAATAAAGATTAATGGTACCCTATGTGCACCTTGTGACATAATCTGTGTGTTCATTTTGCTAATTTTTAAACCAAATTTAGACCAAGCATTGGAGAATGCAGACAGTAGACATTGTAATTCTTCCTCAGAGTGGGCCGTAACTGCAGCATCATCTGCAAAAAGCAACTCTCTGATCAGTACCCTCCTAATTTTGGCCTTGGCCTTCAATCTCTGAACAATGTAGAGGCCCCAATCTGAGCGTGAGTGAATGTATATACCACCAGCCTGATCACGAAAGGCATATTTCAGTAGAAGTGAAAAGTATATTCCAAAGAGGGTGGGAGCTTAACCCCACTCTTGATTTCAAACTCTTCAGAAGTTGCACCATCAAACTTGATTGTACCCTTCATGCCTGTGTGGACTGATTCCACAATGCACAGAAGAGTTGTTTGGCAGACAATCTTCTTTAGTGCCTTGAACAGACACTCACGACTCACCAAATGAGATGTGAGGTCGATAAAGACAATAAACAGTGGTTGATTCTGTTCACGGCATGTTTCTTGCATTTGTCGCAATGTGAATATCATATCGATGGTAGACCGATTCTGTCGAAAGCCACACTTTGATTCGGGGTAGACTTGATCTCCTAGGACTTGAAGTCTGCGCAGAACAATTCTGGCAAATACTTTTCCAACAATACACAGAAGTGAGATACCCCTATAGTTGTTGCAGTCGCTCCGATCGCCATTGTTCTTGTAAGTGTATGATGCTTTTTTTCCGCGTTTCCATCCTGTTTCAGGATATTGCGGTCAACACCAGCATCTTTTAGCTGTATGTTGATTCCTAGGCTAGATTACGCTCATCAGCACGCCACGACTTTCTGAGCGACCGGCTCCATAATCTCATAAGTTACTGGCGCCACTCGAACCACTTCTAATTCTCGTGCGCTCACGTCAACCACGAGAGTATTCGGGGGTAACGGAGAAAGCTGCTAAATCCTCGGCCAGGCAGCCGGCTAGTGTATGATGCTTGAATCTTTGAAATCCTGTGAGACTTGTCCTTCTCGCCAGAATAGCTCTATTAGCTGGTGGATCTGTAGAGTGAGTGTGTCTTGCCCACTCCTGATAACCTCTATTGAAATCCCATCCTTACATGGAGCCTTGCCAGATGCAAGTTCATTTATAGCACACTTAACTCTTTCACTACCAAACAAAAACTGGGCTGTGACCAAACAGAAATTTATGGCAGAAAATTGTTATTATTGTTGTATTAATTTTGTTATGGTGGGGAGTGTGTCCATGTGGTCAAGAGTTGGTACAGCCTCTATGGCTTTGAGGGATGTCAAGAAATCATTTGTATGTTTGTATTTTCGGCATTTAGTCGGACGGAGAATCTCCCAGCTACTTTTATCTACGGGAGATCCCTGGGTCGGAGACCTTTCTGGAAGATTTTGGCTTTGTTTAGAAAACGTAGTTCTTATAGATTTCTGTACAGTTAAGAAAATCCTGCTCATGAGGACTCCGGATTTCCTCAGAATGACGTCATGTAATCTCGAAGAAAATGCTATGGGACATCCCCGAACTCCCGGGAAACAACACGTCAGCGGGAGCAACGCATTGAAATTGGTGACGTCAGTGTGTTGCGAGCTGCCGTTGAAACCCAGTTGTGAATTGCGACCAGTCTTAATGTTTGGAAAGCTTCATACAATCAAAGCTTGACATTCAAAGGTGGATGGAGCCCTTTTTGGGGACTCCTCCAGACAGTCTCTACAGTTGTTAAAGATACTTGACTGGATCTTGTCAGATTCTCACCCAGGGTTGCAACGCGTCGTCTGTACCAACGCCAGACAAATGCAACCGGGCTCAACTCTGAGCGATAGTAAACACACTAGGTACAACGCAGCGTCTTCGACGGCGCCAGCGAAGTCCAGCCAGGCTCAACTCTGAGCAATGCTAAGCCCGTTGCTGGTTAGTCGGAACACAGCGTGAAACTAGTGCCTCACGCAGGGGGACTCTACTCCGACTGACGAGAATGCTGAACGGCTCTGCAGACAGGCTTGGGACGTCGTATCGGACAGACGGGTTGAATGAGGTGTATTGAATTGAGTGTTTGAGCGTGAACCGATAGCTAGCCTGTACGAGTGTTGGAGACTGAACGCCTGTGTGATTGACTTGTAAGTGTATTGCATTGATGTATCTATTGATTGCCTGTATTGATTATATGATGACATTATGAATTATGATGGCGCGATGTATGCATTGATTGTAAAGTGTGCGTTGCGCAAATAAAGTGTTTGAATTGTTATTTAGTGTTATTATTATAGTTATTTAGTGACAGTAATTAGTTTCTCACTTGTCAGCAAACGAGCTTCAGTACTTGCCTTACGCAAGACCCTGACAAGTGCGAACGTGGGGTCTACGTTCTTAGTGAATTTGAACCGTGTGAATTAAATAAGTGCTGTGGTAGATAAGTGCAAAGTACAAACATGGCGTCTATGTCCTTGAACCGTCATTGAGTAAGAAAAGAAGTACGAACGTAGCTTAAATCATTTGCTGTAAAATAGGAGTGAATGGTAGTGTAAGCGGAAAGTTTGGAAAGGTTGGAAAATGAGTTGTTGATTGCGGTGAAAAGACGACAGAACGACTAACAAAAATACTTGACTGCATACAAACCTTCAAAAACTTAGTTGACATCGCATACACCACACACTTGCACATGTTCTAATTTCTCTTGTTCCAAAAACAACACGTTGGTTTGTGTCATCCGCACCTGTTGCGTGTAAAGTCCATTTTTTGTCGACCTGAAATAAGATCCATTGTGGTTCCGGGCAGTAACGAACTGCCACTGTTCAAGAAATACTTGAGTATAACTTTTTTCTCCTCTTTATACTTTTGGTTAATCAGGTCAAAGCATAGGCTGTATTAGTAAAGATTGTAAATTACTAACAACATAATTAATTTTGTGTGGATTTATTTCATCAGACATATTTTTCATCATGTCTAGCTTAAATGATTACATCGAAATGGGTTTAAAGATGAATCTTCCGGTGAGGATTTGAGAGACTGGAGTGAGAGAAACTTTGCAGAATACCTCCTATTACAGGAAAAAGCTAATGAGCGTGATGAGAGACCCTCCGAAAGGTCTTTGAAACAGTCTGAGTTAGATACAAGAAAGGCAGAATCAGAGTCTGCTTTGAAACTTAAAAAAGCAGAAACAGAGTCGGCTTTGAAACTTAAACAAGTAGAATCAGAGGCAGAAATAAGAAAAGCTGAAATTGTAGCTCAGAGCAAGAGAGAAGAGCTCGAAGTACAACTAAAAATTGAACAATTGAAAGCTGAAACTTCGAAAGAGAAGGCAGATAGAAAGTAAGACAAAGACCAACCGTACAAAAAGTACCAAGGGATTGTTAAAAATTACACCACGGGCGACTGCATAGCAGCCTTCACCCAAAACTTTGAATGCATTATGGAGCATTATCAAATCCCAAAGACTGAATGGCATATGATATATATGAGAAGTCTTTCTGGGGAACCTCTGAAAGTAATAGAGACTATTCCCAATGACCTGAAGAAAGATTATCAGTATATTAAGTCTAAAATTATGTCTCATTTCCTGTTAGATGAAGCAGGCTACAGAGAACAGTTTAGTAAATTGTCACCTAAACCAACACAAACGTTCTCTGACTACGTCTCAGTAGTACAGGATATTTTTACTAAGTGGCTGTCAGCAGCCAAAGTGAATGATAGTTTTGATAGATTGAAAGATCTTATTTTGAGAGATAAAATTATTACATCTCTCCCACCACCATTTTCGAAATTTCTATTGGAATGTCAGTGTGAGAGTGTACAACAGATTGAGAGTCGTGGCTCGGGTTATTTTACAGCCAATAAACAATGTTTCACTAGTGGATTGACTAGCACAGACTTTGTAGCAGCAGCTACATATGATAGATCTAAGTCAGTGCCCTACAATAAGCAGAAACCCTATAAACAATCTGCGGAGAAATATTATCAATGCAGATATTGCCATTTTTCACACAACGAAAATGAGATGTGTGATCAGCACCCAGGGTACACCTCTTACTTAAAGAATTACGTAGCTAATCAAGAGAGTAAGAGCTACAAACGTCTCACCAAATGCTTCCTTTGTAAAGCATATGGCCACTGGCGCCATGCTTGTAAAGGCAAGAGAATGACTAGAAAGGCTAATGCAGCCATGTTTGATAGCTCTTCCTCAGATGAGGAAATTGTAGAAGATCATCCTGTAAATTCAGCACATTCCATTGATGTGTTTCACCACGAAAAATGTACCATCTGTGATCGTTTCCATGAGGATGGCGTTTTAACATGCGGTCATTCCATACCTGTTACAAATGAGGAGGCCAATTTAGTGATTAACTCCAAAGGTAAATTAAACATCCACCGTAAGTATGTTAATGGTAAAGCTGCCACCGTTTTACGTGATAGCGGCAGTACTCTCATTGGTTTAAAGAGAGACTATATTTTACCCTCAGAGTACACTGGTAAACATGTTACATGCAGAACTTTCTCAGGTACCATCGAGAAATACCCTTTTGCATGGGCATACATAGATACACCATTTCTCACAGGAAAGGTCAAATGCGCAGCATTAACCAATCCTTGCGATATTATTATTGGTGACCTTCCTGGGGTAAATGATATGCCACATGACAGTATTACATCTTCCGTCACTTGTAACATTAATAATACTATTTCACCTTCATCTCAAATCACTGTTCATGATGTATTACCACCTGTGAATTAATGCATGTTTGCCAATTCGTTAACGTCGGCACATGACTGTACTGATCTGAACGTAACACCAATTTGTAATGTGATTGACAACCTTGATATTACAAATGCAGCTCAAATGCAAGATCGAATCGATCATACAGAGGCTTTACAAATAGTAAGCCCAGTTGTAACATCTCCTGAAACAACCAGGGAGAAATTTATAACAGCCCAAAAAGCCGATCGATCTTTGCAGAAATATTTTAAATTAATAGGCCAAAAGCCACGAGTATCAAAGAACGCCAGATGGCATTTTGATCTGAAAAATGGGATTCTGACACGGTACTATACCAAAGGTTCTAGCACTACAGAACAGACGGTGCTACCATCAGAAAACCGCAACCAAGCATTACATCTTGCGCATGACATACCATTTGCAGGTGTAGCATAATTGCTAACCTCCATTATTCAGTTGACAAGTCTTCAAGCCAAGAAGAGGAAACAATATAAAACAATTGACTACACAACCGCAAACTGAAATTAGGACTTAAAACTTAACATCGAAACTGGAACTGCATAAGTGACAGATGACGTGGATTCTTGGAAAGATTTCATCAGCCAAGGCTTAAAAAACCATTGGAGAGGAACAGACATGTGACACCGCTGTCGCGCCGACGCCTGTTTAGCATATGCTAATATTTCATCAGAATATGGTAAGCCCGCACTTTTTCTGCAACCAGCCGGATGAACAGACGTGAAAAGCTGGTGTGACCAAATTTTCAACCATGGGACTGCAGAGTGTCTAGATCCAAGGTAAGCTTGTATCTCCTGAGATTAGACTAAGAACCCGATGTATCAGGTATCAAGTAATGGTATCCAGTGTTTGTAATATCAATTGAAATGTATTATTATTAATTAAACCCTCTTAAATGTAAAAATGCTCGACTGGAGATTCTGACGACGCAGAGCCGTTCCCGGGCAAACTGACACTCTAATACTCTCTTCGATGAAACTGCAATCTCTGATATTCTTAAAGATAATTATTAACTTTAAGAAGTGCATTATACTACTCCATTCTATTCTGAACAACTGTACGAAGTGACGATTCTAAAGCAATCATGTGCATTTCAGCAGAAACACTGCTAAAAAATGTTATCACTATCTACAGCTAAAATGACAGTTCGTGTACTAGAATAAGTGCCTTTTTGTAAAACAGAGTTATCTATGTCTATTTGTAATTTAGAAAGTTGAAAGAGAACTCAAATCTTCCCTTTCTGCTTCATCTATTGAGGAAATAGGGTTTAATGGAATAAATATTTATATTTATGTCAAATTTAATTAGATAAGGGCACACATGAATTGCATTACATGGGAAAGTTGTGCTTCGCGGAACACCATCACGCGAAGTGAACTTAACTCATTAATCACCATAACTTAAAAAACAACACTCAACACCACAACAACAACAGATAATGGGAGAGAGTTATTAGACACAGAAGAAGAAGCAGAAGAAGAAGAAGTTGGTTAATTGGGAAAACACAGTGAATTATGTATACACACTATAAACACCATTGAGTGGAAGAAATGTTATAAATGTATGTCATTTATTTACATGCATCTTGACACATTCTCACTCTTGTCACTGTCTTACTGTACACGTTCACTGACCCCAGGTCAAATGAGAACTTACATACAGCAGGAACCAGTTGATGCAAGGACGTACACAGTGTGATAAACTCTGACCACCCCAAATTAACCCAACACTAGATTAGAGAAAAAAAGGAGGGGAGGGGAACTAGTTCCTACTTCAGGAATTTAGATTTCTTCCGACCTACTTCTAGAATATTGTATTGGGAAGATTGCATATATTTATGTGAATTTTAAACAGTGATCTTGGTGGCTACCAACAACCACCCAACACATCAGCAAACTCACCACCTAAATCAGACCTGAAAGAGGGAAGCCGAGAGAAAGAGATGAACCACAAGTGAGATGGAGGATGACTTAGCCATGAGCAGAGTATGGGGAGGCCTTCAGAGGAGCTATACGGGCATACCTGAAGTGGATCCATCAGTAAATGGACCCTGGCTTACCTAATATCCCAGTCACCAGGTTACCTTTCTAATTGGTATACACCACACCCAATTTCAGGAAACTGATATTTAATTGTTGATTCATCATCTTCACACTTAACATGTACAACATCAAAATGTTTACTATGTTTTCACACTTGTTGACCTCTCATGTATTGATGCTTGTTTATTGATGGTCTGTGACAATGGTCCAATTTGCAACTTTTCTAATATATCTTGTGTAAATCACAATAGAGATGTGTGTACTGGCCAGAAGGCTCGGGCCCAGTCAATAAATGATTAACATGAACTGACCTTCTGTTAATTTATCAGTTCAAACCTATCTGTGATTCACCAGCTTCTTTGTACAACATGTTGTCAGGATCTATTGTGATTGATTATGTGTTTGATTGTTTAAAAACAAATTAACTCTTCATGACTTACTGAATGGGGAAATAAAAAGACTCTTGGTCTATCAGCAGCTCAACATCCAAGTTTTCTTAACATAAATCAGGCTGAGAGAATTCTCCAAGCTTTCCTCAGATTTGATAACAAAAAAGGGGGCTCCAGAGCTATAAGAATCATTGGAGAAGGGGCAGATTCCCAGTTAGTAATTACCATTCTCACCAGGGCCAAGATCTATATCTCCTAAACTACTTAAT
Organism: Cepaea nemoralis; assembly: GCA_014155875.1. Classification (NCBI taxonomy): domain Eukaryota; kingdom Metazoa; phylum Mollusca; class Gastropoda; order Stylommatophora; family Helicidae; genus Cepaea; species Cepaea nemoralis. Next base: position 64,803 of record JACEFZ010000480.1, on the reverse strand, counting down.
AGAACGAGGCCTGCAGATAACTCGAGGGACATATTCTGGGGTTATTGAAGATAGAAGAGGAGGGGGCCCAACTTCTTTTGTTAGAAATGGGGAATGCACCAAGGTTATCTCCTACTCCCTTCAGAATATATGACAGCAGGGCATATGGCTTATGCCAAAACCAGAGCTAGGTTACTCGCTCAGTTCTATTGGCCTAAATTCTGCAGTGATACCAAACAGTGTTGCAGATCTTGTGACATCTGCCAAAAGCTTGTTAAAAAGGGTAAACACCCGCAAGCTGACCTGCAAGTCACTGATTTGGCAAGCAGGCCGTTTGAAAAGATCTCTGTCGATATAGTTGGTCCTCTAAACCACATAACATCGAGAGGGAATAAATATACTGTAACAGTAATTGACCTCTGTAGTCGGTGGCCAGAAGCGATTCCTCTTAAGAACATAACTTCCAAAGACATCATGGAAGTTTTCTTCCATATCTTTTCGAGGGTAGGATTCCCTGATACAATCCTCGCAGACCGGGGTAGTCAGTTCATATCATCAGCCACTCAAGTCTTTACTAAAATGTTAGGGGTAAAGCAGTGTTTTAACAGCCCCTACCATCCTCACCCAACTGGTGTTATAGAAAAGATCAACGGGTATCTTAAACATATGCTCTCAAAAGTGACCCAGGAACACCCTGAAGACTGGGATACGTATCTACCTGCTATTTTATTTGCATACCGGGAAGTGCCCCATCCCAGCACTGGGTTCTCACCATTTGAAATTGTATATGGTGCCAAACCACGCGGCCCATTATCTATGTACCATTCCATGTTGACTGAAAGTGAAACTATACATAAACCCATTTCATCGTATGAACATGTTACATCATTGCGTGATAGGATAATGAAATCACGTGTGTTAGCCAAGGTGGCACTGAAACAATCAGATGCTATCTACCGACAGTATGCAAACAAAGGGAATAGGACTATAACACTGACGCCAGGAAAGGACGTTCTTCTTCTATTGCCAAGCGACAGACATCTACTGACAGACTCATGTTAAAGACCGTTTAAAGTGTTACGACAAATTTCGACAGTAGATTACGAAATTGCAGTTAAGGACAAACACAAGATATTCCATATAAACATGCTTAAACCATATTAAAACAGGGACGATGACCAGGTAGATACTACAGCAAGCACGACGATAGTAGACCAGACAGACGACGACGATACTGACGAAATACCAACACCATTACTTGACACGACAATCAACCTACAGGACATCAAGATTAATCCTAAGCTGACGCAGAAACAGACCGACAGTTGCAGACCAGTGTTACAGGAATATAGCAATATTTTTTTCTAACAACCCAGGACAGACAGACTTAGTGCATCATCATATTATTTTGACATCCGACATCCCAATAAAATGCAGACCGTACTCCATTCCCATACACTACAAAGACAAACTACACCAGGAAATTTTTGACCAAGAGACAAACCATATCATCAGACGGTCACAATCACATTTTTGTTCTCCCATTGTAATTGTGAAAAAAAGGACAACACTATAAGACTCTGTGTTGACTATCGTAAACTCAACAGCATCACACAGTTGGATTTAGAACCGATGAGCAACTGTGAAGACATACTGACTGAACTGACAGACTCACGTTATTTTACGAAACTGGACATGACAAAAGGTTATTGGCAAATACCGGTACACCCTGACAGCATACATGTGACAGCATTTGCCACACCCTGGGGACTATACGAATGGTGCAAGCTTCCATTCGGGCTAGTTAATGCTCCAGCGACCTTTGTAAGAATGTACAAGACTTCTTTTGACAGACATTTCCTAACATAATTTGGTACATGGACGACATTTGCATACACACAAGCAACATGACAGACCATGTAACGACATTACGACAGACATTCGACAGGATCAGACAACACGGACTGACAGTTAAACCAGCTAAAGTCGAGATAGCCTTTCAAGAAATTTCATTTTTGGGCTACAAGATCTCAAATGGTTTTATCTCGACTGACGATAACATCATGACCAGAATTCTAAAATTGTCACTTCCGACAACTAAGAAAGAGTTGCGAAGTGTCTTAGGTCTCTTAAATTATTATAGACAATTTATTCCACATTTTGCTGAGTTGACCGAAGGTTTTACCAGTTTACTAACAAAGAACCATCCAAATGTTATTGTGAATAGCAAATGCATAAGACCTGCGTTTTCTAAAGTATTATCTTATTTTTCAAAGAAACCGATTCTCAAATTGCCTGATCTTAACAATACTTTCAGGTTAAGATGTGATGCGAGCTCCGTAGCGATCGGTGGTGTACTTCTCCAAGAACACGATCACATTTTACACCCTGTCTACTACGTCAGCCGTAAGTTGAAAGACAGAGAACGGAATTACAGCACGCCGGAACTTGAAGCACTCGCTCTTGTGTTTTCGGTACGGAAACTTTCCCGATTTCTTTTAGGGAAACATTTCATTGTAGAAACAGACAATAGCCCATTGACCATTATCACCAGGGGTACGCCAAGTAATCACAAAGTGCCAAGATGGTCACTTCTTCTGCGGGACTTTAGCTTTGAAGTAAGACACATAAGTGGCTCACAAAATTCATTGGCCGACCTTCTATCTAGATGCCCATACGACTTACCCAGTAGCCAGTTAGCACCTAAGCACACTGCAGATATTGTGCAAACTGCAAAGTAATAGTGCTCAACACCACAGCCAATTTTGAAATTGTATCAGTAACGCTGTGAAGAATGATGTGATAGGGATGAGCTAATCTCCTACTGTAAATACATTGTATATATTATTATTATGAGAATGTGTATGTCGAATACGTGTGAGATATGTGATAGAATGTGTATATTGTTTTAAATATGTATTAAACATGTAACACAAGTGTCACAGGACAGTACTACAGGATACAAAAACTTACTGAACTCGAACTGCTTCAAGTAATCCTGAGTACCTACACCACAGATCAGTCCAACGCATTTTAACCAGTGTGAAAGAGACTGTGGCAACCGAATCCTAGAAGAACACTGTAAGCCACGCGGAAGAAACTATCCAACAGCTGTTTTAAAGAATTGGTTACTCCGGGTATTCAAAATCCATCCAAAACGGAAGAGCTTGGTGTTACGATCAACCTAACACACTTGGGCAACACACCAGCTATAAACTTCCGGTATTTTTGCATATTAATTTGAAAGTTAGCAGACGATACTAAAAGTCTCACAAAGCTTTGACGATTGTAATAAACTTTGTGTGTGAAATATTTCCATATACGGAATTGTATGTGAGGACTTTTTGTTAGATGTAATCTCAGCATCGTAAGTTGATTTACTTGGTCACAACAGTGACATTGTGTTCACTTTTGTCAGTAAGTATCAAATTCTGACACTAAGAAATGAATTTATAATTGTAATTTACTTTGTTGAAAGCAATGTAAAATTACAGTCCCTAACCTTTGTATTACAACCAAGGGACATACCTAAAAATTATTGGTAATGTGTAAACATGTATTGAAACCATCATCATGTTGCCTGATGGGTAACACGTCAAGATGACGTCAGTTGTGTATGGAGAGAATTGTCAAAGCTGTAGACCTTCATTAGACTCTTCCGACTAAATGAGGTTGGAAGTCTAATGTTGGAGTTATCTTACAGGTAGATACTCGCAGTCTGACCTGATGTTTTTGAATTTTTGTTATATTGGTTGAGAGGTAGGGGCGTGTTTGCCGTAACCTACCGGACTGGCTGTGTCACATTTCAGCCAAGGTAATATCCATCGAAGTGATTGTACTTGACGAGTGTACTTGATGGTTCAACATTGTCGATTGTGTAGATATAGCTTGCAATTACCTATACATTTTAAACCAAAGAGCAACGTCAGATGAATAACAAGGTTCGATTCTGACAAGATAAATAAACACTATATAAAGTACATGAAAGGATCCCCTTTCATGAAAAGGAGGGTGGGAGAATGTCAGATTCTCACCCATGGTTGCAACGCGTCGTCTGTACCAACGCCAGACAAATGCAACCGGGCTCAACTCTGAGCGATGTTAAACACACTAGGTACAACGCAGCGTCTTCGACGGCGCCAGCGAAGTCCAGCCAGGCTCAACTCTGAGCAACGCTAAGCCCGTTGCTGGTCAGTCGGAACACAGCGTGAAACTAGTGCCTCACGCAGGGGGACTCTACTCCGACTGACGAGAATGCTGAACGGCTCGGCAGACAGGCTTGGGACGTCGTATCGGACAGACGGGTTGAATGAGGCTGTATTGAATTGAGTGTTTGAGCGTGAACCAATAGCTAGCCTGTACGAGTGTTGGAGACTGAACGCCTGTGTGATTGACTTGTAAGTGTATTGCATTGATGTATCTATTGATTGCCTGTATTGATTATATGATGACATTATGAATTATGATGGCGCGATGTATGCATTGATTGTAAAGTGTGCGTTGCGCGAATAAAGTGTTTGAATTGTTATTTAGTGTTATTATTATAGTTATTTAGTGACAGTAATTAGTTTCTCACTTGTCAGCAAACGAGCTTCAGTACTTGCCTTACGCAAGACCCTGCCAGATCTGAAGGTTGAGAGGAGGGAAATTCTATCACTATAAGGTATGGTGGATGTTTGTTGTTAACGTCTTGAATAGCCACCTATAAAGGCGCCTCCCGGTCGTGACTCGTTTCGCGTGGCAACATGCCTGACTGGTTTAGAAACGGTCACGCCACTGAAGCTGCACATTAGGATCCCACCTATACAGGGCGCTTAATGCACTAAGGCAGGAACCTACTGCTAGCAGTGGCTTTGGCCAATCCTTATGAATATAAACACGCCACTAATTTAGGAAGCGATCATTTGTGAGTGGCAAAAGTGGGCGTGGTCAGTGGCGACCTTGTGCGGGCCGGTTCGAATCTCGGTCGGAATAGACGGATAGCCTTGCTGGTCGTATTGGGAGTGTGGTGTCGATGTGTACGGCGGGGTTCGTGTGTCGAGGAGGTCGTACTGCGGGGCGTTTTGGAAAGTCGCCGAGGCGGATGTTTTTGCGTGTGCATGTACGTTGAGTCGGGTGTTAATGCACAGTACTCTTCCTCTTTCTTCCCTTTGCTGGTTCTATCGAATTGATTCCGTTGTGGGACAGCCGGGAGGATTTTATTTCATGAGGGGAGGGATTGAGGGGGCATGTATTGCAATATGGAACGGTTGACAGCTCACATATACTAGGTTGACTCTAGTGTATACATTTTAAGCCTGGGGGTGGAGCAGCTACGTCTGGATGATGAAGAGGAGGACTTAATGGTGTTATTGAATTTCTAAGGTTTGGGTACAACTAAGGCGGGACTGGTGTCGTGGATTACCTTTAGTGTCATCCCTGGAATCAACACCCACATTATATTTGAACCCCCTATCATTATCCTGGAGAATCCAATAGAATCCGTCCACCACACTCCTTCAGTTTATGGACACCTCTTTCTCTCTCTCTCTCTCTCTCTCTCTCTCTCTCTCTCTCTCTCTCTCTCTCTCTCTCTCTCTCTCTCTCTCTCTCTCTCTCTATCATCACTGGATCATACCCCCTCTCATTCTTCCCCAACACAACATACTCAACAACTCTAGCTTCTAAGAATTAATAACAATTAATTTATTAAAAGAATAGTGTAATATATGTGAGAAGTGTATGCGAAGCATGTGTGTCGTATACTATAATGTGTGTAGAATTGGACCAGCAGATTAGGAGCCAAGTCAGATCATCCTAGCAAGGTTACACCACAGCACGTTAGCTCAGCACATAAAGACATCACCGAGCGATGTTTCTCTCCTGCCAGTCGCTGACTTTCTCTGGTAACCACTTGGTAATCTATATACATGATCATCCGAAATAGATACAGTCTATAGTTTAACACTGATCATGGATCGGTTACACACTGCATACTATAAGTCCCTATAGTTCTTAAATGTACCAATCCCTGTACTGTGAAAATACGTATCACTGTTATTGGTAACACACTTGATTCTATATATTATGTATATTATCACAAAAACAATGTCTCTTTGTAATATTCCACTGGAATCTACAACTCCATGTGAATGCTACATTTAGTGTTCCTTTTTAATCCCTAGTGTTCAGTTGATATATGGTGTAAAAGTGAACATCACCCATCCTAGGTGAACTCTATCACACAGAAATCGTTTGCATGGTTTAGCTCAACTGAGCCAAGTTCTGGTGGACCCTCCTGATCGTGGGCCCAGCATAAACACTATTGTATAAACTTTCTTCTCTGAAGTTATTGGAACATTGACTGTTCATCTCGTGTTCTTCCTACCCGGAGTAGAACTTCATCAAAACCAGTGTAGAGCTTCCTCGTAACTGGCGGGGAACCTGTTCGAGAAATAACACACCTGGTGAGAGCACTAGTTACTGACCTTACCAGCTGAGTGTAGGCCTACGACCTCGCTCAGATATTTATCAGCGAACTAAACTCTGTCATGGAGCAGAGGAGCTCATCACCTTGGTCCGAATTAGGATAAGACAAGGAAAAACCAATAGACAGAGTGCAAAACCCCAGTAGGCATGCCCACTGGAAGACCCCACCATTGGATATTTCCCCCATCTCCCAACCCATCCTCAATCTCTCCAAATATCACCCCACTACACTTTTCTCACTAGCTGAGCTAATTATCACCTCACTACTCCTATTCTCAACTAGCAGAGCTAATTACTATATCACCCTAGCTAGTTTTTACAATGCAGCGGCCTACAGTCGCCGACACTGTTTTACTGCCTAACCACAACGCAACACACTACGTTGAAGTCCTAAACTCTAACTATCACCAGTCTATCATACATTAATTATACCTAAATACAATATATGGAGTACCTTATGTAACACTGCTTTACTCCTGAATCACATCTACATTTTGCCATGACAGGCACGTGCATATTAAATTTAATTAATCCCGAACACAGTAGATGTTTTCCAAATTCATACAGAGCTAGCGAAACACCGTCCGTCTAGGCCAACACTTCTGGTTTACAATCCCTGCAACAAGTTAGGTTTTTCAGTCTTGGATTGTTTTAGTGACGTCCTTTGATGTCACCACCAGATGGTCCCAAAGGCAGACTATCCATTTCCCTTACATCACAAGAATTATTGTCTCCCTTAACTCAACTACATCACCCGTCTCTCTTTTATCCTGCGCATCGGCAAAATAACCTCGTCATATTTCCGTCTCCCAGGGAATTCTCAAGGACGGCTGTACCGTTTGATCTCACCGCCGCTAGTAACAAATAACTTGCATCTGTGAATCAGACTGTTCCAGTATTGTACGGATGAGAGTTGTCATTACTAGTCTCAATCTATTCGTCAAAGCCTTTGTTAAAATCTTGTAGTCTACGTTTAAAAGCGATACCGGTCTGTAACTCTTTAAAAGTGTCTCGATATTAAGGTTGTGTTTTTTAGAAGGGCTCGCGGTTCCCAGAGGGCCCAGAGCCGCCCCATTGGTCCCCCGCCCCTGTGTGTCGGGTGATCAAGCAAGATCAAGCACAGATACAACATTTTGATCTTTCCTAAAATGCCAAGAAGCGATCAACTTTAAGATATTAAGGATTTGTTTTTTACATTTCATGATTTTAATCACAGTATATATATATATATATATATATATATATATATATATATATATATATATATATATATATATATATATATATATATATATATATATATATATATAAAATAAACTATATAAAATATAAACAATATACTCTATGCAGATGACACAGTATTGGTGGCGGATAGTGCAAAAGCCCTACAACAATTGTTGGACATTTTAGTATCAGAGAGTGCACAGAAAGGACTCTCCTTGAATATCAAGAAAACTGTAACAATGGTGATATCAAAGAAAATGGGGACACCAAAATTTGACATAGAAATAGAAGGGGAAATTCTCAACCAAGTGGATAATTTTAAATACCTAGGGGCACTTATAACATCAGATGGAAGATGTACAACAGATATTAAGAGCAGAATAGGGCAGGCAAAAGCCGCATTTCAGAAAATGAAGAGTATCTTATGCAATAAGTCGCTATTAATGAATGTAAGAAAGAGAGTGCTAAAATGCTATATGGCAGCGAATCTTGGAATGTAAATGAACAAATTAGGAAGAACGTAGAAGCAATAGAAGTGTGGTTTTTAAGACGAATGTTGCGAATTCCTTGGACTGTCAGAGTAACTAACAACGATTGCCTGAAAGAGGCTAATGAATTTAGAACACTATATACAACAATAAGAAAGAGACAAACAGATTTCTTTGGTCATGTGATGAGAAGAGAGGCATTGGAGAACATCGTGACAACTGGAAAGATGGAGGGGAAGAGAGGCAGAGGCAGACCAAGAGAAATGATGCTGGACGGATTGAGACGATGGCATGGAGGAATATCATCAGCAGAGTTGATCCAGAACACCAAAGACCGAGATCTGTGGAGAGCCATGAACGCCTACGTCAGCCGGCACGGCACTTGATGATGAATCACAGTATAAATAAATATACTTTGAGATAATGCAATTAAATATACAACAATGAACACTGAAAATTTTTTAGTGCTCTAAATGAAATATGGAGTCATCTCATCTTGCTTTAAGCTCTCAGAATGTTTTCTTTGAGCTTTGATTGTCAGAAAATAAGCATGAATGCAAAATGTGTCGCACTGACATGACATTACTGTGAAGAAAAGCAACATAATAGTAACAGTAACTACAAGTTATAACCAGTTAGTATTTCAGATCTGAAAGCATTTAGAAGCATTCCGTGTGGACAATGAATGGGCCAGATTCATTATACTCTTGTTTGGAGATCCACATCTATTGGAAGGTGGAGAGGGAATCCAGGATGCACCCCCAAACCATACGGAGTATTTACGTTCTGGGGGAGCAATGATCTTAATCTTCATTGTAGCTGGAGCAAGAGCACTGATCTCCTTGTGCATACGGTCAGCGACGCCAGGGAAAATAGTTGAGCCACCAGACAAGACAATGTTGGCGGATACGTCCTAACAGATGTCAACATTACACTTCATGAATACATGCAGATTCCATACCAAGGAATGATGGCTGGAACCTTGCTTCTGGGCACCTGAAACTGCTTGTTGCCAATGGTGATGACCTGTCTATCAGGAAGCTCGTAGCTCTTCTCCAATGAAGGGGGTGTGGCAGCGATGGCCATGTCTAGTTCAAGGTCAAGAGCAACGTAGCAAAGCTTCTCCGTGATGTCACAAACAATTTCCCTCTCTGCTGTAGTGGTGAAGCTGTAGCCTCTCTCTGTGAGGATCTTCATCAGGTAATCTGTGAGGTCACGACCAGCTAGTTCCAACCTCATGATGGCGTGGGGCAGAGCATAACCTTCGTAGATGGGGACTGTGTGGGTAACACCAACGCCTGAATCCAGGACAATATCTGTGGTACGACCTGAAGCATACAAGAAAAGGACAGCATGGATAGCTATATACATGGCATGGGTGTTGAAGATTTCAAACATGATCTGGGTCATCTTTTCTCTGTTGGCTTTTGGGTTGAGGGGAAGCTTCTGTGATTAGGACTGGGTGCTCTTTTGGGGCAATTCTGAGCTCATTGTAGAAGGTGTGATGCCAGATCTTCTCCATATAATCCCAGTTTGTGATATTGCCGTGTTCAATTGGATACTTGAGAGTAAGGATACCTCTCTTGGACTGGGCCTCGTCACCAACATAGCTGTCTTTCTCACCCATACCAACCATTACACCCTGGTGGCGAGGTCTGCCAACGATGGATGGAAAGACGGCCTTAGGGGCATCATCTCCAGCGGAACGCCTTTGCAGCATACCAGATCCATTGTCTACAACAAGAGCAGCAACATCGTCGTCACACATTGTCACGGGAAAACTGCAGTTTAGTGATTCCTTGATAACTTACATATAAAACTACAAGGTATGAGAAGGGTTAACAATCGAGTACTTCAGTCTGTGATGAGGACGAATTAAAGGTTATTGACCGACAGTATAAAATAGGATACAGTATAAGGAGTCATTGACCAGCTCTGTCAACGGAGAAAACAACGGGGAGACTTCGAGAAGGGGAAAACGAACGGAGACGGCGATCAAAGGGTTCGGACGCTTGGAAGTACTAGCGTAGGGGAACACAGGGAACTAGCGGAGGAGCGGAAAGGAACGAACAATTAACGAATACGTGACTTCACAGACGTTTGATGTGGGGACTTACGGCAAAATTTGATTGTGGATCAAACTGTCAACGGAGAATGGGAGGCACAATATAAATAGTAGAAACTGGGTTTTCTGTTTTAGTGTGTGTTCCAAAACTGGACAGAGATATCTATGCATCCTATATGTGGAAAAGAAATTATAGTCCCGTATTGTTTAAGGCAATGGGATATTAGTGCCGATGTACTTAATTATAAATTTCAATTCCTGGATGATCATGGAAGATATAAGGTAATCTAACCTTAGTGTAATAGTAGCATAGGGTAATAGGTGGTTGTTCTTACCTTGTAGCATTTCCTTCGTTTATCTAATCGTGTATACTTTAGTAGACGGTACTACCTGCTTTCTGCCAGCGCCGAATGTTGGGCGGCGCTTACCAAACCCGACACCCCACATTGTGCCAACGGCTTCGGGTGGAAGAGCGCAATTGGGAGGGTACTAGCCTTATCCTGGTGCGAGGAAATGCAACCCAAAGACAAAATAAGTCATGGCAGGGCAGACCAGGCCCTAAGCCTTGGTTGGCAGCTGATTACCCTAACGCTGGATTTAAAACCATCTTTGCTCTGGATGAGGTAGAGTGAAAGTTTACTAGGAGGCAACCTATCTGAGCCCACTCACCATACAGGAAACTCCTCTCTTGTGCAGCACTGCCCGGGGGTGACAACAGCATACCTAGGCTTAGTGTCACAACTCAAAGACAATGGACACCATATACATAACTTACTGACCTATCACACAAAACAATCACTAGATACCAAAATAATCCTAACAGAAACATTCAAAGGCTGTCACTAGTTAGTGTCAGCAGGTCTGGGTTCATGGTGGTGTAGTAATTTGTGTCACAACTCATTTTTTATGTCGCGTCTTAGGATTTATGTTGTGTAACTTATGTTTTTGTGATGCCTTATTGTCTGTGCAGTGTTGTCTGTGTCAAAGTTCTTTATTGTGTCAGTCTAACCAGCTATTGTTTGGAACACCTGTGTTGTGGTACTTGGTGTACCCTGTTGTCTTAAGTACTGTTGATTGGTTAGGGGTTACCCACTGTTGTTGTTTGATATATACAGTTGTCTGTTGTATCTGTTATTGACATTCAATGTGTTATCCAACATGTCCTGTTAGAAGAAATACATAAAGAGCTTGTTTATTTGTCCTTGATTTGTTTGTTTAGTCTCTATTAGTTTTTACAACCAGTATTTATACCACAGTCTAACACCTTAATTAACTGTCTGGACATAAAAAATGGCAGTTAATGTCCTGACTTGAGGCCCCTGTCCAAGATCTCGTATATTCTTACCTAATCACTATATCTGTTTTTGTCAGTTGAGGGCGGTGTGAGGTTCTCTTTCTTTTACTATTTCTCTTCTTTAGCCGTAACGAAGTCAGAGTTACTCTCTACCTCTTAGCACTGTAGCAAAAGAAACATCAGTCTTTCCACTTGTCCTTTTCTGCTCGGCTACAGTACTTATCACATGATCATGTTCAAAATACGTAATTACGCGCGGTGCGGCACGAACGGATTTCAAATGAACGCTGCTACTACATATTACAGATGAGTAATATTACTTTTTAAAATAACAACGACATAAGAATTGTTTTTTCTTCTTTGTTCTCGTAGCACGGCGACTGCACTAGCCAGGCAGGCCTTTATTCCTTAGGCTCAAAGACCCCTCTGCTATACACAGCAAGGTACTATATTGGCAGTAAATGACAGCTTAAGTTTGACAGTTCTCGCAACAAGATCATAACCATGCCAATCTTGCTCGCCGAAATAACATGGTGATGATGCTTGCTTACTTGCTTGCTTGCGGTCACTGGCTGTGATCTCCAGCGTGAAGTCCTGTATGTCGGATGAAGACCTCCTGTTGTAAAACATCAGTGCGATGTCATAAAGGACCTGAGGTTTGCGTGAGTATCCGTAGTCCCATGTATGGCTTATTGGTGTGCAGACTGGAGGTTCCTCGCCGTGCAAGCAGATACTCTCCGGTTTCGGAGGAATCAACGAACCTACTGATCTTAGCCAAGACCCCGAAGGGACCTATTGCCCATGGCGTACGTCGAGGACGTGTTAGTAGGTCTTGACCAGTATAGAACCCGGTCCTGGTGCCTTGGAAACACCTTTGCGCCCCATGATGATGATGATGATGATGATGATGACAGTTTTATACGCGTCGAGTCGCAATGGGCGTACGGCGCCAGACGCATATTTTGAATCGACCAATCGGCGCCCTTTGGGTGATGTGGTCAGTATCACAACTGCCGCTTTTAATTCCCAAGGTATTTCCGGATATCCATTTTAGGCAGGGACGACCTGGCAGCTCAGGTCAATTGTAAACATCCGCCCCGATGTAGATTCGAACTCATGACCACAGGTGGGTGTTTAGACACTACGCTATCCGCGGCTTCCATGTTTAAAGCTTCTTCTTCTTCTTCTTCTTCTTCTTCTTCTTCTTCTTCTTCTTCTTCTTCTTCTTCTTCTTCTTCTTCTTCTTCTTCTTCTTCTTCTTCTTCTTCTCTTCTTCTTCAGCGTTCCGAGCCATTGAGGTTCTTTGCTGCAGATACAATCCGTCTCCATTCGTCTCTCTAGGTTGACCTTCTCTTGCCAGTCGTTGATTCCAAGTGCTTGTAGATCTGTATATATATATATATATATATATATATATATATATATATATATATATATATATATATATATATATATATATATTATCTCTCCACCGTCTTCTTGGTCTACCTCGGGGTCTACGGTCATTTATTTCCTGAGTGTAAGCGAGTTTTGTTTCCCTATTATCTTCCATTCTTTCTATATGCCCCAGCCATTGTAGTCTATTAGCCTTCATGATACCAGTGATTAGCGCGGACTTAAATATTACCAAATATTAAATGTCTTTGTTACTTCTTCTTTTCCACACTCCACTTTGTGTATCCCTAATGGGTCCAAAGATGCGTCTTAAAACTTTTTTTCTCAAAGGTTTGTAGCAAGGCTTCATCTTCTTTCATTGTACTACAGGTTTCAGAGCCATACAGCACAACTGGTCTGATCAGTGTTTTGTATATTGTGATCTTGGTGTTACGAGATAGCGCCTTTGATTTTAGTAGATGTTGTAGTGCATAGTATATCTTATTTCCAGAATTGATTCTAGTTTGTATTTCTTCCCTTATGATGTTGGAGCAGTTGAAGATTGTACCCAGGTATTTGTATGTTTCCGTTCTTTTAATGGTCATATTATCTATTTGTATGTGGCCAGAGTTTTTAGCCATTCCTTCTCTTGAAATTACCATATATTCTGTCTTATCTTGGTTGATAACCAGCCCCATCTGTTGGGCTTTTTCCTTTAAGTGAGTCAATATTTCCAATGTCTTTTGTTAATTTTCCCCTATAATATCTATATCATCTGAACTAAGCAGCTTGGATGTTCCTCCAATATCACATTCCTCCTTTACCCTCATTACAACTTTCTCTAGAGCCAGATTGAAGAGTAGCGGCGATAGTGCATCACCCTGTTTCAAGCCAGATGTTATTTGGAAAGGGTCTGATTTCCTGCCTTTATATGTTACTATATTATAAGTATCTTCCATGCATAGTCTGGTCATGTTGATTAACTTCCTTGGTATTCCAAATTCCCGCATAGCGTTCCATTGACTATTCCTATGGACACTATCATAAGCCTTTTTAAAATCCACAAACATGTTATGGAGATCTCTTTTATATTCCCAATTTTTCTCGGCTATTTGTCGTAAGATAAATATCTGATCTATTGTTGATCTGTTTTGTCTAAAACCCGCCTGGTAGTCACCTAATATGTATTCTGAATATGGTTTTAGTCTATTTAGTAATATAGTATCTTATAGCTTATGGACAGTAGTGATATTCCTCTATAATTTTCACTCTGGAACTTGTCTCCTTTCTTAAAGATAGGTATCAATAATGACTCTTTCCTGTCATGGGGTAATTCTTCTGTCCTCCATATTTTTATTATTAGTTCGTATAGCTTTAGATGTAATGCATGCCCACCCGCCTTTATAAATTCAGCAGCAATTCCATCAGCCCCAGTTGCCTTATTGTTATTAAGTCGTGTGATTACATATAGGATTTCTTCTAATGCAGGTTCTTCAATTTGTGGTTCACACGTTAGAACGTCTTCCTGTGGGAAAGTGTTACTTGGAGCTTCACAATTTAGTAATTCAACAAAGTATTCTTTCCATGTGTTGCACATTTCCTCATTGGTATTTATTATATTCCCATTTTTGTCTTTTAAACCATATGTGATTTTTTGGTGCCCTCGTTTCATTGACTTCAGTTCTTTAAAATACTTTCTGGATTCGTTTTTCTGGTGGTTAGTTTCCATATCTTTGATTATATTACTCATATATTCTCGCTTCTGCTGTCGAACTATTTTTTGTAGCCTCTTTACATTCATTTCTATATTGCTCTTCCTTTTGGATGTTGTTAATGTCATTTAACCATAAATGTCTGGCATTCTTTTTCCTAATGACTGCTTCTTCACATTTTGGATTGAATCATCTATTTTTTTCTATGCGTGGTTAACACACCGGGACATTCTTCTGCGGTAGATTGAATTGTATTCTTGATGTTCAACCAAGTTTGGTCAACGCTTTTCTCCAACGGGTTTTGTAGAATTTCAAGTTTACATTTTATTTCATCTGCAAATTTCTCTTTGACTGTAATTTCTTGTAGTTTTTCTCTGGTATATGTTGGGTGTAACCTTTGTAAATTAGCATGGAAAGCTCTCTTAAATTTTATTTTAAATTTTGCCCCAACGAGGAAGTGGTCGCTGTGGCACTCAGCTCCTCTACAGCTTCTAACTTGTTGTATGTTTGATGCATTTTTGTTGTTAATTAAAATGTGATCTATTTGATTATAGGTACTCTTGTCACATGATTTCCAAGTTTGTTTATGTATATCCTTTCTTTGCAGTCTGGTACTGCTGATCTGCAGTCATTTGGCTTCTGCTAGGTTGATGACTCTCCATCCATTACCATTTGAAGTTGTATGTAGGCTTTCCATACCGGCAACTTTTTTATAAGTTTGCTCTCTACCTATTTTAGCGTTGAAATCTCCCAGCACAATCAGGATGGTCTGTCTGGAGGTTTCTTCTATGACATCTTCCAGATCATTATAAAAGTCTTCTTTAATATCATCTTCTTTCTCTTCAGTAGGTACATGTACATTAATCATCGTTATATTTTTCCGTTTACCTTTTATTCGTAATTTACTAATCCTGTCATTAACAGCTTTAAAGTTTAGAACGTTCCCCCATAACTCATTTTTGATGACAAATCCTGTTCCTAATTCATGCTTATTGTGGGTGTTTCCTCCATATATTATAATCATTCCATTTTGCTCTAAAGTACCCTCTCCTGGCCACCTTATTTCTTGAATTGCTGTTATATCCATTTTATACTCAACCAGCTCCCGGGTTAATTCTTTGGCCGCTCCATCTGGATATAGTGTCCGTACATTCCATGTTCCAAATCTCAAAAGTCCTTTAACGTTCCAAGGTCGATGTCCAAATACGTCAGTCCGAATTCGAGGCTGATGTATCTGTTTCGTAACAAAATGGTTTTTACAAAGGTGGGGATGTTAACCCCACGCTTCAACCCCCAACCTGGAGGACCAGGGTGTTTCTCTTTGTCTGTTCCTTTGTCTGAGCCCTTTGACCTGTCCGGCGTGGGAGGCCTTGCTGGTAGCTACGCTACCGCCGGCATAGCTCTCAGGGTCATTGAGAAACTCAAGCTCCCCCACCACGACAAGGTGGAGATGTTTAAAGCTTACTTAAACAAAAACAAAAAAAAACTAGACAAGGCTTCATGTGTAAAGTGAAACAGTCTAACGAAATATTTTTATCAATGTTTTTCAGTGTACGAAAATGTAATTTATTAAAGTGAGACAATCAATTACAGATGTGTTTTCTCAATGTTACAAACGAAATATATATAAGCTATAGGCTTGTGAAACTTGGACTGTTTATCAGTGACACGCTAAGAAATTAAACCACTTCCACACAGTCAGCCTTAGGAAGCTACTGAAGATTAAATGGCAAGACAAGATCCCAGACACTGAAGTCCTAGAAAGAGCGTCCATGCCCAGTATCCCACTATACTAATGAAGAATCAGATTCGCTGGGCTGGTCACTTGACACGCATGCCATATCACAGACTCCTAAGCGAATATTTTAGGGCGAGTTGCATCATGGTAAACGCTCCCACGGTGGCCAGAGGAAACGCTTTAAAGACACTGAAAATATCACTGAATGCTTTTGGAATTCATCATGACACCTGGGAGACTGCAGCCTGAGACCGAAATTCGTGGCGTGCATCATTACGCAAGGGTGCTGTCACGTGTGAGGCAACCAGGACTGCAAGAGCTGTGAAGAAAAGGCAGGACAGAAAAACCACTGCAGGAAATCCTCCTCCAGAAACGTCAATCATTCTTTGTCCACATTGTCAAAGAACATTTCGAGCCAAAATAGGCCTTATCAGCCATCTTAGAACTCACTGCTCCATACTTTCAACCCCACTGGATGAAATGAATGGGGATCATCATTCTTCATGGACAAACAACAAACAACAAACAACACAAGCGAAATAACTAGTCCACGCTTACCGGCATGGCACATGATGGATGGATGGATGGATGGATGGAGAGCACCAGAGACGTTTTCTTGTAAGTTCTGACAACAATAACTTAATGTTTAAATGGGACACCTATTATTTCTATTTACATCAATTTATTAATGCTGTCCATTCTGGTACACACGTCGGAGGCCAGAGTGGAGTGGTATTTTGTTTAGATAAAACAACTGCAAAAGCTTTACTGGGATATAACCCAGTTAGTGATAGAATCCTTACTATTAGATTTAAAGGCCGTCCAAAAAACACAACACTCGTACAGATATATGTTTCAACAGCAGAGGAGGACGAAATTGAAAATATTTACAATACACTGCAAGACATATTAAATAACATTGGTCATAATGATATAGCAATAATCCATCCAGCATGTGCCATGCCGGTAAGCGTTGGCGGTCATGTTCTGCCATCTCGATCACCAGAGTCGTGGATCAGCTCTGTGTTCCTGTCTCGACCATGCCACGTGGCCAAGTCATCCAGGTATTTGCTTCTAGGTCTCCCCCTTGGTCTCTTCCCTTCGATCTTGCCAGTTGTCACCAAGTTCTCCAATTCATTTCTTCTCATAACATGACCAAAATATTTTGACTGTCTACGTCTAATGACTCTAATCAGTTTACAATCTTCATTTGTTTCTTCAAGGACTTGTTCGTTGGTTTTTCTATCTGTCCGTGGTATTCATTGCATTTTCCTCAGAAACCACATTTCCACAGCAATTAGCTGTTTTTCAGCTTGACTGCTTATTGTGCACGCTTCACATCCATACAAAAGTATAGGTTCTATGTAGCATCTCAACACTCTTTTTCTCGTTTCAATTGATATCTTTTTGTTGGTCAGTATGTTTTTCATCTTGCAAAAGGCTACAAGCGCAATGGCAATTCTTGTTCTAATCTCTTCAAGGCATCTCCCATCAGCAATAATACTGGGAGATGTTAATGCAAAAGTAGGTACAGGAAGAGCTGAAAATGAGAGACACGTTTTAGGAAAATTTGGATTGGGAAACAGAAATGATGCAAGTGACAAATTAATTGAATGTTGCACAGAAAATGAGTTAATGACAGCCAACACACTTTTTAAACAACACCTAAGAAGATTCTTCACATGGAAGTCCCCGGACAGTATTAACAAAAATCAAATAGATTATATTTTAATACAAAGAAGATGGAGATCAAGCATAACATCTGCAAAAACCCTACGAAGTGCAGACTGTGATACAGATCATCAGTTATTAGAAGCAGACCTGAAATTAAAACTCAAAAAGTTTACCCGAGGACCAAGGCCACTTCGTTTTCATCTCACAAAAATACCAGATGCATACACTGTAGAACTTTTGGGGTCTTGATGTCTGTACAAGAGGAAATGACACCTGATGAACTGGCTGTACAAGCTAGAGATATCTTGATAACTGCAGCCAAAGATTTAATTTCGACCAAGAAAAAGCAACTTAAGCCATGGATTACATCAGACACGTTAGAATTAATAAAACAACGAAGAGAACTGAAACAGAAAGGAGGTGAATCCGATAACAGCAGGATGAAGTATAAATCTTTAACTAGAAGAAAGAACACAAGAAAGGGCAACAATCAATATATACAACATTGCTGTACCAGAATAGAGAAATATCAAAAGACTGGAAGAGATTACGAAATGATCAAAGAAATGAAGTTATTGACAAGAAATGTTCAACCTCAATTGAATGTTATCTGTGACAAGATGGGAAATACCTTAACAGAATCTAGACAAATTATAGAAAAATGGCAGGAGTATTGCAGTTAGTAAGTGAACACCTCACCGATTGATGCGTCTCTTCTTCCAGACGTTGACTTTCTCCGGGATCCACTGGGTCGACTAGATGGTTGATCCACCAAAAATAGTTATTGTATAACCTTAATCATGGATCTGTCAATCACTATAAAGACTACAGTCCCTATAACTCAAATAAGTACGGATCACTGTACCGTGAAAACTATGTTTAAATGTCACAGGTCTCACATTTGTTCTAATCCATGTTCATAGATTGTCACACACAAACTGTTCTAAAGTACTTCTTCACTGTACGTAATTATTCCACGAGAACTTCATGCTCAAGGTTCTTCTCTAGACTAACTTATTCCACAAGAACTTCATGTCAAAATGTCTTTCTCTAGACTCTATTGTTCAGTGGTATGTGGTGAAAAAACGAGTATCACCCGACCTGGGTGAATCCTTTATTGTAAAAGAATCGTTTATAATGTTTCTCTCACTTGAGCCCGGTTCGTATGAACCCTCTGGATTCTAGGCCTAGCATAAACAGTGCTGATTGTACTTTCTTCTGGGTATTTAGTCATATTATAAACATAACGTGAATGTTCATTGTATGTTCTTCTTAAGGAGAGTTGACATCCACCAAACCCAGTGTAGAGCCTCCTCATAGACGTAGGGGAACCTGTTAGAGAAAGAGACCACATCTGGTGAAGGCCGCCTGATACTAATCCCTACTAGCTGAATGTAGGCCTACTGCCCTGCTCAGAGATTTTTATCAGTGAACAAACTCTGTCATAGAGCAGAGTGGCTCATCCCTTCAATCTGAATCAGGTTATGACAAGGAAAGACCAATAACAGCGTGCAGAACCCCAGTGGGCACCCCACGGAAAGATCCCACCATTGGATGCCTCCCCCATCTCCCAACCTATTCCTAATTCTCTCTAATTATCACCCTACCACACGATTCTCACTAGTAGAGCTAATTCTCCCTTCCCTACTCTATTCTCAACTAACAGAGCTAATCATCACTTCACTACTCTAGCTAGTTTTACGAAAGCTGCTGCTTATATTAATTAGGCTTAAATATCCTATCAATACTACCTTATGCAATACCGCATCACTCCTGGATGGCCTCTACAATTTGCCATGAAGACACATGCTATTTAATATTTAATTAATCTAACACTGTAGAGCTCTCCGAACTTCATAACTGCGGTAACAAACACGTCAATCCTAGTCAATTTTCTGGTCTACACTAATGTACCCAAGTCTTGTTTTTGTCACAGAGCCGGGAGTGTTCCAGTGAAGTCTTTGATGTCACGCAGGTGTCCTCAAGGGCACTAACTATTTCCAGAAATCTTATGTCCCCTTGGTTTAATCAATGCTAGAGTTGCCTTTCTTTGTTATGACAACCAACACAGCTAGTGTGTTCCTGCATTCTCTGAATTCCGGTCTCAATAACAAACCGCCAATTCGTTTGATGTCGGAGAATTCTCCAGGTCTCCCGACTGTTCTGATCTCGCCGACTAGAAGTAAACAAGTTGCAGCTGTTAATCTGACTGTCCTTGGTATTTTTGACATCTGATTGTAAACTTGGAGTGATTTCACGACAGAGAACTATCTTCATTTCAATAACAAAAAAAGGGCAAACCTGAAATTATGCACCAACTATAGAACTGTTGCCCTGATCAGTAAAATTCTACTAAAAATCATAATGGGAAGACTTCGTAAGAAAATGGAAGAAGAAATTAATGTGGTTCAAGCTGGATTTAGACAAGGAAGAGGAACAAGAAATCACATTCTCAATATGCGTTTAATAATAGAGAAGTGCAGAGAATGTAATGTAAACCTATTCTCATGTTTTGTGGATTATTCAAAGGCATTTGACTGTGTACAACAGCAGAAACTGTGGAAAATCATGTGGAATATGGGCTTTCCACCGCATGTAATACAACTCATAAGAATGCTCTATCTAGACCAACAAGCAGTGGTTAGAATAGATGGCGAGACATCAGATTGGTTTGACATCAAGCAAGCAGTGCTGTCCCCTGTTTGTTCAACTTGTTCACCGAAAATATAATGAGAAATGTAAGAGATTATATAAATAGGAAGCTATATGATACCCTAAATATCGGTGGTCATGAGATACCAGAGATTCGGTATGCTGTTGATACAGTATTGCTATCCACAAAACAGACTGGTATAGAAAACCTAATAGCCTCAACCCAATTGAATAGTAAAAATCACCACTTGTATCTTAACATTGCAAAAACAAAGATAATGCATACAGTTAAAACTCCTATGGAGAAAGAAATATATGTTAATGAGGAAACACTGGAGGTGGTGGAAAATTTTGAATATCTTGGGTCATTGATTACCAACAACGGTGACACAATGCAAGAAAGTAAACGACGACTATCAATTGCTCTTCAAAGACTAAAACAACTGAATAAATTATGGAATGGGACAGACAGAACTACAAAAATTAGATTTTAAAGAGCATGCATCTTTCCCATTGCAACATACGCCTGTGAGACCTGGACATTTACTAAACAAGCTGAACAGCGCATAAATGCCTTTGAATATAAATGTTATAGACGAGTTCTAAGAATATCTTGGGTAAAGAAAAGAACAAATGCATCCATACTTCAAGAGCTGAATATTGAAGAAAGTTGGCTATTAAAAACGATAAAACAAAGAAAATTGAAGTATTTTGGTCACTTGAAACGTCACGACAGTTGGAGAGAACAATAATGGAGGGGTATATGCCTGGGAAGAGAGGAAGAGGAAGGCCAAAGAGAAGATGGGTGCAGGATGTGGCGGATGATCTCCAGAATGGTGTATCGGACGCGGGACATCTTGCTTATGATCGAGAGGTTTTCTTGAAGGTTGTTACGGGAGCGAGATTCTGCAAAGGACATGCTACTGAATGAATGAATGAATCCATTCATTGCCCTTTGGCTAATATAAAAGTGTAGCATCAGCACTTGATCTTGCCAGGGCCACCAGAAGAGGCAGTCATCCGAATGACACACAGGGGTGCGGGGACCTGATGGGGCGGTTCTGGCCATTGTGGGCGAGCTCTGATTTTAAAAAATTCTCTAAAACTAGATTTCTTCCAGTTTAAACAATTCACCGTGTCACTCAACAAGTGTCCCATTTTAATAATTACATTGAACCAGGTATGTGTGTCTTCTGAGATAGAGAGAGAAAGAGAGAGAGAGAGAGAGAGAGAGAGAGAGAGAGAGAGAGAGAGAGCGAGAGCGAGCGAGAGCTAGAGCAAGAGCGAGCGAGAGAGAGAGAGCGAGCGAGAGCGAGAGAGAGAGAGAGCGAGTGAGAGAGAGAGCGGGCGAGAGATAGAGAGAGCGATAGAGAGAGAGCGGAGAGAGAGAGAGAGCGCGGAGAGAGAGAGCGAGAGAGAGAGAGCGATAGAGAGAGAGAGCGAGAGAGAGAGCGAGAGAGAGAGAGAGAGAGCGAGAGAGAGCGAGAGAGAGAGCGAGAGAGAGAGCGAGAGAGAGAGAGAGCGAGAGAGAGAGCGAGAGAGAGCGAGAGAGAAGAGAGCTAGAGAGAGAGCGAGAGAGAGCGAGAGAGAGCGAGAAAGAGAGAGAGCGAGAGAGAAAGAGAGCTAGAGAGAGAGCGAGAGAGAGCGAGAGAGAGAGAGCGAGAGAGAGCGAGAGAGAGAGCGAGAAAGAGAGCTAGAGAGAGAGCGAGAGAGAGCGAGAGAGAGAGAGCGAGAAAGAGAGAGCTAGAGATAGCGAGAGAGAGAGCGAGAGAGAGGGAGATAGAGATGGAGAGAGAGAGGGAGAGAGAGAGGGAAAGAGAGATATATAGGGACAGAGAGAGAGAGAGCTAGAGAGAGAGCGAGAGAGAGAGAGCAGAGAGAGAGCGAGAGAGAGAGTAAGAGAGAGAGCTAGAGAGAGCGAGAGAGAGAGAGCGAGAGAGAGAGCGAGAGAGAGAGGGAGATAGGGATGGAGAGAGAGAGGGAAAGAGAGATAGATAGGGAGAGAGAGAGAGAGAGGAGAGAGAGAGAGAGAGAGAGAGAGAGAGAGAGAGAGAGAGAGAGAGAGAGAGAGAGAGAGAGAGAGAGAGAGCAAAATGCCGTAAAACAATCAAAAGTGCTGAAAATTAAGAATCTTTTTTAGCAGTCCTGTTTCCGAAGAGGGTCGAGGCGCCCATCACGGTCCCACATCACTGTGTAATTCGGACGACCGCCTCTGCATGATTAAGCCTGGCAAGATTAAGCGCAGATTCTACACTTCTACTTTAGCCAAGGGGTACGAGAGATGATATTAAGGATGTTAGGCCTTTGACAGGCCGGACAAAAATTTTCTATTCAACAGAGTTGATAAGCTACCATTGAAAGCCCAAAAACATTTAATGAATGTAACATGGACAAGGATTACAACAATGCATTATTAAATTCTTATTCTCATAACACAAATCAATTCCTTTTACACAAATTTTAAAGGTAACTTAAAATTATATCCATCATTGATGTGTTCTGCATTTTTAACTAATACTTAAAAATTTTTATAAAAAGTTATTATAAATACTACAGCTATTTAAATCACATAATACACTTATGATTCCTTTAGTAATGTCCCTTCCAATATTAGCTGTTACAGTGTTATGTCCCTCCAACATTTTAATTACGTGTGTTCCTTTTAATGTGGTTTGTTTTTAATTTAAAATTTTTTTCAATAACTGTTCTTTACTCGAGCATTTGTTTTTTTTAAATTTTATTAAATAAAAGACTCGCTGTTTCCCCATTTACCAGAAGGACCCCATCAGGTCCCCACGTCCTTGTATGTCATTGGGATGACTGCCTCTGCTTGCGGCCCTGGCAAGATCAAGTGCAGATACGACTTTCTCCTTCATCTGCGTTCACCAGTGGTGTGTTTTTTTCCAGACGTAATTGCGTTGTATCGAAGCTCCGACAGGCGGACAGTTAGAGCGTTGCTTTGCTGATCCGGCAGCTTCTGCAGCTTGTCTTGTTCCAGATGTTTCTCTGGAGTGAACTAGGCAGGCCGAGAGAGGGATCATGCTGTATGGGCAACACATGATCTCTATATTTTAGCCCAGGCTTTGTTCTATGGAGAGAAACAGCTTTCATATGCGGTATCTGCGAAGAATTCTTGGTATTAAGTGGCAAGACAAAATCACAAATACTGAAGTATTGGAAAGATCAGATTGTGTGACGGTTTATTCCATGCTCAGTCTTCGTAGACTTAGATGGATAGGACATCTTAGGACAGAGGTTATCAACCTTTTTTGGCCCGTGCCCCCCTTCACCATATTTTCAGAACGTCATTTCCCGCCCCCCCCCCCCCCACCTTCCTATCAAAAATGTGGCCCGTGCCCCCCTTCACCGTATTTTCAGAATGTCATTCCCCCCCCCCCCCCGTCTTTCATATTTCCTATATAAAAATCCCCCACCCCTACACAGTATACGTAAAAATGGAAGGTAAATTTAATAGCATATACTAAAACAAGTCTAGACATCCACATAAAAAATGAAATGTGGGTCTACTTACTTTATAAAATGAATTTTAGAAGGATGAGACGTACATAACTGTAAAGTATGAAGGGAAAAACAATATCAAGTAATTGGTTCTTGTATTAACGCGATCTTGAAATGGTCTTCATTCCCCCCTGGAAACCCTAAAATTCCCCCCTGTGAGGGGGGGGGGGGGAATTCCCCACCGGTTGAGAACCACTGTCATGACGGTAGAATACCAAAGGACATCTTTTTTTGGTGAATTACTGATGGGTAAGAGATCTCAGGGTCGGCCTTTACTACGATACGAAGATGTGTGTAAGCGGGACATGATTGATACAGGCATTGATAATGCACATTGGGAGCAAGTCGCCGCTGAACGTGTTGCATGGAGGGCAAACATCAGAAATGGAATAAAGACAAAGGGGAAAATTATTGCAGATAAGTCACACACCGAGCGTGTGAGACGTAAGATGGTGCATGATGGTAGAAATGACCACGTGTTCACATGCACCCACTGTGGACGACATTTACATCGCTAATTGGCCTTATCAGTGACATTCACTACGGCCATGGGTAATAGTTATTATGCCTTTGTGAAGGACAAACTATCGTCTGTCAAGACGGCAAGGTGCCAATGAGATGAGAATTGCCTTGTGCTTGTTTACAGCAGAGCTGCTGCTGGTTCTGCAGAACTTGGTGGAGTATTGATGCATGATAAGGCAGACGTGGTTGCGGCCTTGTGGGAACACGTGTACACCTCGGAGGAGCAAATGGATCGCCGTGGTCTGGCAAGAATGCGACAGCGAGGAGTGACGAGGGGATCTGGCCGATGCTCGACGCTTAGAGGAAAGGCGAGACGCACATATAATCAGATTGCTACTGGTACTATTGGGATTGGAAATCTTCGCTGGCTTCTGAGGATGGGGACGGAGCGCTTATGGGAATGCCCCGAATGCTGTGATGTCGGTTCCTAAATCAATCATCAATCAATCAAATAGCAGAGCTGCTTTTCTTGGGCCTATAGGCCGACACATCCGACTTCTGCGGACATTTGTTGACCGGATAAACCTTTCCGGGTGTTTCGAAGGACATTCCAGTCTCACACGGACGTTATTGTGTTGTGCATGTTTACATTTGAATATAAATGTTATAGACGAGTTCTAAGAATATCTTGGGTAAAGAAAAGAACAAATGCATCCATACTTCAAGAGTTGAATATTGAGGAGGGATGGCTATTAAAGACGATAAAACAAAGAAAATTGAAGTATTTTGGTCACTTGAAGCGTCACGAAAGTTTGGAGAGAACAATAATGGAAGGGTATATGCCTGGGAAGAGAGGAAGAGGAAGGCCAAAGAGAAGATGGGTGCAGGATGTGGCGGATGATCTCCAGATGGGTGTATCAGACGCGGGACATCTCGCTTGTGATCGAGAAGTTTTCCGGAAGGTTGTTATGGGAGCGAGGTTCTGCAAAGGACATGCTACTGAATGAATGAATGAATGTTTACAGCAGAGCTGTTTTACTTGCGCCTTTAGGCCGACACATCCGACTTCTGCGGACATTTGTTGACCGGGTTAACCTTCCCGGGTGTTTCGAAGGACAATCCAGTCTCACTCGGATGTTATTGCGTTATGTCTGTTTACAGCAGAGGTGCTTTACTTGCGCATTTAGGCTGACACATCCGCCTTCTGTGGATATTTGTTGACCGAGTTAACATTCCCGGATGTTTGGAAGAACATTCAACAATCACTCTGAGACGCACATTGGACTCTCACTATTGTGGTGTCATCTGCATCCAAGCTGGTCAAGTTAGAACAGCCGAAGACATCCCGGTCAACACTCAAGGAAAGGCGGGGTATGACTATGGGCATTCCCCGCCATCCAAGGAGGCTTCCATAATTGCAGAGCCGGCATATAGTGTTCTGGTGTTGGTCTCACCCAAGGAATCGTCAAGGCTTGTACAAGGCTGCTTAGCCTCACTTCCGTATGTTGATCATTTCGTTCGCCACAGGCCGCTCCCAACGCAAACCAGGAGAGGTCAGTCTGCAGATGACATCCACTCAGCGAGCTTTCGGTTCGGACTTTCCACGAAATGGGTTTGCTAGCCAACCAGTATTCCACATTCGTGCGTCTGGGTCGCTTTATCGACTCTTACTGTTGAAATGGTATCCCTATCCCAGCTGGCCCATCTAGAACAGCCGGAGACATCCCGGTGGGCCGTCAAGGGAAGGCTGGGACAGACCATGGGCATTCCCCGCCATCCAAGGTGGCTTCCATAATTTGCAGTGCCGACACATATTCCTCTGGTACTGAGCTCACCCAAGGAATCGTCACACATCCTGCATATGGTTGCTTAGCCTCACTTCCGTATTTTGGG
The DNA here is from genome assembly GCA_014155875.1 of Cepaea nemoralis. Lineage (NCBI taxonomy): Eukaryota > Metazoa > Mollusca > Gastropoda > Stylommatophora > Helicidae > Cepaea > Cepaea nemoralis. The sequence goes on along the minus strand of JACEFZ010000480.1, from coordinate 38,261 downwards.
CCTCAAGTTTACCACTGGCTGCACCTCCGAAGAGCAGGAGGGACCAGTATGAAGACGACATCCACACAGCAAGATTTCGCTTCGTACTTCCGCGTAATGGATTTGCTAGCCAAGCAATATTCCATTTCGTGCCAAAGGGACGCTTTTCCACCTTTGATAATACTCACTCGATGTGCTTTAGATACTGACTAGGGCGCTTTCTCACCATTAATGCCCACACAGTAGTGGCACTTGCCGTATTTACAGACGTAAGGCACAGGGTATGCTGCAGATGCTGCTGGCTCAGCATCTCAACTCCATGCAGCAGAGGATGAGTAACGGACAGGCCCTCACAACCGGGGGATATTGACTTTGAAGCGTTCAACCATATCCCGCAGCTTAGAGCCATAGACAGGGATGTCTGCCACTTAACTCTAGGATCCACTCCCAGGTGTTCGGCTGTAGTGTCTTCTCAAATGTGTCTTTTGCTCCTACTCTCTGTAGACGTTGACAAACGCACGCCACTCCTGATTGAGATCACTCGATGTTGTATGATATTTTTATTTGTTATAAGTTCATTTACCTTCCCGCACAATAAACAGTTCTTCACGTGTGAATGCTACTATTCAGGGGAAGATTTATAGTCCCATTAGGTTCACAGCTAATTTTTAATATAGTCATTTTAATACTGTACTAATGAATTTTAAGGGATGCCTCGATGTTGATTTGTAAATTATTTATATGCTTGTAATGTTGGTGGTGATGTGTTGTTGTAGACAAATGTGGCTCCTAGCTGAGGCCGCATTCATACCAACCTGCAGACATAATTTAACAACAACATTGTGTGAGTGGTCTGTATTAGACTGCCCATCTGTCCAGTCGGATCGTGTCGTTAATAGTCTCATATGACACATGTCTATTCATAACACACACGCTCTAGTCTCTACTTTGCCTACAGTCGAGTCGCGTCTTCACAATACATCAGTCAGACGTATGTTTAGTCCAACAAGACTGACACTCTGACATAGTCATATAAGAAGTTATTAAGAAGAGTATAGTCTTGTTTGTGACCAACCGTCACACAAGCCTAGTGGATTTAGAAATGCGTATCGTTCAGCAGACTGATTCACTAATGATAGGGTTTCTATTGTAGGATAGTAAATACATCTACTTCAGGATAGGAATAGTCATATTGGAATAATTTATGATATTCCACTTTGAATGTAGGTGACCTTTATCACACGTGGCAGGCATACAGGCAATGTGAAAAGTTTAGGGCATATTCGCTCAGGAAATATCCATTACTTTTAGTTATATCTATCTCATTCTTCTAGAGCAGTAATCTTATGTCAATGCCTCTGTTAATCAACTATTTATTTATATTAACTATCGTTCCCTGGGGAATGATGACCGGCGTAGCCTGGATCCTTGCCCATGTTGAATTTCTAAGTCAGCTTTCGGTGTCTATTTTGCGACAATCGCCTTTCTCCGTATTTTGTGGACTTTGGCATGACATTCCTCATACTGCATGGTTATGATCCTGTTACATGTATTCCCGCATTAGCCGTGTACATATTATGCTCTAGGATTAACCTTCTCTGTTGACCCAACGTGTAGAATTACACCACAATTACTTATCTACATGAACACAACTAAATAAATGTTTAATTAATGTACACATACCAAGTCTTCCAGTTGTTCAACCTCTTTACCACAGCCGGTGTGTTACTAGTGTAAGACAACTAATTGATGCAATAGAACTACAACTGATACTGAATTCAGTTGGACTTAACTTTCTAATGTCCACTTGGACTGCCACCAAAATGTCGATCGGCTGTGTCCGTTAACGCGCGAGGGAATAGAACAGAAGTAGTCGATTTAGGCCGGTCTCCCTGGCCCAGGTGTTAATGTCTTTCTCCGTAATCCTGTATATCCACGTGAGGAACGTAACCTGCGCGAGAATCGGTAGCGGTTCTCGCCGCGTTAGTAACTTAGGGGTATGTGAGCCGGTCGTTCAGAAAGCAATGGCAAACTACTGAGCGTAATCTTGCCAAGAAATCAACAATCAGCTGAAAGATGCTGATGTTGACAGCGATGTCCTAAAAAAGGATATGCCGGGGGAAAAAATAAAAAAAATAAATAAAAAACACAAGCCAATTAGGCACTTTGACAAACCTGGCCACTTTGCTAGGTTGTCCCCGTACGGCCAAACTGCATAACTCATGTGAGCTAAATGTTTCTGATTTGGCTGTAGCCTTAATTCCGACTATCCCTAAATATTTATACATGCATTCTAATATTAAACATATTTACTATGTGCAAAAGGAGAGAGGCGTCACGCGAACTCTGTCATAGTGGTGCTTTGAGCTGGAGTACAGCTGACAGGTAGCTGTTGGTTATAGCCTCAAGATCGCTACAGTAGACAGAGGATTTCTTTATAGGATACCTACTATCCCCGACTAGTATGGTCGCTGTCAAGAAGGAAAGCAATGACTGACTAACTTAGTTACAGATGTCTAGAACAACGTGAATCATAAACTCACAGAATATCACATGACCCATGACCCAGATATCATTAATACCCGCTGTTATCTTACGCCATTCTTATCGCTGTTATTGTGATCAGCGTTGTTATCGTTAATACTCGGTGTTATCGTTACAGTCGTTGTTGTCGCTACCATCGGTTTATTATCGCTACAGTCGTTGTTGTCGCTACCATCGGTTTATTATCGCTACAGTCGTTATTGTCGCTACCATCGGTTTATTATCGCTACAGTCGTTGTTGTCGTTAACTCGATGTTGTCGCTACCATCGGTCTTATCGCTACAGTCGGTGTTGTCGCTATCAAAGTGTTATTATCGCTACAGTCGTTGTTGTCGCCACCTTCGGTCTTATCGCTACATTCCTTGTTGTTCTTACCATCTGTGTTATCCCTTTTATCGTTAACATCGGTGTTATCGTTACCATCGCAATGATATCACGGTCATCGTTAACATTGTTTGTCCACGCCGATTACATTGTTTATGTAATAATGAGCAACATCAGCTCATCACCATCATGTGCCATGCCGGTAAGCGTGGGCGGCCATGTTTTGCCATCTCACTCGATCACCAGAATCGTGGATCAGCTCAGTGTTCTTGTCTCGACCACACCACGTGACCAAGCCATCCAAGTATTTACTTCTCTGCCGTTCCCTTGTTCTATTACCCTCGATCTTGCCAGTTGTCACCGAGTTCTCCAATTTATTTCTTCTCATAACGTGACCAAAATATTATGACTGTCTACGTCTAATTTCTCTAATCAGTTTACGGTTGTCATGTGTTTCTTGTAGGATTCGGTCATTGGTTTTTCTGTCTGTCTATGGTATTCTTTGCATTCTTCTCAGAAACCACATTTCAACATCCTTCAGATGTTTTTCAGCCTGTTTTCTCATTGTCCACGGTTCACATCCATACAAAAGCACAGGTTCTATGTAACGCCTCAACACTCTTTTTCTCGTTGCAAATGACATATTTTTATTGGTTAGTATGTTTTTTCATCTTGCAAAAGGCTGCTTACGCCATGACGATTCTCGTTCTAATCTCTTCAAGGCATCTCCCATCAGATGTTATGACTGTTCCGAAATAATATCTGTGGGATTCTCTTCAACCTCATCCACCAACTGCACCCATGGCTTCACGTAACCCTGATCGGGAGGCTAAACAGGTACTCCAACTTGCTCAAGGGTGTCCTGTAGGCTATCGAAGGGAAGGAAGCACCTTACTTCTCCTTTGATAGGGAATACCCCTACCCCGTTACCCCGACATCATCTGCGTGTCTTTGAATGCTGCTGCTGTTGTGAAAAAGAAAGAACATGTCAAAATCGTGACGAAAACTGCTCGTTCTTTGTATTACTTTTTAAAATAATAACAACAAAGAATTATGTTGTGTATGTGTGTGTGTGTGTGTGTGTGTGTGTGTTGTGCGTGGTTTTTTTTAAAAATTGATCTGATAGCATGTTCCTAACCATGCCAATGTTGCTCGCGGAAATAACGTTTTAGTATAATGAATCTAATAATAATAATAATAATAATAATAATAATAATAATAATAATAATAATAATAATAATAACAGAATGACTGTTTTACACGCCTTGAGACGCAATGGACGTATTGCGCCAGACCTATATTTTGAATCGACCAATCGGCGCTCTTTGGGTGATTTGGTCAGTATCACACCTGCCGCCTTTAATTCCCAAGCCATTTCCTAATATCCATTTTAGACACGGACGACCTGGCAGCTCAGGTCAATTTTAAACATCCGACCCGGTGAAGATTCGAACTCATGACCACAGGTGGGCGTTTAGACACTACGTTACCACGGCTTCCATGGTTAAAGCTTAGTTTTAAAACAAACAAACAAACAGACAAGACTACTTGTGTATAGTGAAACAATCTAACGAAATATTATTGTCAATGTATTTCAGTGGACGCAAATGTAATTTATTAAAGTGAGACACTCGAATACAGATGTGTTATCTCAATTTTACAAGAGAAATAACTCGCACTAGAGGCACTAGAAACGTTTGCCTGTGGGTCCTGACAAAAATCACTTAATGTTTTAATTGGACACCTATAATTGCTATTTATACATCAATTTATGAATGCTATCCTTTCTCGGATGTTTGGTTAATATCAATGTGTAGTATCTGCACTTAATCTTGCCAGAGCCACCTGCAGAGGCAGACATCCGAATGACACATTGGGACATGGGGACCTGATGGAGAGGCTCTGGCCCTTGGGGGAACAGCGAGCCCTTATTTTTTGAAAAGAAAATTTCTCTAAAATTAAATTTCTTCCAGTTTAAAGTTTAAACAATTCACAGTATCAACCAACAAGCGTTCCATTTTACCAATGAGACTGAAACAGGTAGGTGTGTCTTCTGAGAAAGCATGACAGACAGACAGACAGACAGACAGACAGACAGACAGACAGACAGACAGACAGACAGACAGACAGACAGACAGACAGACAGACAGACAGACAGACAGCTAGATAGATAGATAGATAGATAGATAGATAGATAGATAGATAGATAGATAGGCAGGTAGGTAGGTAGGTAGATAGATAGATAGATAGATAGATAGATAGATAGATAGATAGATAGATAGATAGATGGATGGATGGATGGATGGATGGATAGATGGATAGATGGATGGATGGATAGATGGATGGATGGATATATGGATGGATGGATGGATAGATAGATAGAAAAATAGATAGATATATAGATAGATAGATAGATAGATAGATAGATAGATAGATAGATAGATGGATGGATGGATGGATGGATGGATAGATAGATAGATAAATAGATAGATAGATAGATAGATAGATAGATAGATAGATAGATAGATTAATAGATAGATAGATAGATAGATGGATGGATGGATAAACAGATAGATAAATAGATAGATAGATAGATAGATAGATAGATAGATAGATAGATAGATAGATAGATAGATAGATAGACAGATAGATAGATGGATGGATGGATGGATGGATGGATGGATGGATGGATGGATGGATGGATAGATAGATTGATAGATAGATAGATAAATAGAGAAAGATAGAGAGAGAGAGAGAGAGAGAGAGAGAGAGAGAGAGAGAGAGAGAGAGAGAGAGAGAGAGAGAGAGAGATCAAAATGCCGTAAAACAATCAAAAGTGCTGAAAATTAAGAATCTTTTGTTACAGGGGTGGTGGTTCTGAAAGGGGTCGGAGGCACCCATCAAGGTCCCATGTCATTGTGTCATTAGGATGACCGCCTCTGTATGCGGTCATGGCAAGGTCAAGCGCAGATTCTACACTTCTACTTTAGCCAAGGGGACCGAAAGATGATATTCAGTGTATTAAGCCTGTTACAGGCCTGACAAATATTGCGAAAATTTCAAGCACACACTACCATTGAAAGAACAAAAAACAATTAATGTAATGTTGGGATAGATAATAAAAATGCATTATTAAATTCTCATTCTTATAAAACAAAGCCATGACTTTTACAAAATTAAAAAAAACTGACGTAAAATTGTATTTTTTTAAATTATGGTTTATATATCTCTAGTTAATTATATAAATAAATTTATAAAACAGTATTATAAATATTAAGTTATTTAAATCATATATGACACTTTTGATGCTTTCAGTAAAGTCCCTGTAAATAATAAATGTTAGAATGTTATGTCCCTTATCTCCATTTTAATTATAACGTTCCTATTGAGGTGGGTATTTAAAAAAATTTTTAAATAACTTTTTCTTAATCGAGAATTTTTTTTTTTTAAATAAGGGCTCGCTGCACCTTCAAGTAGCAGAACCACCCCATCAGGTCCTCACGTCCCTATGTGTCATTCGGATGACTGCCTCTACTAGTTGCCCTGGCAAGATCAAGTGCAGATACTACACTGTCTTCTTCTTCTGCGTTCATCCGTAGTTGTTTTTTTTCCCCAGACTCTCACTCTGACGTTATTGTGTTGTGCCTGTTTACAGCAGAACTATTTTACTTGCGCCTTTTGGCCGACACATCAGACTTTTGCGGACATTTGTTGACCGGGTTAACCTTCCCGGGTGTTTCGAAGGACATTCCACTTTCACCCTGACGATATTGCATTGTGCCAGTTTACAGCAGAGCTACTTTACTTGCGCCTTTAGGCCGACACATCCGACTTATGTGGGCATTTGTTGAACGGATTAACCTTCCCGGGTGTTTCAAGGGACATTCCACTCTTACTCTGAGACGGACATTGGACTCTCACTGTTGTGGTGTCATCTACATCCCAGCTGGTCAAATTAGAACGGCCGAAGACATTCCCGGTCAACCCACAAGGGAAGGCAAGGCTAGACAATGGGCCCACCATCCAAGAAGGCTTCCATAATTACAGAGCCGACACACAGCGCACTGGAAGTAAGATCACCCAATGAATCGTCACGGCCTATACCTGGATGCTTAGCCTCACTTCCGTATATTGGGCATTTCATTTGCCACAGGCCGCTCCCCACGCAAACCAGGAGAGGTCAGACTGCAGACGCCATCCACTCAGCGAGCTTTCGGTTCGGACTTTCCACAAAATGGGTTTGTTAGCCAACCTGTATTCCGATTCGTGCGTCTGGGTCGCTTTCTCGACTCTTACAGTTGTGGTGTTATCCCTATTCCAGCTGGCCCACCAAGAACATTCGGAGACATCCAGGTCGGCCCTCAAGGAAAGGCAGAGGCAGACCATTGGCATTCCCCGCCATCCAAAGAGACTTCTATCATTGCAGAGCTGACACATAGCGCTCTGGTACTGGGCTCACCCAAGGAATCGTCACGTCCTGCACATGGTTGCTTAGCCTCACTTCCGTATATTGAGCCCTCCGTTCACCACAGGCTGCTCCTCCGAAAACCAGGAATGACCAATATGCAGACAATATCCACACAGAGAGCTTTCGCTTCAGACTTCCACGTAATGGATTTGCTAGCCAAGCAATATTCCATTTCGTGCCAATGGGACGCTTTTCAATCTTTGATTACGCTTACTCAATGAGCTTTAGATACTGACTGGGACGCTTTTTTCATCATTAATGCCCACACAGTAGTGGCACTTGCCGTCTTTACAGACTTAAGGCACAAGTTAGGCTGCAGATGCTGCTGGCTCAGCATCTCACCTCCATGCAGCAGAGGATGAGTAACGGCCAGGCCCTTACAACTAGGGGATATTGACTTAGAAACGTTTAGCCATATCCCTCAGCTTAGAGCCGTAGAAAATATGTCTGGACCAAGCATGTAGTGGCACCTTGCAAATTATACGGACTTTATATGCAATGGATTTAGTATCCAAGGTATAGTCCATTTTGTGTCAGTTTCGCTTCATCCCCGCTGAGATTACTAGTCGGCAACGGTTATGATCAGAACTACGACGGTGTCTGATCGTCCATACGACTCTGACTTTTGTTATTGTTTAAGAAAAACTATTCTTTTCCCAAATGCATTCGCTTTTTGCGGCGATCCAAGAATTTCACCTCTAATTCCGCAATACGAATGCCCCCGTTTGTCACTGTTAATCATTACCTCTAGTTCCGAAAACCAACAAAATAGAACCGAGGTCCTATTCCACTATTCCAACACCATGATTCAGGCAGCCCAAGCCTGCTTTGAACACTCCAGATCTAACTACCAGCTTTTTGATTGCAACAATTTTAATATACACTATTTGAGCTGGAATTACCGCGGCTGCTGGCACCAGACTTGCTCTCCAATAAATTCTCGTTAAAGGGTCTGAAGTGTACTCATTCCAATTACGGGGTCTCGATAGTCGAAATGTTCTTTGACAATGTGGGCAAATAATGCTTGACGTTCCAGGAGGAAAATCTCCTGCAGTGGCGTTTTCTGTCCAGCCTCTTCTTCACAGCTCTTGCAGTCCTAGTTGCTTCACAAGTGTCCGCACCCATGCGTAATGATGTACGCCACGAATTTCGGTCTTTGACAGCAGTCTTCCAGGTGTCAAGATCAATTCCAAAAGCTTTCAGCGAGAATGTCTTTAAAGCGTTTAATCTGGCCGCGTTGTGAGCGTTTACCACAACGCAGCTCGCCGTAAAAAAATTCGTTTAGGGAGCCTGTGATCTGGCATGCGAGTTAAGTGACCAGCCCATAAGAGGTATCTGCACTACTCGACAAAGAAGTACTTGAAAAATAACAACCTGTATGACTGGCTTAGGGTTGTGGCATCTTCCAAGGACGTGTCTGTGTATCTGTACTTCCAGATTAATCAGGATGAAGAGGAGGAGGAGGAAGATTAAATGCTTGTCTATAAACTAAGCCAATAAATACACTAAACAACAAAACATAACTGACCACACATCGGCATTATAATACTTACAAACACTATCTTGCATATATACCACTGCAGGAGATTCTCCTCCTGGAACGTCAAGCATTATTTGCTCACATTGTCAAAGAACATGTCGACTCTATCGAGACCCCGTAATTGGAATGAGTACACTTCAGACCCTTTGACTTATAAATCTACTAGACATTCCCAGAAACTAAGTAAGATTGGGAGGGTATGTTGTCAGGACAAACTCTTTCTTCCCTAGCTGATAATGTTTCTGTGATTATGGGCACCATCAGCTACATTTTATTTTTATTATTATAATGGCGCTGACACGACAAAAGAAAGTACATTTTACCAAAATCTGCCCTCTCTTTGTATTACTTTTTAAAATGAAAACGACACCAGAATTATGAGAAGAATCTCGGATAATGTAATCCAGTGTTGTGTTCCTTCAAACCATACCATAATAATAATAATAATAATAATAATAATAATAATATTAATAATAATAATAATAGCAGTTTTAAAGGCCTTGAGACACAATGAGCGTATGGCGCCAGACCCATATTTTGAATCGACCAATCGGCGCTCTTTGGGTGATGTGGTAATTATCACACCTGCCGCCTTTAATTCCCAAACTATTTCCGGATATCCATTTTAGGCAGGGACGACCTGGCAGCTCAGGTCAATTGTAAAAAATCTGACCCAGTGCGGATTCGAACCCATGACCACAGGTCGGTGTTCAGACACCACGCTACCGCGGCTTCCGTGTTTAAAGCTTACTTTATAAGCAAAAAACAAAATAATAAAATAAAACTTCTTGTGTAAGGTGAAACAAAATGTTTCTCCCCCGATGTGTCTCCACCTTGCCGTGGTGGGGGAGCTTGAGTGTCCCGTTGACCCCATGTGCTTGCCGATGGGTGAAAACTACATATCGGACAGCGTATGGGATAGGGACCAGACTAAGAGAGACACAACCTGCTGCTCTGCAGGAGACTGAGGATGGCAGTCAAAAGTTTAAATCAGGCGCATGAAGGCAGTTCGTGTTTCGGACAATACTCTAAGGCTCTCTGTCGAGGGTATAGGCTGAACGCCTCTAAGCCACAGACCCTCGGATCTGAGAGTCGGGCCGATATCCACCTACCGAAAAATTGGAATCGAGATACTGAGCAAGCTACATGCCCAGTTCTGACACTTGTTTGAAGGCTCTCAGCTGAGGGATATGTTGGATTCCCGGATGAGATGGCCTGGCCGTTTCTCAATGACTGCTGCACGAAGGTAAGGTGCTGAGCCGGCAGCACATGTAGCCTACCTCGTGAGCCAGTACAAAAAGTCAGTAAAATGCCCCAGTCGAAGGAAATGGTTACGAAAACTGTCTGTATCTAACTCATAGAGAGTGTAGATAAAAGTGGAGAAACGTATCAATAACGCGAAATGGAACGCACGGCGAGCGAACCTATTGCGTGGTCCAAAGTCAAAAGCAAAAGCTTACCGAGTGGATGTCGCCCGCAGTCTGACCGCCCCTGGGGCTCACTTGAGCGACCAGTGGCAAGCGAGATGCCCAATACATGGAAGTGAGGAACTAAAGCAGCCATGAGCAGGACGTGGCAACTCCTCGGGTGAGCCCAGTCTCGGAGCAATATGTGCCGGCTCTGCAATTATGGAAGCCTCCTTGGATAGCGAGGGACTGCCCATTGTCTGTCCCTGCCTTCCCTTGAGGGCCGACCGCGATGTCGTTGGTCGTTCTATCTTGACCAGCTGAGATGTGGGCGACATCGCAACAGTCTAACGTGCCTCGAAACCAGAGGAAGGTTAACATCATTAAAAAATGCCCGCCGGAAGTCGGAAGTGTCGTCCTACGGGTGGCAAACTAAAAATTGACACTACGCAATTACGTCCGAGTGAAATGTCTCGTCCGAATGTCTCTCGTGCTAGGAACAGCTCTGACTACCTAGTTTCCGAATGCCGCTCTTGTTCGGAACAGCTCTGACTAGGTAGTTTTCCGAATGTCCGCCGTGCCTGGAACAGCTCTGATGGGTACAGGGACAAGCACATGTCCGAAAACTCGCTTAGTGGAAACCAACCGCAGAGCTGACTGGTTTGTGCAGGAACGGCCCAGGGCGAGCGAAATGCCCAATATATTGAAGTGAGGAATTAAAAACAGCCATGAGCAGGACGTGACGATTCCCTCGGTAAACCCAGCACCAGAGCGTTATGTGCCGGCTCTGCAATTATGGAAGCCACCCAGGATGGCAGAAAATGCTATGGACTGTCCCTGCCTTCACTTGAGGGATGACCGTGTAGTCTTCGACTGTTCCAACTAGACCAGCTGAGATGTGGACGGTACCACAAAAGTGAGAGTCTCCCAGGATTGCTAACCTGGTCAAAAATGCACGCTAAAAGTCGGATGTGTTGGCCTGAGGGTTTCGACCCGAGGGTGCCTAATCAGACACACCGCAATCACATCTGAAAAAATCACTCCGGATGAACGCAAAGAAGAAGAAGAAGAAACACAATGTTTTGCATATCCTTTACAGGACATCGCTGTCAACATCAGTGTCAGAGTCTTGCGTAGAGCAAGATAAGTAGCTCGTTTTCTGGCAAGTGTGAAGCAGTATAAAACTATCAAATCACATGAAGTGTATATCCGAACCTGTTATTTACAAGCTTTATTTACGCGCTGCATTCATTATCGCACAGACATCGCGCAATGACAATCCATAGCAATCATTACGGCATGAACAATATCAATACAATACATAAGGATACATGCAATCAATATACATATCACTTACAAGCCAAAATACTCAAGCGTTCGAACCAGTCTCCCACTGTCGCACAGGCTAGCTCTCAATGCAGATTCAAAACCACTCGCAGACTCATGCGACCTGCTCATACAAACACCTAACCCGGTCTGACTAGCCTTTCGTTCTACACGCTAGTCGGCGCTCAAGTCAGCTGGTGTGACCCCTGCAAGGTTCACGGGGTGTACCGCTGCCCAGCGGTCGTTTAAGCGTCGCTCAGTTGCTGTGCTTGGCTGCTTATACGGGCGTCGTCGAAGACGCCGCATTCCCTCTGCAGTGTTTAACATCACTCAGGGTTGCGTGTTGTTATGTTGCCTGGCGTTGGTACAGACAACGCGTCGCAACCTCAGATGTGAGATCTTGACACTCTCCACACCCCTTTTTCATGAAAGGATTTCCTTTCATGTACACTATATATAGGTGTTATTAAACTTGTCAAAATCGAACATTGTATACCTTAGTAGTTATTATAAATATATACAGGTGAATAGTAAACAATATGTATACAACAATTATGTTGCACCATGAAGTACAACAGTCAAGTACAATCTATTTAATGGGCATTACCTCGCTGTGACACAGCTAGTCTGGTAGGTATCGGCTAAACTGGCCCCTACCTCAACAACCAAAAACAAAAATACTAAACTCATCAGGTCAAGCTGTGAGCATCTCCCTTTGAGATAGCTCCGTCATCAGACCTCTGTTTAGAGTTTCTAATGAAGGTCAACAGTTTTGGCAATATATTGTCTATATATAAATGACGTCACATTGACATGTTATCTATCAAGCACACATGTTAATGGTTACAATACATATTTACACATCACCACGATATTAGAGTAATGTCCCCTGGTTATTATACAAAAAATTCAGGAACAATAATGTATCGTCGTTTACAAGACATAAATTACTACTGTAAATTTATTTCTTAGTGTCATAATTTAATACTTATTGACAAATGTGCACAAAAAGTCACGTTTGTAAAGAAGTAATCAAGTTACGATGCTGAGATTACATATTATAAATATCGACATATACAATTCCGTATATGGACATATTTTAAATCACATTTTAATACAATTGTCAGAAATTTATAGACTTTTTAGCGTAGTCTGCTAACTTTTAAATTAATATGCAAAAAAATAAATAAATACCGGAAGTATACAGCTGTGCTATCTTACACATGTGTTGTGGTGTCATTCACACGACGTTGTTCCGTTCTGGATGGGTATTATATAAACGGAGTAGTAGTTGTTACTATCAGCTGTTGGATCGTCTCTTCCGGCTTCTGCTCGGATTGTAATGTCGCAGTCATCTTTCGTACCTTGTTAAAACGTCTTGGACGCATCGGTCTGGATACATTCAGGATTACTTCATACTGTAGTAGCTTGGTAAGTTCCGGGATCTTGTCGTGTTGTCCAGTGACACTTGTATTTGTAGTGTCCACCTGTTACAATATTTATGTATTTACAATAATAATCACATTCTTTCTCATATCTCACAGTTATACAACACATCAGTTTACATAATAATGATTCCATTCTTTCACATATCTCACAATTATACACGCATTCATTCGCATAATAATGATAATAACAAGAATACAAATATGTACACATGTTATATACATTGGGAGATACAATCTACCCTATCACATTGTTGTACACAGCTTTACTGACACACTGTCACAATTGGCTGTGGTACTGAGCACTATCTACGTTGCAGTTTTATACACCCTCTGCACTGTGCTCTGGTGTTGACTGGGTATTAGGTTCGTCGTATGGACATCTCGACAAAAGATCTGCAAGACAGTTTTGTGAACCCTTTATATGGTTAATCTCATAGCTATAGTCTTGCATAAGAAGGGACCATCATGCCACCTTGCTGTTACTTGGCGTTCCTCTGGTAACAATTGTCAGCGGACTATTATCTGTTTCAATAATGAAATGTTTACCTAACAGAAATCTAGAAAGTTTACGTACCAAAAATACCATGGCAAGAGCCTCGAGTTCCGGCGTACTATAATTTCGTTCGCTGGTGTTCAGTTTTCGAGAGACTTAGTATACTGGGTACAAGATTTGGTCGTGTTCCTGTAGAAGCACACCTCCAATGGCTACGGAGCTCGCGTCACATCTTAATCTAAAAGTGATATTCAAATTTGGCAATTTTAGAATAGGTGCTTTAGAGAAATATGAAAGAATCTTCGTAAATGCTGGCCTTAAACATTCGCTGTTTACAATCACGTTGGGCTGTTTATTTGTTAGTAAATCAGTGAAACATTTGGTCAATTCAGCAAAATGAGGAATAAATTGTCTATAATAGTTTAAAAGACCTAACACACTTCGCAACTGTTTCTTAGTTGTCGGAAGCGACAATTTCAAAATTCTCGACATGATGTTATCGTCAGTTGATATAAAGCCATTTGAGATCTTATAGCCCAAAAATGAAATTTCCTGAAAAGCTATATCAATTTTGGAAGGTTTTACAGTCAGTCCATGATATCTAATCCTGTCAAATGTCTGCTGTAGTGCTGTTATGTGCTCTGTCATGTCTTTTGTGTGTATGCAGATGTCGTCCATGTACCAAATGATGTTAGCAATGTCTGTCAAAAGAATTCTTGTCATTCTGACGAAGGTAGCCGGTGCATTGACTAATCCGAAAGGTAGTTTACACCATTCATATAAACCCCACGGTGTGGCAAATGCAGTCAGATGTATACTGTCAGGATGTACAGCTATCTGCCAGTAACCTTTCGTCATGTCAAGTTTAGTAAAATAACGTGAGTCAGATAGTTCAGTTAAGATGTCTTCACAGTTGCTAATCGGTTCTAAATCCAACTGTGTAATGCTGTTGAGTTTACGATAGTCCACACAGAGTCTGATAGTTTTGTCCTTTTTCCGTACTAAAACTATTGTTGAACAGACATGAGATTGTGAACGTCGAATGATATGATTTGCTTCTAAATCAATGATTTCTTGATGTAGTTTTTCCTTATAGTGTATAGGGATAGAATACGGTCTACACTTGATAGGAATGTCAGATGTCAAGATGATTTGTTGCTGAACTAAATATGTCTGTCCTGGGCTGTCAGAAAAGATCGTTCTGTACTCTTCTATCAGTTGTCTGCAACTGTCAGTCTGTGTCTGCGTCAGTTTAGGATTTATCTTAATGTCCTTTACGTTGGTCGTCGTGTCAAGAACTGGTGTCGGTATCTCGTCAGTGTCGTTGTCGTCCGTCTGGTCCACTATGGTGGTGCTTGCTGCAGTCTCTACTTGGTCGTCTTGCCTGTGGTAATATGGTTTGAGCATGTTAATATGGAAAATGTTATGTTTGTCCCTAACTTCAATTTCGTAATCTACCGTCGAAATGTGTCGTAGTACTTTGAACGGTCCTTGCCATGAGTCAGTGAGGAGATGTCTATCACTTGGCAAAAGAAGAAGAACGTCCTATCCTGGTGTCAGTGTAATAGTTCTATTTCCTCTGTTAGCATATTGTCGGTAGATAGCTCCTGATTTTTGGAGAGCTTCTTTAGCTAACACACATGATTTCATAATTCTATCACGCAATGATGTTACATGTTCATATGGTGAAATGGGTGTAGGCAACGTTGTACTTTCAGTCAACATAGATTCATACAGAGATAATGGGCCGCGTGGTTGTGCACCATATAACATTTCTAATGGTGAAACCCAGTGCTGGAATGGGGCACTTCCCTATAGGCAACCAAAATTGCAGGTAAATACGTATCCCAATCTTCAGGGTGTTCTTGGGTTACTTTAGAGAGCATATGTTTAAGATCGCCGTTAATCTTTTCCACGATCCCTGTCGAATGCGGGTGGTAGGGGCTGTTGAAGCATTGTTTAACACCCAACATCTTGGTAAAGGATTGCGTAGCTGCGGCAATAAACTGGCTACCCCGATAAGAAAGGTTGGTATCAGGGAATCCTACTCTTGCAAAAGTATGAAAGAACACTTCCATGATATCTTTGGAAGTTATGTTCTTCATTGGAACCGCTTCAGGCCACCGACTACATAGATCAATGAGTGTTACAATGTACCTATTACCTCTTGATGTTACATGGTTAAGAGGACCAACTATATCGACCGAGATCTTTTCAAACGGTCTACTAGCCAAATCAGTAACTTGCAATTCAGCTTGTGGGTGTTTACCCTTTTTGACAAGCTTTTGGCAGATGTCACACGATTTTCAAAACTGTTTGGTATCGTTGCAAAACTTAGGCCAATAAAATTGAGTAAGTAACCTTGCTCTAGTTTTAGCATACGCCATGTGTCCTGCAAAGGGTATGTCATGAGCTAGATTCAATACTTGTTTGCGGTTTTCTAACGGTAGCACTGTTTGTTCTATACTGCTGGAACCTTTGGTGTAATACCGTGTTAGAATTCCGTTCTTCAGAGCAAAGTACCATTGAGCATTCTTTGCTACCCTTGGCTTTTGGCCTACAAGATTAAAATACTTTTGCAGAGATCTATCGGCTTTCTGAGATGTTATAAACTTCTTCCTAGTTGTCTCAGGAGATGTTACAACTGGACTTACTCGTTGTAAAGCCTCTGTCTGATCGATTCGATCTTGCATCTGTGCAGTAGATCTAGTTACTGCATTTATTACATTACATCGATCATTCTCATCACACATTGATGTCACATTCACACAATTACATGTATGTTCTGGCGTAGCCAGATTGGTATTTGTACATTCATTTACAGGTGGTAATACATCATGAATGGTGATTGGTGATGAAGGTGAAATGGTAATATCAATATTACAAATGACAGTTGATGCACTACTGTCATGTGGCATGTCATTCACTTCAGGAAGGTTTCCAATGATAACATCGCAACAAGGATTGGTTAATGCTGCGCATTTAACCTTTCCTGTAAGGAATGGTGTAGTTATATATGCCCATGCAAGTGGATATTTCTCTATGTTCCTTGAGAACGTCCTGCATGTGACATATTTACCAATATATTGTGATGGTAAAATATAATCTGTTTTTACGCCAATGAGAGTACTCCCGGTATCACGTAAAACTGTGGCAGCTCTACCATTAACATACCCCTGGTGGATGTTTAGTTTACCTTGGGAGTTTACTACAAAATTGGCCTCCTCACTGGTAACAGGTATAGAATGGCCGCATGTTAACACGTCATCCTCATGAAATTGATCACAAATGGTACATTTTTCATGATGGAACACATCAATGGAATGTGCTGAGTTTACTGGGTGATCTTGTACACTTTCATCTTCTGAAGAAGAACTGTCAAACATGGCTGCATTAGCCTTTCTGGTCATTGACTTGCCTTTACAATTCTTACGCCAGTGACCAAAAGCCTTACAAGGATAACATTTTGTAAGTTTTCTGTAGTTCTTCCTTTCTTTATCTTGCTTATAAATATAGTTCTGCAAGTAGGCAGTGTACCCAGGATGTTTGTCACACATATCGTTCTCATTGTGTGAATAGTGGCAATATCTGCACTGATAGAATGTCTCTGCAGCTTGTTTATAAGGTCTTTGTTTGTTATTTGACCCTGCCTGATATTTGCCATATGTAGCTGCTGCTACAAAGTCTGTGCTGGTCAGACTACTAGAGAAACATTGTTTATTGGCTGAAAAATAACCAGAGCCACGACTTTCCATCTGTTGGACACTCTCACACTGACATTCCAACAAAAATTTAGAAAATGGGGGTGGGAGAGATGTGATAATCTTATCTCACAACATAAGATCAACTAATTTGTCATAATTTCCATTTAATTTGGCTGCTGACAGCCATTTAGAAATAATATTCTGAATTTCTGAGATGTAATCAGAGAACGTGTGTGTTGGCTTAGGAGACAACTTCCTAAACTGTTCTCTATAACCTGATTCATCCAGTAAAAAATGCGACATAATTTTCGCCATAATGTACAGATAATCTTCTTTCAGGTCATTTGGGATCGACTCTATGACTTTCAGAGGTTCCCCAGAAAGACTTCTCACATATACTATACCCCATTCAGGTTTTGGAATATTATAATGATCCATGACAAATTCAAAATTTTGGGTGAATGCTGCTATGCACTCACCTGTGTTGTAACCTTTAATCAGACCTTGGTATTTCTTATAAGGTTGATCTTTGTCTGTTTCTCTATTATTTTTATCATTAGCAGATTCAGCTTTTAGCTGTTCAGTTTTCAGTTGTGTTTCTTGATCTTCTCTGTTACTTTGGGCTAAGATCTCAGCTTGCCTCACTGCAGCTTCTGATTGTGCCTGCTGAAGCTTTAGAGCAGCTTCTGATTGTGCCTGTTGATGCTGTAGAGCAGCTTCTGATTGTGCCTGTTGAAGCTTTAGAGCAGCTTCTGATTGCTTTAGAGCAGCTTCTGATTGTGCCTTTAACGCCCTTTCGGCCGCTCTCTCATTTCGCTCATTAACTTGCTCCTGTTTCAAGAGATATTCTGCATATTTACTTTCACTCCATGCTCTCAATCCCTCACCAGACATATATTCTTTTTAACCCATTTCAATGAAATCGTTTAAAGAAGACATGATGAACAATATGTATGATGAAATGAATATAAACAAAATTACTTATGATGTTAGTAATTTACAAATATTTCTAGCACAGTTGATGTTTAAAGTCAGACTAACGAAAGTATAAAGAGGAATGAAAACAATTTTATACTCAAGTAATCCTTGGACAATGTGCTGTTCAGTGGTGCTCGAAATCACACTGGAACGTCTTTCGGGTTGACGCTCAAAAAATTAATTTTGAAGTTCACAAGGCTCAGGTCAAGTTGACACCCAAAATAAACCTGTACTTTTGAAACTAAATGAAATTAGAACGTTTGTAAATGTATGGTGTGTGTAATGCCACTGAAGTCTGTAAAGGTTTGTATGCTGTCAAGTATTATTGTTAGTCGTTACCACAATCAACAACTTTCACGCTCACACTAACCCTACTCAATGTCATTCAAGGGTACTGTCAGGGTCTTAAACCTGGCTCGTTAACCTAACACATGTGAGACAGTACAAGTACAACGTGATTTGACTTAAGACTCAACGACACAACGTTCAATGGATTTATTTACAGATCATATACAAATACGATGATCACTACAAGATATACTTGATACTTCAAGACACTTACATACACAATACAGCTCACAGTCTATCTCTCAAGATGTCCAGACACTCGACTTTCAGGCACAGAAACCACACAACGCCTTTCTCTCATCATGCGTCCAGTCGAGTCAACGTCCCAGAGCTGTCTGCCTATAGCTCGCAACTTGCCTCCCCACCTGAAGTGGCTTCACGAGGCATGCGTGCGTCTTGCGTCGTCCTTGCCTGACCGCTGGCCGTCTCGTCAGCCAGCAACCTCGCAGGCAGGTAACTACTACTCGCCTGGCGGCGTAACGAAGTTACGGCATCCCTGCTGGGGACTAAGCCGCCTGGCGGGCGTAACGATGTCACTGCATCACTGCACTAATCTAGACTCTGACATGCTCCCCCGGCAACTTCATGAAAGATGTCATCTTTCATGTATAATATATGTACATACAGGGTTAATATTTTAACCTTGTCAGAGTCGACCCTTCTGTTGTTATATACATTGGTATCAGAATACATAGAAATCCACATCTGCCATAGAAACATATAAGAAATGGAAGTTGTATTCAACGACATGTGGTGTTCAACCTTTAACACTTGTCAGGTTTCATCCTCTCGATGGCTGATTACCTCAATTGCATTATTGACCCAGTCAGATCGGTAGTAACAGCTTCCCAAGCAACTACCTCCCAGCCTAAAAAAAAACGTAATAATATGGTTCTTGAAACAAAAACCATCTGGCTAGACCGAAATACGGCTTTTACATAAGTCGCATTAAACGCTCAAACCCTGACCTCATTTGGCCAGGAGCTCTTGTGTTGGTCTGCAATGTCGGTAACACTCTACCATGCCCAGTAGATGGCTTCCTGGTGTGTTAACAATCTGGCAACAACATGGCTATTTATATACAACACATTACCGTATACATTTCACATTATGGCCCTTTGTGTAATGATGTAATAACAAATAAACGAAAGGGGAATAACTTTAAAATTTATGAAATATAATATTTTCAATAATTATTCTATTTCTTAGCGTCATCGCTTGATGTTTCTTCATACTAACGAGAAAAAGTCGGTAGTATGAATACATTAATCAAGATATGATTCTAAGATTACACTACATAAATATATAAATACACAATTCATGTATTCAACTTTGTTGATTCCTAAAGATTTTAGAATCGTCATAGCTTTTTTAAACTTTTATTTGTCGTCTGCTAATTTTGCTCTAAATTCCTAACTAATCCGGAAGTACACACGAACACTAAACAGCTGATGTTGAAACTTGTAGAACACACTTGTTCCGGTCTGATGTAGTTACGGAATGTACAATGTTCTAATAGTTCATGTGTTGGATGTTTCACTGTAAAACCTTCTGGATTCTGGCTGACTGCAGTGGTGTAGCTGTCAATGTTTAGGTCACACTTTCACACACGGATTTAAAATATCACTGGAAAGTTCCAAACGCAGATACCACTGTCAAATTGGATAGTTCGCTTACGGTAAGTTTTGAGCGAATGTGGCACTGTTCTTGTTTCGTAATATATACAATTAATAAATTTCGCTTTCTACCACACACTACACAATTATACACGACACTCACTACATTAATTAGTAAAATAAGAACAATATATATATATTGGGAGTAACCCCTATCACATCACATAGTAGACGTTACACAGCTTTTTGTGACTGGAAAAAAAATATTCACTGATGGATGGCTGTGTTAATCTGAGTGTATTTTACACACCGCACTCAGACATTGGTGCTTACTGGGTCGGTCGGACAACGAGACAAAAGATCGGCAATCGTGTTGATTCTGCCTGGGATATGTTGAACCTCGAAGCTGTAATCTTGGAGCTTAAGAGACCAGTGCGCTACCATCTGGTTTGAAGGTACACCTGAATTTATAAATCGCAATGGGCTGCTGTCAGACTCCACAATGAAATGGCGTCCTAGAAGGAATCTGGCCAATTTAGTTATACCCACCACTAAAGCTAGTGCTTCCAACTGAGGTATTGACCAAGCTCGTTCTCTGGGTTTCAATTTCCTGGATACGAAGTACACAGGATGAAGGATGTTATTATGCTCTTGCAACAAGACTGCTCCAATCGCCACGGAGCTCGCGTCTGTACGAAATCTGAAAGGTAAATGAAGATTGGGCAATTTCAGGATAAGATTATTTAAGCTATTATCAGAAAAACACGCTAATACTTTTTGGAATGCAAATTTTAGGCATTCATTGCTTACAATTTTCTCCGGTTTTTCTTTTGTTAGTAAGTTAGTAAATACTTCGGTCAGTTCAGGAAAATCAGGGATGAATTGCCTGTAATAATTTATAAGTCCCAACAAACTTCTGACTTGCTTTTTCGTAGCCGGAAGTGAGAGTGTTAGTATCTTGGACACAATGTTATCGTCCGTCGTGACAAAGCCATTGGATATTTTGTACCCCAAGAAGGATATTTCCTGGTAGGCTATGTCTACTTTTGCAGGCTTTACCGTCAGTCCGTGCTGTCTAATGCGTTCAAATGTCTGTTCTAATGTCTTTATGTGGTCTGTCATCGTCTCTGTGTGAACACAAATGTCGTCTATATAGCAAATTATGTTACGTATATCTACTAGTAGAAGTCGTGTCATACGTACGAATGTTGCTGGGGCATTGACAAGCCCAGATGGAAGTTTGCACCATTCGTACAGTCCCCAAGGTGTGGCAAATGCTGTCAGATGTCTGCTCTGTTCGTCTACTCCTATTTGCCAATATCCTTTAGTCATGTCTACCTTCGTAAAGAACTAGCGTCTGTCAGTTCTGTCAGTAGATCGTCAGAGTTTGCCATTGGCTCCAGATCTAGAAGAGTTATCTTATTTAGCTTTCTATAGTCGACCACAGAGTCTTATTTGTGTTGTCCTTTTTGCGTACTATGACCATTGGAGATGAGAAGTCTGATTGGGATCGTCTTATGATGTTGTTTTTCTTTAAGTTAATGATCTCCTGATGTAAGTGTTCTTTGTAATGCAATGGGATGGTGTATGGTCTGAATTTTATGGGTGTGTTTGACGTGAGTGTGATGTGATGCTGTACTAATTCTGTTTGTCCTGGGTTGTTAGAGAAGATGGTGTTGTACTGTTGTATTAGATGTTTGCAACTGTCTGTCTCTGCTTGAGTTAACTTTGTGTTGATTTTAATCTCCTTCAAGCAGTTTGTCGTGTCTAATGCAGGTGTTGGAATTTCGTCACAAGCCTCGTCATCTTCATGGTCTATTATCACTGTACAAGCTGTTGTATCGTCTTGTTCGTTGTCTCTGTTGTGATATGGTCTAAGCATATTTATGTGGAATATTTTGTGTTTGTCTTTTATTTGGATCTCGTAGTCTACAGGTGAAATCTGTCTCGTCACTTTAAAAGGTCCCTGCCAAGAATCAGTCAATAAGTGTCTGTCACTAGGTAGTAGAAAAAGAACGTCCTATCCTAGTGTCAACGTTATTGTCCTGTTACCTTTGTCAGCATATTGTCTATAAGTAGCACCAGATAATTTTAGTGCATTCTTTGCAATTATACAAGATTTGATGATTCTTTCACGCAATGATGTAACGTATACGTATGATGATATGGGTTTAAGTACTGGAGTGGAGTCAGTTAACATTTGATGATAAATAGTTAATGGGCCACGTGGTTTGGCACCATAGATAAGTTCAAAAGGAGAGAAACCTGTACTAGAATGTGGTACCTCGCGATAAGCAAAGAGAATAGCAGGTAAATATACGTCCCAGTTATTGGGGTGCTCTTGCGTGACTTTTGCAAGCATGTGCTTTAAATCGCCGTTAAATTTTTCTATAATTCCACTAGAGTGAGGATGGTACGGGGACTTGAAACATTGCTTCACTCCCAACATTTTGGTGAAAGCTTGAGTAGATGCGGCGATAAACTGAGTGCCCCTATCTGATTGGATAGTGTCTGGACATCCTATCCGAGAAAATATATGGAAGAAAACTTCCATTATATCATTGGCAGTTATGTTCTTTAGCGGAATCGCTTCCGGCCAGCGGCTACATTGATCAATGACAGTTAGAATATATTTATTCCCTCTAGTTGTTGTATGATTGAGAGGGCCCACTATGTCGACAGATAATTTCTCAAAAGGTCAACTGGCTAAGTCAGTAACTTGTAACTTTGCCTGTGGGTGTTTACCTGTTTTTTACCAGTTTTTGGCAGATGTCACAACTTCTGCAATATTGTTTAATGTCATTGCAAAATTTGGGCCAATGAAACTGTGTCAATAATCTTAATCTGGTCTTAGCGTATGCCATATGCCCCGCAAGAGGTATATCATGGGCAAGATGTAAGGCTTGCTTACGATAATTAGTTGGCAAAACAGTTTGCTCTGTTGTGTTGTCACCTCTGGTATAATACCTAGTGAGGATATCATTTTTCACAGCAAAATGCCATTTTGCATTCTTGGTTACCTTTGGCTTTTGGCCGATCAGATTAAAATATTTTGACAATGAAGGATCAGCCTTTTGAGCTGTTACAAACATCTCCTTCATGGTGTTAGTAGGTAGTGATACTGGGCTAAGCATTTGTATAGCCTAAGTTTGATTACTTTCATCTGGCACTCTAGCAGTAGATCTGGTTACTGCGTTCACACATTCAATGATATCAGATGGTGATGAAACAATGTTATCAATGATGTCATGAGATCTTAGTGCTACATTAGCTACCATACATTCATTAGGTGGTGTCACATTATCAATGATGACATTTGATGGTGATGTTATGCTATCATCAATACACAGAGATGTTATGTCATGAGGTTTATCATTCACCTCTGGTAAATTTCCAATTATTATATCACAAACTGGGTTTGTTAATGCAGCGCACTTTACTTTCCCAGTGAGGAAAGCTGTTTCAATATATGCCCATGCTAGTGGGTATTTTTCAATATTGCCTGAGAATGTTCTGCATGTTACGTGCCTGCCTGTATAGTCTGTAGGCATTATGAACGTTCTCTTCAGACCAATCAGTGAGCTTCCCGTGTCTCGAAGGACTGTAGCAGACTTGCCATTCACATATCCGTGATGGACGTTTATCCTGCCTTTGGAATCTACTACCAAATTAGCTTCTTCATTGGCAATAGGAATGGAGTGGCCGCATGTTAAAATGCCATCTTCATAAAAGGTGTTACAAACAGTACATTTATTTGCGTTAAACATGTCAAAAGCCTGTGCTGAGTTCACAGGATGTTTCTCTGATTGTTCTTCATCTGACGATGAACTGTCAAACAAGGCGGCATTTGCTTTGTTGGTCATTTGCCTACCTTTACAATCATGGCGATAATGTCCGTACGCCTTACAGAGGAAACATTTACGCAAATTTCTGAAGGATCTACGCTCCTTATCTTGTCTGTTTACCATGTTTTGTAGATAAGTATGATATGCGGGGTTCTTGTCGCACATCTCACCTTGATGGTGTGAAATTTTACAATATTTACAGTGATTATACTTCTCAGATGTAGGCTTATGAGGTTTCTGCCTACTATAGGGTTTGTTATAGTTAGCCGATGCTACAAAATTTATGTCAGTAGCTTCACTGGCAAAACAATGTTTGTTGGCTGTGTAATACGCCGAACCACGTCTCTCAATCTCATCTACACTAGTGCATTCATTCTCCTGCAAAAATTTTGAAAATGCTGATGGAATGGATGAAATGACTTTATCTCTAATGATCAGATCTTCTAATCTTTGATAGTTCTTATCAATTTTAGCTGCTGAAGTCCATTTGGTAAATATATCTCGGACTAAGCAGAGGTAATCAGAGAACGTTTGAGTCGGTTTCGGGCTCAACTTGCTGAATTGTTCTCTGTAACCTGCCTCATCTAACATAAAATGTGCCATAATCTTTGATTTCAGATAATGGTAGTCTTTTCTGAGGTCTTTGGTGATGGTCTCAATGACTTTAAGAGGCTCCCCTGATAAACTCCTCATATAAACAATATTCCATTCAGACAGTGGAACCTGGTAATGTTCCATTAAAGTCTCAAAATTTTGGGTAAAGGCTGCGATGCAGTCACCCGAGGTATAATTACGTACAATACTTTGATATTTCTTGTACTGGTTTTCTTTCTCCAGTCTCTCAGATTTCTTAGACTCTTTGTTATTTGCAGTCTCAGTATCAAGTTGTTTCATCTTTAACTGTACCCCCAGTTCTTCTCTCTTACTCTGAGCTGCTATTTCAGCTTTTTTCAGTTCACTATCTATCTCAGCTTGTTTTGTCTTTGCAGACAGTTCTGCTTGTTTTGCTGCGGCTTCTGCCTCTGCTTGCTTGGCAGCCCTTTCCGCTGCTCTTTCATCGCGTTCAGTAGCTTTCTCGCGAAGGTGTTCAGAGTATTTATTCTCACTCCATTTCATTAATTCATCACCTGTTAACTTCAACGTTAACCCCATATCGATGAAATCATTTAATGAAGACATGATAGAAAATGCAAATGAAATACCAGCCACACAAATTGTTATAAGTGGTTAGTAAAGTAAACAATTTACAATTGTGTTCTATTGACAATACGTGCCTAAATTTGCATCCTAAAGTATATGAAAAGAAAAATATACTCAAGTGCCCTGGATGCGGTGAAGAACGGTTGGAAATCGGGCTAGGAACTGTAGGATCGCTACTTCGAAACACAAATGACCTCTACGGGCAAGGGTTTCAGATGGTACGGAAAACCTGCTTTGTTTTTGGAGGAAATAAATTAGCGTCTATTTGATGTGGTGTGCCTGCTTGTCACTAAGTATTGATTAGGTTTGTATGGCGTTGAGTGTAATTGTAGGTCGTAATTTTGTCAGTCAACAATTTTTTTTTTTCAAAACACAAGTCACTTTCTTTCCAAAACTTTTTGCGTTCCACAACTCAATTCACAAAGACAATCTACATATATCTCAACACTCTACAACATTGATGACACATCACTTACATCAAGATGACATTCAGTAAGGACATAGACATCAAGTTTACAAGATGGCGACAAGGTAACAATGGCGACAAGATCACAGTGTCGACAAGTTCAAAACGGTGACAAGTTCAACAATCACAAATGTTTTACACCTTTACAAGATCAAACAATATGTATGCACTGTACGTTTACAACTAGTCTCCATGTTTAAACAATGTAGTAATATATCAAAATGAGCCTTCCACGATCACATTTACATGTACTATAAAGTTTGACAAAAATTCTAAGTTCACAAACTCTAGTTTTAAATGTTAATTACATAAATACGTTCATCTCAAAGCCGGACGAATGCCACCACGTCCACACATGTCAGGGTCTTAAACTTGGCTCGTTAACCTAACACATGTGAGACAGTACAAGTACAACGTGATTTGACTTAAGACTCAACGACACAACGTTCAATGGATTTATTTACAGATCATATACAAATACGATGATCACTACAAGATATAATTGATACTTCAAGACACTTACATACACAATACAGCTCACAGTCTATCTCTCAAGATGTCCAGACACTCGACTTTCAGGCACAGAAACCACACAACGCCTTTCTCTCATCATGCGTCCAGTCGAGTCAACGTCCCAGAGCTGTCTGCCTATAGCTCGCAACTTGCCTCCCCACCTGAAGTGGCTTCACGAGGCATGCGTGCGTCTTGCGTCGTCCTTGCCTGACCGCTGGCCGTCTCGTCAGCCAGCAACCTCGCAGGCAGGTAACTACTACTCGCCTGGCGGCGTAACGAAGTTACGGCATCCCTGCTGGGGACTAAGTCGCCTGGCGGGCGTAACGATGTCACTGCATCACTGCACTACTCTAGACTTTGACAGATACGGCCGCCATTTTGGATTTTAGGTACAAAATTGGTTGAATTTGGCGATAAGTCTGAAGACGCCTCGGTTGGCTTCAAATAATGTCTTCACACTTATAATTTAATGAAATCAACACTATTTAATCGTTACTTTACCCTCATCTATGACTTGCGCACTTCTATCGACATCTTCACATTCGATTCAAAAACTCGGACAAAACAAATCTACAATTTCGCATTCAGTTCAAAACCCGGACGAGAAGCCACCACGTTCGCACTTGTCAGAGTCTTGCATAGAGCAAGATAAGTAGCTCGTTTTCTGGCAAGTGTGAAGCAGTATCAAACTATCAAATCACACGAAGTGAATATCCGAACCTGTTATTTACAAGCTTTATTTACGCGCTGCATTCATTATCGCACAGACATCGCGCAATGACAATCCATAGCAATCATTACGGCATGAACAATATCAATACAATACATACGGATACAGGCAATCAATAGACATATCACTTACAAGCCAAAATACTCAAGAGTTCGAACCAGTCTCCCACTGTCGCACAGGCTAGCTCTCAATGCAGATTCAAAACCACTCGCAGACTTATGCGACCTGCTCATACAAACACCTAACCCGGTCTGACTAGCCTTTCGTTCTACACGCTAGTCGGCGCTCAAGTCAGCTGGTGTGACCCCTGCAAGGTTCACGGGGTGTACCGCTGCCCAGCGGTCGTTTAAGCGTCGCTCAGTTGCTGTGCTTGGCTTCTTATACGGGCGTCGTCGAAGACGCCGCATTCCCTCTGCAGTGTTTAACATCACTCAGGGTTGCGTGTTGTTATGTTGCCTGTCGTTGGTACAGACAACGCGTCGCAACCTCAGATGTGAGCTCTTGACAATCAGCATCTATCAGCTGATAGTTGATTTCATGGCAAGATTACGCTCAGTAGTTTGCCATTGCTTTCTGAGCGACCGGCTCCATACTCTCATAAGTCACTGGCGCGACTCGAACCGCTTCCAATTCTCGTGCGCTCACGTCAGCCACGAGATTATTCGGGGTTACGGAGAAAGCTGCTAACCTCTCGGCCAGGGAGCCCGGCAAAGTGAAACAGTCTAACGAAATATTCTTGTCAGTGTATTTCAATGGACGAAAATGTAATTTTTTAAAGTGAGACAATCAAATGCAGAAATGATATCTCAATTTTACAAGAGAAATAACTCGCACTAGAAACGATTGCCTGTGGGTTCTGATAAGAATCATGTAATGTTTGAATGGGACACCTATTATTTCTATCAACAGCAATTTATAAATGCAATCCTTTCGTGGTTTTGTGGCTAAGATCAAAGTGTGGTATCTGCACTTGATCTTGCCAGGGCCACCAGCAGAGGCAGTGGTCCGAATGACACACAGGGACGTAGAGACCTGATGACCTGGCTCTGGCCCTTGGGGAAACAGCGAGCCCTTATTATAAACAAAAACAATTTCTCTAAAACTAGATTTCTTCCAGTTTAAACAATTCACAGTATCACTCAATGGCCATACATAAAAGTGACAACAAGTGTCCTGTTTTACCAATTAGATTGAAACAGATAAGAGTGTCTTCTAAGAGAGTGAAACATAGATAAAAGGGGAGGGAGAGAGGGGGGGGGGGAGGGGGAGGAGGAGAAAGAGTGACAGAGAGAGGGGAGATGGATGGAGAGATAGGGATAGAGAAGGAGAGAGAGTGGAGAGAGAGGAGAGTGAGATAGAATGAGGGAGATAAAGGAAGAGAGAGAAATAGAGAGAGAGAGAGAGAGAGAGAGAGAGAGAGAGAGAGAGAGAGAGAGAGAGAGAGAGAGAGAGAGAGAGAGAGAGATCAAAATGCCGTGAAACAATCAAAAGTGCAGAATATTAAGGATCTTTTTTTGTATTTTAAGGAGCTCGCGGTTCCCAACAGGGTAAGAACCGCTCATCAAAGACCCGCATCGTGTCATTCGGGTGACCACCTCTGCATGCAGCCATTGTAACATCAAGCGCAGATTCTACAATTCCATGCCATTGAAAGCACAACACATTTAATGAAATATCGAGATAAAATAGAACAATTCATTACCAAATTCTCATCCATGTAAAATAAAGCCATTATTTTTCCAAACACTTTGACAGTGACTTAAATTTCTTATTGTTTTCTTTATGAAATGAATCTTCTTCTCTTCTTCAGCTTTCCGAGCCATTGAGGTTCTTTGCTGCAAATACAATCCGTCTCCATTCGTCTCTCTGGTGGACCTTCTCTAGCCAGTCGTTGATTCCAAGTGCTTGTAGGTCTGTACATTTATGAAATGAATATCTGTAAATAATTTCCGTAAATGTCTTATACATATTATTATGAATACTACAGTTGTTTAAATACCATAATAAATATATGCTACTTTGAGTAGTGCCCATAAAATAATAACTGTAATACTGTTATGTCCCTTTCCACTATTTTGATTACACGTGTTTCTTTTTATGTGATTCTCTCTTTTTCTTTTAATTGTTTACAATAACATTTCTTTAGTCAAGAATTTTAAAAAAAAATAAGGGTTCGCTGTCCCCCAAGAACCAGAGCCGCCCTATCAGATCCCCGTGTCCCTATGTGACATTCGGATAACCGCCTTTGCTGGTGGCCCTGGCAAGATCAAGTGCAGATACTAACTACACTTTGATCTTAGCCAAAAGGCAGAGAAAGGACAGTATTCATAAATTGATGTAAACAAAATTTATAGTTGTCCCATTAAGACATTAAGTGATGTTTGTCAGAACCTACAAGCAAACTGTTCTGGTTCTCTACTGCGACTTATTTCTCCTTTAACAATAAGATAACATCCCTGTATTAGATTGTCTACCTTTAATTTATACATTTCCGTTTTGCTAGAATTTTCCACTATGCACAAGAAGTCTTGTCTATTTTTTTTTTTAAAGAGCAAGCTTTAAACATGCCATATTTGATTGATTTGATCACTTACATTGAGAAAAGCTGAGATAGGTATATCTAGACAGTCTTTTCCTTGGAATCCGCAGGTGGGGTGGGTGGAGGATGAGGGGCAGGAAGACGTAAAATCGCAAGGAGAAGAAAAGTAAAGACAGAAATAAATAGTATAGGGAGGACATAGATGGAGCTGCATGGTATAACTAAGGATAGGGCGGCTTGGGGCGAGTTGGTTTAGGCCCATGTCCCAATGGAGGACAAAGAGAGGACAAAAGAAGATGAAGGTCGGATTTAAACACAATAAGAGAAGCATACGATTCCAACTCAGCGAGTAACTATGATGTCGGTGCCATTTATAATCTAAATTTTGTTATTTCATTCCATATTATAATTCTCACTCTGTTATTCTGTATTTGTTTAACAGTGGGAAAATCATGTCGCTGTAACAGCCTCAAACGATTTCACAGAGAACCTTCTGGGACATCAGAGGTTTTCATTCGCAAATAGAAACGATGAGTCAATCATCATCCGAGACGAGCGACTAGCGAGTGAGGTTTTGGATCTCTCAAAGCATGCCCGAAGAAGAAACTCCGCCTTGTTTAACCCTGACGTTAAACTTGGACACCGTCAAAAAATCAACAAACAACTTGAAGGATAACAATTTGTTTTTTGCTGCAGTGTTCCCGTTAAGCTTACAAAAGAATTCTTTTTAACACTCTTTAAATTACCGGTAATTGAGTTGTAATTTTGACACGTTCCTCTTAACTTTTGTGCAAACAGAAAGATTTCATTTTGAATTTGCGGTTACTGTGGGAATAACTGATGTTCCATATTCAAACAATATACGTGACTATGTGTTTTACGTGTCTCAGCCAAATTATTATTCACTTCATATGTTCTATAAGTCTGCAGTGTGCACCTGACGAAATGCCGCGAAATATGCCAGACAATAAACCGTGAACCTATTGGGTGTGGCTTCTGTGTTTTAATCCACCAAGGGAATACATTATTTGGAACATGTTCAGAGTTTGTTGCGGGCAGATTTTCTAGTTTCAATTTTACACCAAGGAGAGTGTCTCCCGTCTACTCTTCATCACTTCTAGCTCCCGAGGATCTTAATGTGTTCTACGTGTAAGCAGTACCTTGCGGAGTGGTGGTAGCTCTGTGACTAGCTTACATGTCTGCTAACCTGGTGTACATGTGTTTGAATCTCCATCGATACGGACCATTTTTTTACATGGCCGGAGCTCAGCCTTAAACCTGATCGAGGGTTCTTTACTTTTACTTACCGATCTGAGGAAAACATCGTAGTTAGCTACATGGCTGGCGAATGGATCAGTGAAGACATGGCAAGACAAGACTACAAAAAAGACAATGGAAGACAAGACTAAACAAAAGACAGTGGAAGACAAGACTAAACAAAAGACAGTGGAAGACATGGCTATATAAAACAAGACTAGAGAAAAAAACAATGGATGTTATTTTGGATTAAAATGGATTAAAATTCTGCATAATGCCTAAACACATCAACCGTGTTGAGTCGCAAGCACAGTTTGAAATGTTGTTTGATCAAGTCTCCAAGTTATCACCTACCTCTGCTGAGTCTGTCGGGTGGCTGAAGGCCAAACTGTTAGATTTAGAACACCAGTATCGCACAACACCCTCTAAACAGACATGTCAGCTGACCAACGAACACCTTACTGCCTTAAAAGCGTTAAAGGCTAACAAAGCCCTCGTCATACTGAAACCGGACAAAGGGAGCGGTACAGTACTGATGGACATGTCAGACTACCAGAGAAAAATGGATGTTATATTGTCAGATGAATCCAAATTCAGGATAGATCAAAAAGTAAACAAGTCGGAGGACCTGGATGCTATAATGAGGAAAGAGATCCAGTCACTTGTGAATGCAGGACTCATCAGTGAGGCCACTGCAAAAACGCTCACACCACGTGGCTCGCACACTCCTCAGATGTACGGTCTACCCAAACTTCACAAGCCTGGCATCCCGCTAAGACCTATCCTGTCCATGGTGAACTCTGCACAACACCGAATGGCGAGATGGCTAGCCGAAATTTTAAAGCCAGTACGACAGTCCTTCGATCCAAAAATACCCAGAGATACATTCCAACTGGTGAAATTATTGGATACTATGGACATAAATAACAAACACATGGCATCCATGGATATAGCCTCCCTATTCACTAACGTTCCATTAGAGGAGACAGTGCAAATAATAAGGGAACGCATTGAAGACAAACAACTAAAATTAGGCATACCAACACCCATTCTGGAGAGGCTACTACTACTATGTACCGCCAACATACAATTCAATTTTCTAACTATGTCATACCGCCAAATTGACGGAGTGGCCATGGGGAGTCCTCTTGGTCCTATTCTAGCGGACATCTTCATGGCACACTTAGAAGAAAAGAGATCCTCAGACATTAACAACTTGGCCTTTTACCGTCGTTATGTGGACGATATACTAATTATCACCACAGACGAGTTACAAGCAACATCGTTTCATGCCACAATGAACAAGACGCATAAAACATCTCTCTATCTATGGAACACGAACACAACGAAGCGTTACCGTTCCTAGATATTCTAATGAGACGTAGAGCAGATGGAACAATTCAAAGATCGGTGTATCGCAAAGGGACATGGACTGGCCAATACCTAAATTTTCAGAGCTTCACACCTGTCCAGTACAAACGGGGCTTAGTACGGACCTTGTTTGACCGTGCTAGAAAGATATGCACCCAGGACACACTGACAGAGGAATTTGAAACTCTGAAGAATGTCTTAAACCTGAATGGGTACTCCACAGGATTTATAAAGCGCTACTCCCAACAGCCCAAACCCAAAGCAGACGTAACTACAGTCCCTAAACTCAAGGTATTCATCCATCTAACCTTTCGAAGGGATGACGTAATGCAACGTCTACAAGACCGGCTTACTACAGCAGTAGGCCGAACATTCTGAGCGGCAACTCCAGTCATTAGATTTAAAACCGTACCGATTCCTACACCAGCAGTCAAAGAGCCTGTTCCTCTGTACGCCACAAACAATTGTATTTACCAATTCACATGTAGATGCCAGGCCGTTTACATTGGTAGAACAGAGAGACAATAACAAACGGGTGTCAGAACACATACCTCAATGGGTCAACAAGATTCAACACACAGGAGATGCTAGCCTCGTGGGGTCAACACACCGGAAGCTCCCGGCGTCTTCAATCGGTAGGCACATTGTCGACAGTGGCCATATGGTGGACAGAAACACTGCATTTCGCGTGTTGTTTAACACACAAAATACTCGCTTGTTAGAATTTGCAGAAGCAATTATGATCTATCAACGCAAGCCAGAATTGTGCAAACAGAAAGACATGTTAGTCAGCTTAAAATTACCGTGGTAGATAAGTGACATTACTGTGCGAATATGTGTATATTTCGACTTGAAGGATTTATCTAGTTAATTCACGTAAGTTGTGTGATTTCTGCAGTATGTACCTGACGAGATGCAGCGAAATATGCCAGGCAATAAATCGTGCAATCTATTGTTCGTGTCTTCGTTATTCAAATTCACTACGGGAAAACATTGTTTTGAATGGATGTTATAACTTGAGAAAAATCACAACTAGAGAAAAAACAATGCTAGACTAGACTAGAGGAAAGACAATGCAAGACAAGACTTGCGAAAACAAGACTAGAGAAAAGACAACACAAGAGAAGAACATAGACAAGGATACGCAAGACAAGACATCTAATTTGATGTATATATTTTGCAGATTAATGTTGTGTTCATATAGCTTCAATGTTTTATACTTGTGTGAAGTTTGATGGTCATTCCATAATGTTGTTATGTTTTACCATATGAATAAAGCATTTCTAAGAGTTTTGTTTTCTCATTAATGCACTACATATGCATACGCAGTCAACGCAGCCGAAACGATAAGAGCGCACACTCTTAAACTTCCGGTGCACTAATGGCGACGTTAGTCGTTCAATTCCTAAACCGGCATTAAGTTACTAATCAACATTGACTTCTACTTCAGAAAGCAATGGCAAATTACTGATAGTAAAATTGTATAGACAATCAACAGGGGGTTGATGGCAACGTCCTGTAAAGAACATGTAACATTGTTACAGATTCATGTGTAGGTAAGCTTCTTTGCTCGTCCATATTTTTGTTGTTGTTGTTGTTGTTGTTGTTGTTGTTGTATTTGTTGTTGCTGTTGACATAATTTCGCTGCGATATCTGCACACTTTGAAGTAAAGTACCTCCTGTTACCCGCTAGCCTATGGGTCACCTTTGAGCAAGATAGAGTACCCAATGAGCTTACCTAGCAGAGTATCATGAAACGTTTTCAGCTGTTTTTCAGCTTGACTGCTCATGACTTGTCCACGCTTCACATCCATACACAAGTAAAGGCTCTGTGTAGCACCTCAACACTCTTTTTATCGCAGCAATTGACATCTTTTCATGGGTCAGCATATTTTTCATCTTGCTAAAGGCTACCTTCGCGATGGCAATTCTTGTTCTAATCTCTTCAAGGCATCTCCCATCAGATGTTATGACTGTGCCGAGATAACTGTATCGATTCACTTGTTTAAGAATATGCCCATCTACTAGTATATCACATTGTGGTATTTCCTTCTTCCCAGTGACGATCATAATCTGTGTCTTCTTAATATTCAGTTCTAACCCTAGTTGTTCTAACCCAGGCAGCTCAGGTCAATTGTAAACATCCGACCCGGTGAAGATTCGAACTCATGACCACAGGTAGGCGTTTAGACACTACGTTACCAAGGCTTCCGTGTTTAAAGCTTAGTTTTTAAAAAAAAATAAAAAACAACAGACAAGACTTCTTGTGTATAGTGAAACAATCTAACGAAATATTCTTGTATTTCAGTGGACGAACATCTAATTTATTAAAGTGAGACACTCGAATACAGATGTGTTATCTCAATTTTACAAAAGAAATAACTCGCACTAGAGCACTAGAAACGTTTGCCTGTGGGTCCTGACAAAACTCACTTAATGTTTTAATTGGACACTTATAATTGCTATTTATACATCAATTTATGAATGCTATCCTTTCTCGGATTTTTGGCTAAGATCAATGTGTAGTATCTGCACTTGATCTTGCCAGAGCCACCTGCAGAGGCAGTCATCCGAATGACACATTGGGACATGGGGACCTGATGGGGTGGCTCTGGCCCTTGGGGGAACAGCGAGCCCTTATTTCTAAAGAAAAAGAAAATTTCTCTAAAACTAAATTTCTGGAAGAAATTTAGTTTTAGAGAAATTTTCTTTTTTTTTAAACACTTCACAGTATCACCCAACAAGCGTCCCATTTTACCAATGAGACTGAAACAGGTAGGTGTGTCTTCTGAGAGAGCAAGAGAGATAGATAGATAGATAGATAGAGAGAGAGAGAGAGAGAGAGAGAGAGAGAGAGAGAGAGAGAGAGAGAGAAAGAGAGAGAAATACAGAGAGAGAGAGAGAGAGAGAGAGAGAGAGAGAGAGAGATCAAAATGACATAAAACAATCAAAAGTGCTGAAAATTACGAATCTTTTGTTACAGGGGTCGTGGTTCTGAAAGGGGTCGCAGGCACCCGTTAAGGTCCCACGTCATTGTGTCATTCGGATGACCGCCTCTGCATACGGCCCTGGCAAAGTCAAGCGCAGATTCTACACTTCTACTTTAGCCAAGGGGACCGAAAGATGATATCCAGTGTTTTAAGCCCTTGACAGGCCTGCCAAAAATTAAGCGAAACGAATTGAAAATAATCTGCCACAGAAAGAACAAAACATTTAATGTAACATGGAATTAGATAAGAAAAATGCATTATTAAATTCTTATCTTTATAAAACAAAGCCATGATTTTAACAAAATTTGAAAAGCGGACAAAACATTTGTATTCTGTCAATTATGATTTACATATGTCTAGTTAATTTTATAAAACATTTTATAAAGATTATTATAAATATTAAGTTATTTAAATCATATAAGACACTTTTGATGATTTCAGTAACAGCCCTTTAATCAATAAATGTTAGAATGTTATGTCCCTTACCTCCATTTTAAATACATGTTTCTATTGAGGTGGGTATTTTAAAAAAAATTAAAAATAGCTTTCCTTAATCGAGAATTTTTATTATTATTTATTTTTAAGATAAGGGCTCTCTGCACATTTAAGTAACAGAACCACCCCATCAGGTCCTCACGTCCCTGTGTGTTATTCGGATGACTAACTCTACTAGTTGCCCTGACAAGATCAAGTGCAGATACTACACATTCTTCTTGTTCTGCGTTCATCCGTAGTTATTTTTTTTTCCTCCAGATTCTCACTCTGACGTTATTGTGTTGTCCCTGTTTACAGCAGAACTATTTTACTTGCGCCTTTTGGCAGACACATCAGACTTATGTGGGCATTTGTTGAACGGATTAACCTTCCCGGGTGTTTCAAGGGACATTCCACTCTTACTCTGAGACGGACATTGGACTCTCACTGTTGTGGTGTCATCTACATCCCAGCTGGTCAAATCAGAAGGGCCGAAGACACCCCTGTCAACCCTCAAGGGAAGGCAATGCTAGACAACGGGCCCACCATCCCAGAAGGCTTCCTTAATTACAGAGCCGACACATAGCGCATTGGTACTGGTCTCACCCAAGGAATCATCACGTCCTGCACATAGTTGATTAGCCTCACTTCCGTATATTGAGACCTCCGTTCAGCACAGGTTGCTTCTCCGAAAACCAAGAGGGACCAATATGCAGACAACATCCACACAGAGAGCTTTCGCTTCAGATTTCCACGTAATGGATTTGCTAGGCAAGCAATATACCATTTCGTGCCAATGGAACGCTTTTCCATCTTTAATAACGCTTACTCAATGAGCTTCAGATACTGATACTTTTTCATCATTAATGCCCACACAGTAGTGGCACTTGCCGTCTTCACAGACGTAAGGCACAAGGTAGGGTGCAGATGCTGCTGTCTCAGCATCTCACCTCCATGCAGCAGAGGATGCGAAACGGCCAGGCCCTTACAACTGGGGGATATTGACTTTGAAGCGTTCAGCTATATCCCTTTTATTAGAGCAGTAGGAAATATATCTGGACCAAGCATGTAGTGACACCTTGCAAAACATTCGGACATTATTCGCAATGGATTTAGTATCAAAGGTATATTCCATTTTGATTCAGTTTCGCTTCAACCCCACTGAGGTTGCTAGTCGGCATCGGTTTTGATCCGAACTACGACGGTGTCTGATCGACCATACGACTCTGACTTTCGTTCTTGTTTAATGAAAACTATTTTGTCCCCCCAAATGCATTCGCTTTTTGCGGCGATCCAAGAATTTCACCTCAAATGCCGCAATACGAATGCCCCCGTTTGTCACTGTTAATCATTACATCTAGTTCCGAAATCCAACAAAATAGAACCGAGGTCCTATTCCATTAATCCAGCACCATTATTCAGGCAGCCGAAGCTTGCTTTGAACACTCCAGATCCAACTACTAGCTTTTTGATTGCAACAATTTTAATATGCACTGTTAGAGCTGGAATTACCGCGGCTGCTGGCACTTGATTTGCTCTCCACTAGATTCTCGTTAAAGGGTCTGAAGTGTATTCATTCCAATTACGGGGTGTCGATAGAGTCCAGTATTGTTATTTTTCGTCACAGTGCCGGGAGTGAGTAAGTTGCGCGCCTGCTGCCTTCCTTGGATATGGTAGTCGTTTCTTATGCTCCCTCTCCGGAATCGAAGCCTGATTCCCCATTACCAGTTACAAAAACGGTAAGCATGTCATGTACCATCGACATCTGATAGGTCAGACATATTAAAGATGCGTCGCTGGCATGTGTTGTTTGACCATCAAGAATGATGATAATCATTCATTTCAATCAGTGGGGTTGAAAGTATGGAGCTGTGAGTTCTACTTTGGCTGATAAGACTTATTTTGGCTCGAAATGTTCTTTGACAATGTGGCCAAAGAATGCTTGACGTTCCAGGAGGTTATTCTCCTGCAGTGGTTGTTCTGTCCACTCTCTTTTTCACAGCTCTTGCAGTCCTGGTTGCTTCACAAGTGACAACACCCTTGCGTAATGATGTACGCCACGAATTTCGGTTTTCGACAGCAGTCTCCCAGGTGTCAAGATCAATTCTAAAAGCTTTCAGCGCGAGTGTCTTTGCCAAGTCGTAAGTCCTCCTGTCTGTGCCATGCCATGGAAAATCTCATATATTTGAACTCACGACAAGGAACTGGCTCATTCAAACGGCGTAACGATAACTTTCTGAATTCACTGATGAACGAGAAACGAAGAACAATGTCGAAGCTCAGGAAAATCTAACACCGTTTTATTCCGGAGTTAACAGAATCTTCATACATTTTGTAGTGAACAATTAGCGTCCCGTTATTACCGGGAGGGCAACTAATTTAGCGTGCACTGACCTTATGTACTCTAATCTGTCCTGCATCTTCGCTCATTAACACTTCCATTTCCCTCTGTTCATTCAGGTCGTCCTTGATGTCATCTTCCTCCGAATCTGTCTGTCTAGAGTTTGCCCGTCGTTCGCAAATCCATGGCGTTCTCCATATATGCTGCTAGTTGTCCTTAGCTTGGAGTGAGTCCACTGCTAGCCTCCCAACGATCCAATAGCCACAACTTGCCACACCAAGTTGTTCTCCAAATCCAATACACGCCTGTTCACCTTGATCGTCGTACAACGTATGTCTTTGTTGTCATGCTGGCGTTGGTG
>JACEFZ010000479.1:85000-117308 GCA_014155875.1 Cepaea nemoralis | reverse complement strand
CTAAAAAGGGCCTTAATTTTTTCAACACCACCAAAAGACATCTAGAACTACAGTCTATAAAAAAAAAAAAAAAAGATTTTAGGACATTCCTTTTTCCCTTAATTGGTCTAAAAAAAAAAAAAAAAAAAAAAAACAACCCCGGACACTACTTGAAGCTAAAAAAGGTCCCTTATTTTAAATGAAATTGGTTTTTAAAAGGACATCCTAGCCTATTGCTCACACGACACTAGAAGCTACAGCAAATATATTCTAGGACATCCTAGCCTATTGTCTCACACGACATCTAGAAGCTACAGTCTATATATATTTATAATTAGTATGTTAATGTAATCTAAAGTACGTATATATATTTTGGGGGGCATCCTAGCCTATTGTCTCACATCTACATCTAGGCTACAGTCATATATATATATGTCTAAATTAATTTTAATTAATTAAATAATTATATATATATATTATAATATGTCTAGACATCCTACCTATTGACTCACATCGTACATCTAGAAGCTACATCTATTATGTGTAGGACATCCTAGCCTATTGTCTCACATCGTACATCTAAATACATTTATAATAGTTAGGACATAGCCTATTTTAATCGCTTTAGAATCTTCTAATATATTTCTATGACCCCTCCTATTGTCTCACATCGTACATCTAGAAGCTCAGTTTATAAAATTCTGGGACATCCTAGCCTATTGTCTCACATCGTACATCTAGAAGCTACAGTCTATATATTCTAGACATCCTAGCCTATTGTCTCACTCGTACATCTAGAAGCTACAGTCTATATATGGGTGGACATCCTAGCCTATTGCTCACATCGTACATCTAGAAGCTCGTCATATATTATGTCTAGGCATCCTACCCCATTGTCTCAACATCGTACATCTAGAAGCTACAGTCAATATATATTAAAAATATATGTTATGACATCCTCCTATTGACTCACATCGTACATCTAGAAGCTACAGTTATATATTTGGGACATCCTAGCCTATTTCTCACATCGTACATCAGAACTACATCTATATATTTTTAGGACCTCCTAGCCTTTTGTCTCACATCGTAATCTAAAGCACAGTCTATAATAATGTCTGGATCCTAGCCCCATTGTCTACATCGCCCCATCTAGAAGTACAGCATATATTTATATATATATAGTCTATACATCCTAGCCTATTGCTCACATCGTACATCTAGAAGCTACAGTCATATATATGTCTATGACATCCTAGCCTTTGTCTCACATCGTCTCTAGAACTACAGTCTATATATGTGAACATCCTAGCCTATTGTCTCACTTTGTACATCTGAACTACGTCTATATATATTCTAGGACATCCTAGCCATTGCTCACTCGTACATCTAGAAGCTACAGTTATATATAATTTATACTCCTAGCCTTTTGTTCCATCTCTCTGGGTCAGCTATTAGGTAACACCAGCCTATTGTCTACATCGTACATCTAGAAGCTACAGTCAAATTTTTTGTCAGCATCCTAGCCCATTGTCTCACATCGTACATCTAGAAGCTACGTCTATATATTATTTAAAAATTAAATTTTTTATTTAATTAATTATTTTAATAATTATATATATGTCTAGAAAATCCTGCCATTGCTCACATCGTACATTAAAGCTACTCTAAATGTTAGGACATCCTAGCCTATTGCTCACATCGTACATCTGAAGCTCGTCTATAATTGTAGGACATCCTAGCCTATTGTCTCACATCGACATCTAGAAGCTACAGTCTTATTTTTTCTAGGACATCCTAGCCTATTTTTTCACATGACTCTAAAGCACAGCCTATATATTTGGGCCCCTATTGTCTCACATGTACATTAAACTCAGTTTTTAACTAGGACATCCTCCCAGACTCACATCGTACATCAAAGCTACAGCCCTATATATATGTCTAGGACATCCTACTTTTTCCCTAAAGGACCATAGAAGCTCCTCATATTGATAAATTACCATTGACTCACATCGTACATCTAGAAGTCAGTCTATATATGTGTAGGACATCCTAGCCTATTGTCTCACATCGTACATCTAGAAGCTACAGTCTATATATGTGTAGGACATCTAGCCTATGTCTCACATCGTACATCTAGAGCTACAGTCTATATATATGTCTAGGACATCCTAGCCTATTGTCTCACAACGGACACATAGAAGCTACAGTCTATATATATATATATGTCTATGACATCCTAGCCTATTGTCTCACATCGTACATCTAGAAGCTACAGTCTATATATGTCTAGGACATCCTAGCCTATTGTCTCACATCGTACATCTAGAAGCTACAGTCTATATATATGTCTAGGACATCCTAGCCTATTGTCTCACATCGTACATCTAGAAGCTACAGTATATATATGTGTAGGACATCCTAGCCTATTGTCTCACAACGGACACATAGAAGCTACAGTCTATATATGTCTAGGACATCCTAGCCTATTGTCTCACAACAGACACATAGAAGCTACAATCTATATATATGACTAGGACATCCTAGCCTATTGTCTCACATCGTACATCTAGAAGCTACATTCTATATATATATATATATGTCTATGACATCCTAGCCTATTGTCTCACATCGTACATCTAGAAGCTACAGTCTATATATGTCTAGAACATCCTAGCCTATTGTCTCACATCGTACATCTAGAAGCTACAGTCTATATATATGTCTAGGACATCCTAGCCTATTGTCTCACATCGTACATCTAGAAGCTACAGTCTATATATATGTCTAGGACATCCTAGCCTATTGACTCACATCGTACATCTAGAAGCTACAGTCTATATATATATATATATATATGTCTATGACATCCTAGCCTATTGTCTCACATCGTACATCTAGAAGCTACAGTCTATATATATATATATATGTCTATGACATCCTAGCCTATTGTCTCACAATCGTCCATCTAGAAGCTACAGTCTATATATGTCTAGAACATCCTAGCCTATTGTCTCACATCGTACATCTAGAAGCTACGTCTATATATATATATATATATATATATATATATATATATATATATATATATGTCTATGACATCCTAGCCTATTGTCTCACATCGTACATCTAGAAGCTACAGTCTATATATGTCTAGGACATCCTAGCCTATTGTCTCACATCGTACATCTAGAAGCTACAGTCTATATATATATATATATATATATATATAATATATATATTATATATAATATATATATATATATATATATATATATATATTATATATGACATCCTAGCCTATTGCTCACATCGTACATCTAGAAGCTACAGTCTATATATGTCTAGGACATCCTAGCCTATTGTCTCACAACGGACACATAGAAGCTACAGTCTATATATGTCTAGGACATCCTAGCCTATTGTCTCACAACGGACACATAGAAGCTACAATCTATATATATGACTAGGACATCCTAGCCTATTGTCTCACATCGTACATCTAGAAGCTACAGTCTATATATGTCTATGACATCCTAGCCTATTGTCTCACATCGTACATCTAGAAGCTACAGTCTATATATGTGTAGGACATCCTAGCCTATTGTCTCACATCGTACATCTAGAAGCTACAGTCTATATATGTGTAGGACATCCTAGCCTATTGTCTCACATCGTACATCTAGAAGCTACAGTCTATATATGTCTAGGACATCCTAGCCTATTGTTTCACAACGGACATCTAGAAGCTACAGTCTATGATATGTACTGATGCTGATTATGGATTGCTGGACTAGTAGTCACGATATGGTAGTGCCAATGGACGCAGCGGAGATACGGCTGTTTGAGGCGATGTTTCCCTGTTCATAGTGTCTGTCTTCTAATCTCCACTTGTTGTCTTGATGTCTGTGAGTGCCTGTGAATGTATTTATACCGTTATGTCCTCATCATCGTCTTCTTCCAAGTTTGCTGTCAAGCGGCGTGGGGAGAAATAATTGGCGTTCCAGCGCCCGAACGGTGGCACTGGATAGTCTCATTCCGTGTGATTGTACAAAGTCTTTGATGTCGTCAATCCATTTTCTTCTTGGGCGTCCTCTTGCTCTCGTCGCCGATGATCTTTGATGTAGGGCTAGTGCTGGTGGTTGATGGTGTTGCCTTCTAACGAGATTGCCAAACCATTTGATCTCATGTCTTTGGATAAATGTAGCACAAGGTGTTGACCCCACTGTCTGTCTGATAACAAGATTTCTTGTTCAGTCTCAGATTGTTAAGTTGGAAGGTCTTCTCCGGCATCTCATCTCACAGTTGTTGATTTTTACGTAAGTATGGTTTGGATAATATCCAAGTGTGAGATTGGTAGCATAGATATAGCATGTTTATTATCTATCGTTTTGCGGACATAGGTATGTTTGGATGTTTCAGTATGGGTAATACTTAATATGTAAGTGCACTAGCTTTTTGACATCTGATTTCAATTTCTCTAACCAATCTACCATTTTCTGTGATCATACTTCCAAGATATTTGAATTCTTTAACTTGTTTCTGAGTTGTGCTATTTATCTGTATACTTAGTTGACCAGGATATATGCTAACTTGCATTACTTCCGTTGTGGCTGTATTTATACTCATATCGTATCTGCTGCATGTTTAACTCAGATTATTAATATGTCAACGACCTGAAAGGTTCACCAGGTGCAGGTATCTCTGTGTAATGGAGCGGATTCTTCGGCTTGACCTCTATGTGTGGATTCTGTTAGCAACCTTTGACAGATACAAGCTGTGAGGAGTAGACCATACTGGTCACTACCCTGGCAAGAGCCATGTCACAAATAGGCAGGCTTGGCCATGGGACATCCCATCCCATCTTATGGTAATTTATGCCTGTCCCATCCCATCCCATCCCATGGGACCTTTCCCATGGGAATAACATTCCCATGGCCAAGCCTGCGTGAATGGAAACCTGGCCAGCAAGATAGTAAATAGTTGCACGTGCGGTAAAAGAGTGTAGTGAGTAGAGTAAGTACAGGACTTGACAACACTCCTTAAGACCCATTGGGTATATGTTCGTAGTTCCAGTTCAGCTGAGACGAATGGCCCCGTTCAACTTTCGACTATATCGATTTGGTTGTATTTGGGGCCTTTATAGTGTATCTCGCTCTTCTTTCGTATATTATGCTGCTTATTTCTGCTTCCTTGAAATAGTTGAGTTGCTGCGATTGAGTTCATTTCATCCTTGTGGTTTTACATGTCCTGGCCACAGTCGCGCACTTGTTGAGGTCTGGAGTAATTGTGTACTCACCCCGGCATATGGTGCTGCTTCCTTCAGGAAGTTTTACCATTTGTCGTCTCTCCTAGTGTTCCACCTCTTTCCCCGTCTTGGGTTGTCTTCGAATCTTCTGGGTCTTTGATTTCTTGTGTCGTGGGTGGTTCCGACTTGGTTATTGGGCATATGGTTCTCTCTCACCCATATTTTTATAGATAGATCGATGCCAAATCGACCTGAGAATCTAGGTCAATTGTAGTTTTATTTGAATGTGAACCCATGACGACGAGCCCGGCAACGAAGCATCTAGCCACATCGCGGTCGGAGCTGCCAGAAGAGTGTGGGTTCGAGTCACATGAGGGGGGTGTGGTTTGTTGTCATGGTTACAGCACATCGAGGAGGCAGCCCTGGTCGGATCGATACAACTACTTTCCAATGGTTATTTACATCGTGGCTAGCCTGGTAGCCGAGGGGGACCAGTGTGCGCTGATTGCCCGTGTTATCCTAATTTGGCCGTGAGCAAGGCTTGGTCGGGCCGTATCGATCTCCCTCTTGCTGGGCTCTTTTTGCCAGTTTCCGGGAGTCGCTCATTGACTTAAAAAGTTGTCGATATCGCCCGCATTTTGTTGGTGCGGGTTTTTGTATGCTGCTTCAATTCTTTC
This sequence comes from Cepaea nemoralis, assembly GCA_014155875.1. Taxonomy (NCBI): domain Eukaryota; kingdom Metazoa; phylum Mollusca; class Gastropoda; order Stylommatophora; family Helicidae; genus Cepaea; species Cepaea nemoralis. Next base: position 111,404 of record JACEFZ010000479.1, on the reverse strand, counting down.
ATATTTACTCTCGTTGTGTGTGTGTGTATATGTATGTATGTATGTATGTATATGTGTGTGTGGGTGGGTGGGGGTGCGTGCGTGTGCGCGCGCGCTAACTCAGTGTTTGTGTTCGCTATTTAGTGCTTGTATGTTTAAGATTGAGTTTATATGGTCACTATTTAACATTCAGTAGTTGTGTGTCCAACATTCAGTTTGGGTGTGTGTGTGTGTGAGAGAGAGAGAGAGAGAGAGAGAGAGAGAGAGAGAGAGAGAGAGAGAGAGAGAGAGAGAGAGATAGAGAGAGATAGAGAGAGAGAGAGAGAGATTTGGAGAAACAAACACCAGCAGGTGAAATATTTCGGCCACATAACGAGGCTACCAGCTGAAAGTATACCACGACAAGCAATGGTATACAGACCAAATAGAACCAGAAGAAGAGGCCGACCATGTACGATGGACAGAGAAAAGTCGATGGGAATCTCGATCTTTATAAGCAGCCCATAAAACAGGCACTCTCCTAATATTTATGTTTCACTTCGAAACCGCAAGTTACGAGAGGAACAAGATGAGATGATGAGTTATTACAGAAATGATCTGAGAATATCGTGACCCCATATACTGATGTTCTACAAGATCTGAAAGTGGAAGAGAACTGGCTCATACACAACGTCGTGTCCCGGACACTGAAATACTTTGGTTATATAAATGCCATAGTGGTTTAAACAGAGCAGTGATGGAGGCATGGCGCCCCAAAGAATATCCACCAACATCAAGGCGGACACGGGACAGTTAAGGCGCCCTGGTCATGACATTGAATGAATCACCAAATAACGAGAAGTAGATTGTGAGCTTTACTAAACCACAATTACAAGAAACAAATTGGACATTGTGGCCATAGCCTTCGTCAGCACAGAACAAACAGACACAAACCTACATGAAACACACTACATGACAATATTAATAAATTACATGACAGTATTAAGGTATTATATTAAACCTGCGACTGGCCTAGCAAGCCGGCAGGGGATCCTCATACTGCTCGTAGAAAAACCAAGAAGTATAAACGGACTGACCCAAACGGCTATCGACCCGGCAATGTTAATGGACTACGAGATAGATCAACGATTCAAAAAATAGGCACAATGAACGTCTGTGGTTTCAATAGTAAAGAAGAAGAGCTTATAGAAACAATGGAGAAGAGGAATATTGGTCTGATGGGAATAGAGGACACCAGAACAAAAGGGAAAGGATGCATGGAGCTCCACCGCACTTACACGTTTGTTTACTCTGGAGTAGAACAGCAAGAAAGGGCAAGACACGGTGTGGGAATAGTCATCGAACCACGGCTAGCAAGAGGAATACTAGAAATAAAATATATATCAGAAAGAATCATAACAGTGAGAATAAAAGAACAAACAATCACAACATATGTACAGATATACGCACCATGTAATGCAAACAATAATGAGCAAGAATGCGAGGACTTCTACGAAGACATACATGATGTGCTAAACAAAATAGATAAGCAGGACAACATCATAGTTATGGGAGACTTCAATGCAAGACTAGGACATAACAGAGTGGGCATAGAAAAAACACCTGGGAGCATTTGGAGATCAGCAAAATGAAAGGAATGATAACGGAAGTAGACTGATAGAGCTTTGCAGCCAACACGACCTCTATATAACAAACACATTCTATAAACATAAAGATTCGCAAGTATACACCTGGTATAAATGGAACAATCTAGATACTAAAAGCCAAATTGATTTTATATTAACAAGAAATAACAGAAAGAGAAATATATTAGATGCAAGAGCAGTGCCCAATTTCAGTATAAACACAGATCATAAAGCAGTCGTTGCCACAATAAGAACCATAGAAGAAGAAAACAAAGAGCAGGAAAATACATGCCATGCGAATCAGTAAACTTAAAAAACCTTAAAGACGAGGCAGTAAGGGAAAATTATGAGAAAGAACTAACTGAACTCTTTGTAAAATTACCTACGGAAAGAAAAACAGTGGAAGAAGAATGGGAGATGTTCAAATCAAGCATTTTAAATACTGCAAAAATAACATGCGGAACCACGAAAAAACGCAAAACACGGATAAGAAAATAACAAGTTGGTGGAACGCAGAAGTAAAGAAAGCGGTAAAAGAAAAAAAGGAAAAATATAAAAAGTGGTTGAAGAGCAAACAGGAATGTGATTACAGAGAATACAGAATAGCGAGAAGACATGTGAGTAGAATAGTAAAGAGGGAAAAACAAAAGACTGGGAAGAGTATGGAGAAACCCTAAATAAAAACTACAAGGAGGCAACCAGAAACTTCTACAAAAAGATAAGTGCAATGCGAACCAGAGGAGAACCCTTTGACCCAAATGAAATAATTAACAGCGAAAATGGAGAACCAATAAGTGAACAAAAACAGATCCTAATAAGATGGAAGCAGTATTTCGAACAACTTCTCAACATCCCATCAGATGTCACAGGAATTCAAGAGACCTACACAGATGTCACCGAGGAACTAGAACCAGACATACTAAAAGAAGAAATTATAGAAGCCATCAGATTAGCCCCATTAAACAAATCACCAGGACAGGATGAAATACCAAATGAACTAATTAAAGCAGCAAGGGAAGTAGGAACAGCTTGGCTACATAGACTATTCAACCATGTTTGGGTAGAACAACAGACACCACGAGACTGGGGAAACGCCATAATTATCCCAATTTGGAAAAACAAAGGCAGCAAAAGAGATTGCACACAATACAGAGGCATTTCACTGTTGAGTCATACTGGGAAAATATTTTGCAAAATTCTTGAAAAAAGATTACGAACTACTTTAGAACCCCAGCTAAGCGAAACGCAGCTTGGATTTAGGAAAAACAAAGGATGCACAGACGCCATTTTTGCTCTTAGACAACTTATAGAAAAATCAATTGAATTCAATGAAACACTCTACTTAGCCTTTGTCGACCAAGAAAAGGCATTTGATAGGGTAGATAGAAACAAGCTGTGGGAAATCCTTAAACAATATGGAGTGAGTACACATCTAACAAACCTATGCAGAAGTTTATACAACAACAGTGAATGCATAGTGAGAGCAACTGGAGAACACTCAGAACCCTTCACCATAAGATCTGGAGTACGACAAGGTTGTGTCCTGTCCCCTCTCTTGTTCATAACATATATAGACAACATATGTAAAGAAACCAGCCAAGCAGAGACAGCAAGAATACCGCATGACGAGAACACAGAAGAAGAACCATCTGCAAATCTAACCATTAGAGAACTCCTGTTTGCGGACGACCAAGCACTAATAGCAAAATCAGAAGCTGAATTACAAGACCACATGAATAGTCTAAACGAAATGTGTAGGGAACATAACATGAAAATTAGCACAAGCAAAACAGAGGTAATGACTATAACTAAAGAAGAACAAACAGCAACAATTCACCTAAACGAACATCCCTTGAAACAAGTAAAGAGCTTCAAGTACCTAGGAAGTATAATATCATCAAATGGCAGATCAGAAGACGAGATCGAAAATAGGTGCAATAAGGCAAATCAACTCATTGGACAAATGGCACCAATACTAAAGAACAAACATGTATCAATAACTACTAAGAAAGCACTTTACAACACAATCTTCCTACCAACTCTGTGCTACCAATGCCAAACCTGGACAATGACAGAAAAAGAGAAAAGAAAAATCACAACAACAGAAATGAGGTTTCTGAGAAGAATACTCAACGTATCAAGAAGAGATAAGATCAGAAATGAAGAAATCAGGACTAAAGTAGGGGTTAAAGCTGCTCTAGATTTTATTAGAAAGCAGCAAGTCAAATGGTTTGGCCATGCAAGTAGGCTACCAGTCAACAGCATGCCACAACAAGCAATGATGTACAGACCAGATGGAAACAGAGGAAGAGGCCGACCACGTAAACGTTGGACTGAGGGAATAACAGAATCCATGGGAATGTCGATATACGAAGCCCATAACCGGGCACTCTCACGAAGTTTATACTTCACCTCGACACCGCAAGGTACAAGAGGAACATGATGAGATGATGAGATGAGTATTAAGGGTACTTATCTGAATCTGTATCCTAGCTTGGATTGACTGACGACTGACACGCGTTCGACGGCTATCATGCGGAAGATTTCATTGCGTTGGTCCTCACAGAAGGGGCATGAGTGCCTGTCGCTCAGAAAACGATTGCAAACCACCTAACGCAAAACTGCCAAGAAATCCCAAACAGCAAAAATTATGCTGGGGCTGACTGCGACGTCCTGCAAAGGACATGCAAATACCTATGGGTAGACTATACAGCTGGGGGTGGAGGAGCGGGTATGGATGTTAAATAAAACTGTGTTGGACATTGAGGCCGTGAGGGGAGAGTGAATCCAACTGGAAGATGAGACGGTTTTCCAATGTCTTACGATCCTGTTTGTGGGATTCTGGTCATGACAATGCACGAGGCGGGGGAACTAGCGGAGGGTCAAGAGTATTTTCCTGGGCTGTGATGTGAGCGGCGTTCTGTAGTACGACTTGCTAACTGGTGATGATGATGATGATGATGATGATGATGATGATGATGTCTGTTGCGTGAATAGCTTAGGAGATTGTATTGTACAGAAATAGATATTCTGCTTTTTGCCATGTCGTGATGGCGGTCCGTCACGCAACGTACTGCCGTGCGGATAGACAATTGTTCCTTGCACAGTTCTGGTGTCGTGACTCCGTGAGATGGTTGAGTATAATTGAGCAGCTTGATCTCTGTAAACGTGACTGGCTTGATCCGTTTAGTGTGAAATGTTCCACGGGAGAAGTGGCCGGAAAATCTAGCTGTGGTCCAGGCTGATGTTGGTGTTTGTGTGGGTTGTTGGTGTGTGTGGGACGTTGGTGTGTGTGTGTGTGGGACGTTGGTTTGTGTGTGGGTTGTTGGTGTTTGTGTGGGTTGTTGATGTGTGTGTGGGTTGTTGGTGTTTGTGTGGGTTGTTGATATGATATTTGTGTGGGTTGTTGATGTGTGTGTGGGTTGTTGGTGTGCGTGAGGATTATTGGTGTTTGTGTGGGTTGTTAATGTGTGTGTGGGTTGTTGATGTGTGTGTGGGTTGTTGGTGTTTGTGTGGGTTGTTGATATGATATTTGTGTGGGTTGTTAATGTGTGTGTCCGACTGGGCTTGTTGACGGCAGCAGGAGTTGTATTTATGTCAACAGTTAACTTGGTTGGTGTCGGCGACGATTGGTTCGTGTGAGCGGTCGACTTGTTTGAGCAAGCTCAACTATATTTGTGTGAGCGGCCAGTTGTGTTTTTGGGATCGGTCTATTATGTTTGATTGAGCGGTCGTTTATGTTTGTGTTAGCTGTCAACCATGTTTTTGTGAGCGGTCAATTATATTTGTGTGAGCGGTCAATTATATTTGTGTGAGCGGTCAATTATATTGGTGTGAGTGGTCAGTTATATTGGTGTGAGTGGTCAGTTATATTGGTGTGAGCGGTCAGTTATATTTGTGTGAGCGGTCAGTTATATTGGTGTGAGCGGTCAGTTATATTGTTGTGAGCGGTCAGTTATATTGGTGTGAGCGGTCAGTTATATTGGTGTGAGCGGTCAGTTATATTGGTGTGAGCGGTCAGTTATATTGGTGTGAGCAGTCAGTTATATTGGTGTGAGCGGTCAATTATATTTGTGTGAGCGGTCGATTATATTTGTGGGAGCGGTCAATTATATTTGTGTGAGCGGTCAATTATATTTGTGTGAGCGGTCTATTATATTTGTGTGAGCGGTCAGTTATATTGGTGTGAGCGGTCAGTTATATTGGTGTGAGCGGTCAGTTATATTGGTGTGAGCGGTCAGTTATATTGGTGTGAGCGGTCAGTTATGGTGTTGGTAGATTGCTGTAGCAGTGTTGTGACCTCTTTGAAGCACTGAGATGGACAGAGCTGCTGGAGACTTCCTCCAGCCTTTGCCAGCTTGTCTATCTTGTCACATGCAGTGATGCCCTTGTCACGTGTAGTGATGCCCTTGTCACGTGCAGTGATGCCCTTGTCATGTGCAGTGATGCCCTTGTCATGTGCAGTGATGCCCTTGTCACGTGCAGTGATGCCCTTGTCACGTGCAGTGATGCCCTTGTCACGTGCAGTGATGCCCTTGTCACGTGCAGTGATGCCCTTGTCACGTGCAGTGATGTCCTTGTCACGTGCAGTGATGCCCTTGTCACGTGCAGTGATGCCCTTGTCACGTGCAGTGATGCCCTTGTCACGTGCAGTGATGCCATTGTCACGTGCAGTGATGCCATTGTCACGTGCAGTGATGCCCTTGTCATGTGCAGTGATGCCCTTGTCACGTGCAGTGATGCCCTTGTCACGTGCAGTGATGTCCTTGTCACGTGCAGTGATGCCCTTGTCACGTGCAGTGGTGCCATTGTCACGTGCAGTGATGCCCTTGTCACGTGCAGTGATGCCCTTGTCACGTGCAGTGATGTCATTGTCATGTGCAGTGATGCCCTTGTCACGTGTAGTGATGCCATCGCTGGCAGGTATCCGCTACATTACCAGCTTTGTGCTTGTAGGCAGCGCTCCGATCTTGCCTTTTAATTCGTGGATAATTTCGTCATGTTTGCGGCTCGAGGTGAGTGGGAGGACTGACTTTGAGTTTGCGAAGACACCAGACGCTAGGGTCTGTACAGTATCTGTTGGATTTGTTCCCCAGGCCATGCTGGTGTGATGGAGACATGAGCAGGCGGACAGATTGGTTGGGTCTGCACCGCGCTGTGGGGCATCATTCATTCATTCATTTATTCATTCATTCATTCATTCATTCATTCATTCATTCATTCATTCATTCATTCATTCAGTAGCATGTCCTTTGCAGAACCTCGCCGCCATAACAACTCTCCGGAAAACTGCTCGATCACAAGTAAAATATCCCGCGTCTGATACACCCATGTGGAGATCGTCCGCCACATCCTGCACCCATATTCTCTTTGGCCTGCCTCTCTGTGGGGTATAGGTGCATGATAAGGTCAGGTCCCCATGAGATTGTGGGTATTGTATAGAAGAACGGATGGGGTATAGGTGCATGATAAGGTCAGGTCCCCATGAGATTGTGGGTATTGTATAGAAGAACGGATGGGGTATAGGTGCATGATAAGGTCAGGTCCCCATGAGATTGTGGGTATTGTATAGAAGAACGGATGGGGTATAGGTGCATGATAAGGTCAGGTCCCCATGGGATTGTGGGTATTGTATAGAAGAACGGATGGGGTATAGGTGCATGATAAGGTCAGGTCCCCATGGGATTGTGGGTATTGTATAGAAGAACGGATGGGGTATAGGTGCATGATAAGGTCAGGTCCCCATGAGATTGTGGGTATTGTATAGAAGAACGGATGGGGTATAGGTGCATGATAAGGTCAGGTCCCCATGGGATTGTGGGTATTGTATAGAAGAACGGATGGGGTATAGGTGCATGATAAGGTCAGGTCCCCATGGGATTGTGGGTATTGTATAGAAGAACGGATGGGGTATAGGTGCATGATAAGGTCAGGTCCCCATGGGATTGTGGGTATTGTATAGAAGAACGGATGGGGTATAGGTGCATGATAAGGTCAGGTCCCCATGGGATTGTGGGTATTGTATAGAAGAACGGATGGGGTATAGGTGCATGATAAGGTCAGGTCCCCATGGGATTGTGGGTATTGTATAGAAGAACGGATGGGGTATAGGTGCATGATAAGGTCAGGTCCCCATGGGATTGTGGGTATTGTATAGAAGAACGGATGGGGTATAGGTGCATGATAAGGTCAGGTCCCCATGGGATTGTGGGTATTGTATAGAAGAACGGATGGGGTATAGGTGCATGATAAGGTCAGGTCCCCATGGGATTGTGGGTATTGTATAGAAGAACGGATGGGGTATAGGTGCATGATAAGGTCAGGTCCCCATGGGATTGTGGGTATTGTATAGAAGAACGGATGGGGTATAGGTGCATGATAAGGTCAGGTCCCCATGGGATTGTGGGTATTGTATAGAAGAACGGATGGGGTATAGGTGCATGATAAGGTCAGGTCCCCATGGGATTGTGGGTATTGTATAGAAGAACGGATGGGGTATAGGTGCATGATAAGGTCAGGTCCCCATGGGATTGTGGGTATTGTATAGAAGAACGGACAGATCATCACGGCTTGGAGAGAATACTGTTGCAGGAAGCGACCAGAGGAACTGGCAGATACTCAGGGCTCCCAGGACAGGCCAGACGGACACATAATCATGCTGCTGCTGGTATCGTTGGGACTCTTCACTGCCTGTTGAAGATGAAGGCGCAGCACTTATGGGAATATCCCGAGTGTTGTGATGTCGGTTCTTGACTCCATCCAACAGCTGTAAGAAGGACAATTGCCTCTGCCTTGAAGTTAGCACAGGCGTCCCCTGCCCTTGTGGAGTAGATCTCGGTGGGTTTTTTTTTTAGGATGTGTTATGTAGATTCCACTACCTTCCTATTCACGACCTCATTGGGATAACCGCCTGTAAACACCCGTGTCCAGATGTTGGGAGGGAACTGTTCCTTGAGCATGTCAAGTGAAAGAACTCCTTGTTCTGTCTCCGTGTGTTCATGTTTGGAGGTTATTTCTGGGACTTCCTTTTCTGCGCGTGATCAGTATACATGCAGCTGGCCCACGGCTGTGGCAGGAGAGCTTCACACTGTAATATTTCGGTTTCTAGCATTTCTGCATGTGTCTGTAGGTTTCTAACAGTAGTTCTCTTACTACTTCTAATGCAAGGTGATGTATATTGTCTGTGGCAAGTGTTGGATATTTAACAGCATTTGCTGTCTTCTCTGTCCATTATATGTAATACAGTAAATGTTAACATTCACGATGTTTGCTGTAATCTTCTTTTTGTTATAGTCCATGCCGTGTGGCGTTGGTGATCATGTCTGTCCACAACCTTCTGTCTCGTGTACTGCCAATCTTCTTATAGCCCATGCCGTGTGGCGTTGGTGATCATGTCTGTCCACAGCCTTCTGTCTCGTGTACTGCCAGTCATGTATAATATCGTATGCCATTGTTTTTTGTCATGTAAGAGTTTAGTACCATGTTGACTATCAACTATTTACTCCCCCGGCAGATGAAAATAACCGCAGTCCCATAGCCGATACGGTGGTTGGGGTGTGAAGTGTTGGGCCGTTACATATTCTACACCACGATGTAAGAGGTGGGGGGGGGGGGGTCACTTTCCTTCTTCATCACGTTGCTCCAGAGACAATTCCCATACAATTGTTTGGCACTCAGTTTTAAGTCTGGGACGACCACAGGGCAGTACTGGTCGGGGGAAATAACCCGGCCTCTGCCGGGGGTTGAACCTGGGTCACCCACTTGGCTGGCCCGCGCACTAAACACAACACCACCGCGATGTCTTGTGGGTAGATTGCATTAGTTCAGTAGTTTGTTCTGACAGTGTTCGGTGTGACTCTACTCTGTTACGGGTGTCCACGAGAGAATAGAAGATGTTGGCTATAGCCTTGCCGCGTTCTATTCTATCTGTGAACTGTTTCAACTCAGGCTGCTGCAGATGATGTTTCTCAGGCATGTTGTGTGGGGGCTTGTGAGCTGTGGCTGGTTTCTTGTGTCCACATCGGTTCTCTTCCAGCTGGACTACACCACTAACTCACTATAAGCGTGTCTGTGAGGGTAGGGGTTCGATTCTTTCAGTAATCATTGGATGTAGTCTAAGTGACAGCGCGAACACAAGCCTCGGACTGCAGATATAGTTGAGAACCTTACTACGAGAGACACGTGATCCTGAATCATGCCTTTCACACGTAAGTGCTCTGAATGTCCGAAGGCCAGTTGTCAGAATTTCAGATAGCAATAACCGATGCTTTTCCCAGCGTGTCTTCTTTTCCTCTTTCATTGACGCACTGTAGTAGCATCTCGTGTATAATACGCACACTTTCTACTAACTGCACAGGCAGACATCGTGAACAAGAGTGGGTAAAAGTACCGGAAGACATGTGAGTCTGGCACAAGGTATATTAACACTGGGGCGTGAGTGCAGAGAATGGGCAGCAGCCGCACAGAGTTTGAGGTGCAACAGCTGATCCAGGGCAACACACATCAAGTCATCTACACTGATGTGTCAGTGGTCAGAAACAGATTCAATGGCTGGGGTTTCATTGCGAAGGCTAACGGACGTTACTTGAAAAAGGAGAGTGCCTTGCAGTAATGAGACTACGACCTCCAGCATGAGAATGGAGGTGGAAGCAGTCACAGCGGCATTCCTATGGTTGGAGGAGACCACTGCAACACACATTGTATTCATTACGGACTCGCAGAGTATGCTTCAGTAAGGCGGAGAAAGGAATGTTTCGTGTGGAATGGCTCACCTCGCTTCAGAGATCAAAGATTTTGAGATTTGTATGGATTTTCTGCCCTTGTCATGCGGATGTGCGGAGGAATGAACAGGTTGATAGGCTGGCAGGGAATTCACTCTTGGTGGTAGATTACCTATGGACAAGGGAGAGGTGGTCGGGCGCCTGTGGAACCAGTTAGAGAAAGCGGTGGAATAGACTGAGAACTCATATGTGGAGAGGATGATATGGCGAGGCATTAGCAGGGGTTCTGGACGAATCTCAAAACTGAGAGGGAAGACCAGGAGAACTTTCAATCAGATGGCGATTGGAATGATTATTAGTATGACTCTTCGCTGGTTGTAAACAAGGGGACGGAGCGCGTGAGGGAATGACTTTAGTTCAATTATGTCGGTTCTTAGTTCATAACTCATACTATTTTCCGCCCACGAAAACTTGGTGCGTATTATACTCGGGTGTTACCAGTACGTAATTTTCTGTATCGAAAGAAAGCTGTTCACCATAACATTATGGGCTAAATCAAGCATTATTCACGAGTGCATACTAAACACGAGAGCTTACTATACACGAGATTTTACGGTACATTGTCCCTCTATCCAAATTTCCTTCTTCATCTTCTCTCCTATTTTATAAATGCATGTATCCTCTCTGCTCTCAAGTTAATATTCTTATTTATCTCATTCTGCGTCTCACGTTGGTTTTTTCTTCGATGATTTACTTGCTGTTTCCTTGTCTCGCTTTTAATTCTTTGCTGATTCATCCTTCGAATACACCCGCTAGTTCTTTATTCCTCGTATTTTTTTTTTTTTTTTTTGCACGTTCTCTTTGATTTCCCATTGACTAATTATTTATGTTTCTTCTTTGTACTATCTCACTTCGTCGTTCTCGTTTTATCTTCTCGTTCTCCACATATGCCTGCAGATTCCCCCCTTCCTCTTCGCCCTCTATGTGCGCGTTCTTTCTGTCTCGTATTTTGCTTGTCTCTCTACTGCTGTCTTATCTCTTCTATCTTGTCTGTCTGTCTCTCTGTTTTGTATCTTGCAAAAGGCTACCTTTGTCATTGTAACAAGACCCCCGGGGCTTGGACAGGTATGTTACTATAGTTAATATCCCCAGCCTTTCTCCGACCACCCCAATAGGACTTTACATCTACCAGCCGGGACAGCTGACCTTCCCCTCCCCACTTATGGATTCCTACCCACAGGGGGCTCGGACAAGACAACAGTCATACTAATACGCAAAGCCATGGCTAACAAAGCAAAATTTAATTTCTAAATACGTCAACTGTAACTCAGAGAAGGATGGCTGAAAGCCTGGATAGAAGACACTATGTACACGAGAAGATCTCCTGATGATCTGTCTTCATCACAGAGCATGTGACTTCAGTTCGTGAGGTTGTCCCGTCGTAGTTAACGACTCACCCGAGGAACCTCCAGTGTAAAGGAACTCCAAGGCATAGACCCTTCCAAAGTTCTCTCCTCCCACTGTGAGCAAGATCTCGGACTGGTCAGGCGTAGGACTAATGCCTGACAGACACTTCAACGTTCGAGGATCATCCCTCGATGACGTAATAAATCACAAGTTCCACTCCGCTGATGACGTCTGGGTCGACCCTAGAATCCTAGCTGTCCCCAACTGGAGAAAAGTACTGTAGCACAATACACACATATATATAAGAGCCGGGTTCTGTCTCTCAAGTGAATGGGAAACACTTAGCAACCTATAACTGGAGCACTGGCTCCATATTACCACAATGTCACAATTGCATGATCCAACAGGTGAATGATAGAACTCAATCATATTCACATGTCACTATCGTAAACAGTTCTATAGGTATCAACTACCTTCACAGCCTACAATGTCTTTGTCCACCAACACCTAGGAATTGGGTAGATCCCTACCCACACAAGAATGTCACTCCGGTGTTTACTAGACTCGGCAATCACTGTGTTAGGTCACTTGACCATGTTTCGGCTTTAATAAGGTTCACAACTGTAGATTCACACCATAGTAAACATGAAGTTATACAATGTGTCCCATGACGACCCAGCCGGGCCGGAAGCATAATAAAAGGCCATTGTGACTGGTAAACAGAGATCACTCATCCAACACAACTGAAATTCATTGCCTTGAAAGTACCAAGGACCTCCCTGAGTTAGAACTGTACCAGTACCTTACTGGAGGGAATCAATTGACGCTTCAGTCTTGGACCCTACCTGGATCGGTTGACTTTATCTTCGTCGGACTCGTTGCGGCGGTCTTAGCATAGACCTACCGAGCTATTCTCAACTCAGTTCTTTCAAGTGTTGACTTTGGCAGATTCAGTCAGTAGATACACCACACAGTCAGTAGATACACCACACAGTCAGTAGATACACCACACAGTCAGTAGATACACCACACAGTCAGTAGATACACCACACAGTCAGTAGATACACCACACAGTCAGTAGATACACCACACACAGTCAGTAGATACACCACACAGTCAGTAGATACACCACACAGTCAGTAGTATAACCAACACAGTCAGTAGATACACCACACAGTCAGTAGATACACCACACAGTCAGTAGATACACCACACAGTCAGTAGATACACCACACAGTCAGTAGATACATCACACAGTCAGTAGATACACCACACAGTCAGTAGATACATCACACAGTCAGTAGATACATCACACAGTCAGTAGATACACCACACAGTCAGTAGATACACCACACAGTCAGTAGATACACCACACAGTCAGTAGATACACCACACAGTCAGTAGATACACCACACAGTCAGTAGATACACCACACAGTCAGTAGATACACCACACAGTCAGTAGATACACCACACAGTCAGTAGATACACCACACAGTCAGTAGATACATCACACAGTCAGTAGATACACCACACACAGTCAGTAGGATACACCACACACAGTCAGTAGATACACCACACAGTCAGTAGATACACCACACAGTCAGTAGATACACCACACAGTCAGTAGATACACCACACACAGTCAGTAGATACACCACACAGCAGTCAGTAGATACACCACACAGTCAGTAGATACACCACACAGTCAGTAGATACACCACACAGTCAGTAGATACATCACACAGTCAGTAGATACATCACACAGTCAGTAGATACACCACACAGTCAGTAGATACACCACACAGTCAGTAGATACACCACACAGTCAGTAGATACACCACACACCAGTCAGTAGATACACCACACAGTCAGTAGATACACCACACAGCAGTCAGTAGATACACCACACACCAGTCAGTAGATACACCACACACCAGTCAGTAGATACACCACACAGTCAGTAGATACACCACACAGCAGTCAGTAGATACACCACACAGTCAGTAGATCCACCACACAGTCAGTAGATACACCACACAGTCAGTAGATACATCACTCAGTCAGTAGATACACCACACAGTCAGTAGATACACCACACAGTCAGTAGATACACCACACAGCAGTCAGTAGATACACCACACACCAGTCAGTAGATACACCACACAGTCAGTAGATACACCACACACCAGTCAGTAGATACACCACACAGTCAGTAGATACACCACACAGCAGTCAGTAGATACACCACACAGCAGTCAGTAGATACACCATACAGTCAGTAGATACACCAGACACCAGTCAGTAGATACACCACACAGCAGTCAGTAGATACACCACACAGCAGTCAGTAGATACACCACACAGCAGTCAGTAGATACACCACACAGTCAGTAGATACACCACACAGTCAGTAGATACACCACACACCAGTCAGTAGATACACCACACAGCAGTTAGTAGATACACCACACAGCAGTTAGTAGATACACCACACAGTCAGTAGATACACCACACAGCAGTTAGTAGATACACCACACAGCAGTCAGTAGATACACCACACAGTCAGTAGATACACCACGTAGTCAGTAGATACACCACACAGTCACTAGATACACCACAGTCAGTAGATACACCACACAGTCAGTAGATACACCACACAGTCAGTAGATACACCACACACCAGTCAGTAGATACACCACACAGTAGATACACCACACACCAGTCAGTAGATACACCACACACCTGTCAGTAGATACACCACACAGTAGATACACCACACACCAGTCAGTAGATACACCACACAGTAGATACACCACACACCAGTCAGTAGATACACCACACAGTCAGTAGATACACCACACAGTCAGTAGATACACCACACAGTCAGTAGATACACCACACAGTCAGTAGATACACCACACAGTCAGTAGATACACCACACAGTCAGTAGATTCACCACACACCAGTCAGTAGATACACCACACATCAGTCAGTAGATACACCACACAGTCAGTAGATACACCACACACCAGTCAGTAGATACACCACACAGCCGTCAGTACATACTCCACACAGCAGTCAGTAGATACACCACACAGCAGTCAGTAGATACACCACACAGTCAGTAGATACACCACACAGTCAGTAGATACACCACACAGTCAGTAGATACACCACACACCAGTCGGTAGATACACCATACAGCAGTCAGTAGATACACCACACAGTCAGTAGATCCACCACACAGTCAGTAGATACACCACACAGTAGATACATCACTCAGTCAGTAGATACACCACACAGTCAGTAGATACACCACACAGTCAGTAGATACACCACACAGTCAGTAGATACACCACACAGCAGTCAGTAGATACACCACACACCAGTCAGTAGATACACCACACAGTCAGTAGATACACCACACAGCAGTCAGTAGATACACCACACACCAGTCAGTAGATACACCACACACCAGTCGGTAGATACACCACACAGTCAGTAGATACACCACACAGCAATCAGTAGATACACCACACAGTCAGTAGATCCACCACACAGTCAGTAGATACACCACACAGTCAGTAGATACATCACTCAGTCAGTAGATACACCACACAGTCAGTAGATACACCACACAGTCAGTAGATACACCACACAGCAGTCAGTAGATACACCACACACCAGTCAGTAGATACACCACACAGTCAGTAGATACACCACACACCAGTCAGTAGATACACCACACAGTCAGTAGATACACCACACAGTCAGTAGATACACCACACAGCAGTCAGTAGATACACCACACAGCAGTCAGTAGATACACAAGACACCAGTCAGTAGATACACCACACAGCAGTCAGTGGATACACCACACAGCAGTCAGTAGATACACCACACAGCAGTCAGTAGATACACCACACAGTCAGTAGATACACCACACAGCAGTCAGTAGATACACCACACACCAGTCAGTAGATACACCACACAGCAGTTAGTAGATACACCACACAGCAGTTAGTAGATACACCACATAGCAGTTAGTAGATACACCACACAGCAGTCAGTAGATACACCACACAGTCAGTAGATACACCACGTAGTCAGTAGATACACCACACAGTCACTAGATACACAGCAGTCAGTAGATACACCACACAGCAGTCAGTAGATACACCACACAGCAGTCAGTAGATACACCACACAGCAGTCAGTAGATACACCACACAGTCAGTAGATACACCAGACACCAGTCGGTAGATACACCACACAGCAGTCAGTAGATACACCACACAGCAGTCAGTAGATACACCACACAGCAGTCAGTAGATACACCACACAGTCAGTAGATACACCACACAGTCAGTAGATACACCACACAGCAGTCAGTAGATACACCACACACCAGTCAGTAGATACACCACACAGTCAGTAGATACACCACACAGTCAGTAGATACACCACACAGTCAGTAGACACACCACACCGTCAGTAGATACACCACACAGCAGTTAGTAGATACACCACACAGTCAGTAGATACACCACACAGCAGTTAGTAGATACACCACACAGTCAGTAGATACACCACACAGTCAGTAGATACACCACACACCAGTCAGTAGATACACCACACAGTCAGTAGATACACCACACAGTCAGTAGACACACCACACCGTCAGTAGATACACCACACAGCAGTTAGTAGATACACCACACAGTCAGTAGATACACCACACAGCAGTCAGTAGATACACCACACAGCAGTCAGTAGATACACCACACAGTCAGTAGATACACCAGACACCAGTCGGTAGATACACCACACAGTACAGGCAACCGTTTATCAGCTCCACTCCTACCGTATCGATGAGCCTGTCACGAAGACAATATTAAAGTTATTACACTTGTAGGACAACACAAGCCGTCTGGTTATAATTACCCAGCTCGCTCTGGCCCTCGGCTGCCTGTCGGTACGTGGCCCCGCGGGGACCTCCTCTAATTGATGTCTGTCCTGGCAGTGTTAGATTGGCGGGTTGATGGGTTGCTTGCGGGTTCACCTCTTGTCTCCTGCGGCCTCTTTTGATTGAGTAGCAGCACCTGCTGTTTGTTGTTGTTGTTTTTCTTCTTCTTCTTCTTCTTCTTCTTCTTCTTCTTCTTCTTCTTCTTCTTCTTCTTCTTCGTCCTCCTCCTCCTCCTCCTCCTTCTCCTCCTCCCCCCTCTTCTCTTCCTCCGTCTCTCATCCTCCTCTCCTTCTCCCTTCTGGCATGTAGTGTTGACTACACTTTACATGTGCCCCTGAACTGGAGGATACAGAACAAATGAAAACCATAAACTGATTAGAGAAATGAGACGTAGACAGTCAACTTTTGTTGGTCACGTTATGAGAAGTAATAAATTGGAGGACTTGGTGACAACTGGCAAGATTATGGGGAAGAGAGCAAGGGGAAGACCGAGAAGGAAATACCTGTATGGCTTGGCCATGTGGCATGGTCGAGACAGAAACACGGAGCTGATCCACGACTCTGGTGATCGAGTTAGTTGGCGAAATATGACCGCTCACGCTTACTGGTACCAATATGCAGTATATCATCACATGATGATGATGAAGTGTGGGAATCATTCTCCTTCTCTGCGGCCACTCATCACCCTGTGGAGCATAGGCCCTGGGCCAACCCTGGCCACCACCTTGGTAGACCCCTCTGTGTTCTTACAGCTACAGTTGTCTACAGGATGACCTAGCCTGTCTCACTCCAACAACCCTGGCCACCACCTTGGTAGACCCCTCTGTGTTCTTACAGCTACAGTTGTCTACAGGATGACCTAGCCTGTCTCACTCCAACCTTCCTTGGTCGCCGCCTACGACATGCACGGCAGGATACACCGTTACTATTTGTTGCTTCCCTCACCGACCCACATGGGCGATGAGGATACTGCCGGTTATATCCCATTTGGCTGGGTCTTCTTCCCACAGAGCTGCCTGGCGGAAGCGTCTCACATAGCATGGACTCCGTAGCTCCAGCAACCACTCCCAGAGATCTCTGAGAAAACTGCACTGTGAACCGAATGACACAGCCCCGAAGCCAACCCGTCACCTTTGTAGCGCGTGGCTTGACCACTCCGCCACGGCGGATCCCCCACTACCGTGTGGGAAGCTTGTAAAGATGCACATACTTATATCAGTAGATCTGATGTGAGACTGCGCACTCGTTGGACTCAATTACTCAACAATAACTGTGTCTCGAAATCTTGAGTTCCAGCACTAGCCGCACTAGAACATTCATGGAACACCTAGCTGGAGTACAGAACATCCAACTGATGGTGCAGAACATCAAGCTGATGGTACAGAACATCTAGTTCATGGGACATAACGTCCAGCTGAGGTACAGAGCATCCAGCTGGGGTACGGAACATCCAGCTGATGGTACAGAACATCCAGCTGATGGTACAGAACATCCAGCTGATGGTACAGAACATCCAGCTGATGGTACAGAACATCCAGCTGGGATACAGAACACCCAGCTGGGATACACAACACCCAGCTGGGATACAGAACATCCAACTATGATACAGAACACCCTGCAATGATACAGAACACCCAGCTGATGGTACAGAACATCCAGCTATGATACAGAACACTCAACTCTGATACAGAACACCCAACTATGATACAGAACATCCAGCTGGGGTACAGAGAGTTACTGTAGCCCCAAATATGTCAAGAGTGACCTTCCTGTGGACTGACCCCAGAGCAGATCTGTCAGAGTGGCCTTCCTGTGGACTGACCCCAGAGCAGATCTGTCAGAGTGGCCTTTCTGTGGGCTGACTTTAGAGCAGATCTGTCTGAGTGGCCTTTCTGTGGGCTGACTCTAGAGCAGATCTGTCAGAGTGGCCTTTCTGTGGGCTGACCCCAGAGCAGATCTGTCAGAGTGGCCTTTCTGTGGGCTGACCCCAGAGCAGATCTGTCAGAGTGGCCTTTCTGTGGGCTGACTCTAGAGCAGATCTGTCAGAGTGGCCTTTCTGTGGGCTGACTCTAGAGCAGATCTGTCAGAGTGGCCTTTCTGTGGGCTGACTCTAGAGCAGATCTGTCAGAGTGGCCTTTCTGTGGGCTGACTCTAGAGCAGATCTGTCAGAGTGGCCTTTCTGTGGGCTGACCCCAGAGCAGATCTGTCAGAGTGGCCTTTCTGTGGGCTGACTCTAGAGCAGATCTGTCAGAGTGGCCTTTCTGTGGGCTGACACTAGAGCAGATCTGTCAGAGTGGCCTTTCTGTGGGCTGAATCTAGAGCAGATCTGTCAGAGTGGCCTTTCTATGGGCTGAATCTAGAGCAGATCTGTCAGAGTGGCCTTTCTGTGGGCTGACTCTAGAGCAGATCTGTCAGAGTGGCCTTTCTGTGGGCTGACCCCAGAGCAGATCTGTTCAGAGTGGCCTTCCTGTGGGACTGACCCCAGAGAAGATCTGTCAGAGTGGACCTTCCTGTGGCCTGACGAAGTAGTAGATGGGAAGAGAGGTGAAAACTAGGAAGATGATGATGATACTCAGGAAGAAGAAGTGGAAAGGGGAAACGATGAGAAAGCAGGAGAAAAAGACAGGAGGAGAAGTAGAATGAGCAGAAGAACCAGAAGGAGGAAGAATTAATAGAAGAGGACGACGAAGAAAATGTAGGGAAAGGATAAGAATGAGGTTACTTAATGTCTCTTGCTATCACAGGAATGCTGAAAGTGATGAGTAATGTCAACTGTAAGAGCTAACGGGACAACGAGAGAAATAATAAACTGGGTAAATGTAAGAATTGACAGGAGGAGAAGTTAAAGTGATGAATTAGATAAATGTAAGAACTGACCGAAGGAGGACGGACTAAACCAACACCGACATGATGGGTTAATGTAAGACATGACTGGGCAACACAGGGTTAAGACCGTTGCCAGCAGCAACGGGCCATGATTGTGGGAGCCAGTCCGAGAGAATCAGTGGCGGGTTTGTGGCCTAGTTCAGTCGGCGCTGCTTCAGAGCCCCAGTATTGATCGACTGCCAGAGACAGCGGATGCTGGGAAGCTGGCCGTGTCGGTTAATGTAATGGCGACCGCTGCAGCCTCTTATCTGTGAATGCGAACTTGTGTTCTGGATATAGATTCCTACTTGGTGGAGATGTGGACCCTGCACAACTGTGTACCTGCCTGGTTGTACAGGACGGCTGTAAGAGTTAGGTGTGGTTGGTATTAGAAGAAAGCCTGGCTAGATAGTGTGTAGATTTGTAGTCACCTAGTGCTCGTTAGACCTGCTTTAGCTCATTCAATGTAAAACACGAGACTGTGGTCGAGGGTGCAACGGCTTGTGTGCAGTCTGGCATATTACATATGTAAGTTTTCGCTAGCTGTAGTAAACTGGCTCTCATCAATCATCAATTGTTTGTTGTTTATGTCGGTTAGTTTTCTAAACCATTCTAATAGTCCCCAGTCTAGGTTATCATTGGGGTGTGTATCGTCTATTATTATTTCATATCGTTGATTTTATTACGCGTGTCTAATTATTTGTGTACATCGTGCTCTCGTCTTCTACATTATGATTTGTAGTGTTGTACATGTCCGGTAATACATTCTTGGTATATCTGCTTTCATATCTACTGCTCGCGTATCTGCTGCTTTTGTATCTACTGATTTTCTGTAAGACTTCTAATTCTACAATATTTTGTCCTTGCGTGTTATGTTCCCGGAAGAACTTGCTATTCTTGTGATCAAGATTTAATGTTTATTTAATCCGATTTCGTAGTTGCCAGGGATGTTTATTATTAACATGATGCCTACTGTCTTAAGCTCGCTGCGCTGAATTCCACACTAATGGGACCATAGCAGAACGCCAGACAAACAGCAACGTTCATCGTGAGATCCCGCCTGGCTTATAATCAAGACAGAATCGATGGCCAGAGGAAGACGACTGGGACATAGCCTTGACTCATATTTTATTTTAGTGATATCCTTTGTTGTTCTATTTCCTGTACTAGACATTGCTGACTGCTTCTGCCAGTCGGTACAGTCTGGGTCTTCAGTATATCTTAGGTCATTAATTACCAACAATGGGGACACAGTGAAGCAAATTTAAAAAACGAATAGCTATTGCTATTAAAAACTAAAACAATTGAATAAACTGTGGAGGGGGACAGATAGAATCAAAACAATTAGATTTTTAAGAGCATGCATCTTTCCCATTGCAACAAACGCCTATCATATGGGACCTGGACACTTACTAAACAAGCTGAACAGCGCAAAAATGCCTTGAATATAAATGTTATAGACATGTTCTAAGAATATCTTGGGTACAGAAAAGAACAAATGCATCCATACGGCAAGAGCTGGATATTAAAGATGGTTGGCTACTACAGACGATATAAATTTATCATAAAACAAAGACAATTTAAATATTTTGGTCACTTGAAACGTCACGAAAGTTTGGAGAGAACAGTAATGGGGGGGGGGGGGTTGGTATATGCCTCGGAGCCGGTCTCCCTGTCCATAGAGGTTAATACTTTCTCCGTAATTCCGTATATCCACGTGGGAGAACACAGCCGCGCGAGATTCGATAGCGGATCGCGTCACATTGGTAACTTACGGTGGTATGTGAGCCGGTCGCTCAGAAATCAATGGCAAACTACTGAGCGTAATCTTGCCAAGACATCAATAACAGCGGTAAAATGCTGGTGTTGACAGAGATGTCCTGTAAATAGGATATGCAAAAAACAAAAAAAACACACACACACACACAAATATGACTGGGAAGAGAGAAAGAGGAAGGCCAAAGAAAAGACGGGTGCATGATGTGGCAGATGATCTCCAGATGGGTGTATCGGGGGGCGGAGAGAGAGAGAGAGACACACACACACACACACTATAAAGACTAAATGTCATGGCGGGACAGGCCAGGCCCCAAGCCTTGGTTGGTAACTGGTCTAGGATCGAAGCTCTGACATGTGGACAGATAGAGCATTGCTTTGCTGATCCGGCAGCATCTGCAGCTTGTCTGGTTCCAGACGTATTGGTGTTAACTTTCCTCTGGAGTAAACAGGCCGAGAGATGTTTCATGCTGCATGGGTAACACATGCTCTCCACAATTCAGCCCAAGCTTTGCGATATGCGTGGGTTGTAGTTATTATGTCCTTTTTGAAGCACAATATAACAAACTATCGTCTGTCAAGACGGGCGGCTGCCAGTGCATACTTAGACCATTCTTGCAAAGATGATTAAGTTGTGTGCGTACATTACGGTTGGTGTGTCTTCTTCCTCTCTGTTGTATTCCCCAATGGGACAGAAGCCGTCAACCGGATCCCGCCGAGCCGTCCAATTCTGTGCAACACCTGCAGCTGCCCCCTGCCCTCCCCGTGTTGTGAGCCTCTAACTTTAGTTCAGGCATTAAATAGAACATGTGGTAACCACTGGAACGGTCAGCGCTGGGACAGACAGACTGACTGGCACAATGCTGGAGGGACTGGGGCAGTGGCGTGGACGGACATCACCAGCTGGGTTGACACACAGCACCAAGGACCCAGATCTGCCCAGAAACACGAAGGTCTCATACAGGTGACAAGGTACGTGTTGATGATGCCCTTTTTTCTGGTCACGTGATCGCCATGTACAGCCGTGTCATCTCTGTTCGTACAGATGTTCTGGTCACGTGATCGATTTGTACAGCAGTGTCATCTCTGTCCGTACAGTTGTTCTGGTCACGTGCCGGCCATCTACAGCCGTGTCACCTCTGTTCGTACTGTTCTGGTTCGCATTTTCTCTCGTCAGACTGCACTTAATTGATCAGAGGAAGAGAAGCGTCAAGTAGACACTCATCCCATAATGTAGTGAGACTTATTTTCAGATGAAGGCGAATCACCTTGACATCTGTAGTTCTAGTTGGTTGCATATCCTGGCAATCAACCGACATTTAATGGCAGTTTGTGATTTACTAGTCAGTAGTTTGCCATAGCTTTCTGAACGGCCGACGCCTCATACCTTCAACAACAACGCAGAACGGTCTGCTTGCAAATTGGCCACGCTGATTTCGAACGCTGGACTGGGTATAACGGCGAATGGCCAGACTGCGCGTTTCACTGACCCCCAGACCACGGCCCCGGTAGCTGCAGTACTGCTAGCGTTATATGCGGCCTGTGGTGACCCCGTGTGTCACATTCATGTAGGAGTGACAGGCATCTGGCTACATTGTTTAAGTTGTCGTGTGACAGGTGTTGTGCTTAAACCTGCCGTGTTGTCACCATGCCCAATTTTCTCACACTCGGAGGCTGTGTTGTCACGTGTTGACTTCTCTCTCTCTCTCTCTCTCTCTCTCTCTCTCTCTCTCTCTCTCTCTCTCTCTCTCTCTCTCTCTCTCTCTCTCTCTCCCTCTCCCTCTGTGTGTGTATGTGCGTGCGTGCACACACAATGCAAGCCGCTTAAGGCGATCTCGGATGTGTGGAATTTCTGTTCTGAAGAACGATATTTATACAATACTATGTGCTTGAACTCTTTTAAGAGGAATTTCTGATAAGAAGAACTGTTTCTTGGGTCCTATGTGAGTTCGCCTTGTCAAGGTCTGCTCGGGAGGGGGGTCTCTCTCTCTCTCTCTCTCTCTCTCTCTCTCTCTCTCTCTCTCTCTCTCTCTCTCTCTCTTACACACACACACACACACACACACACACACACACACACACACACACACACAGCTCTTCAAGGCGGGTTTGTTAGGATAGTCTATAAGGAGCTCCGCTGATCATGTCATGTGTGCGAGGGTTCGACTCCTGCGCTCGAGACCCGTCAGCAGGAGAGAAGACTGACTCCCCCGTGCATGCAGGACCACACATTGCCATAGCCATATCACAACACAGACCTGTCCATGTCAGGGAACTGCTTGGGGACAACAATAACTGACGGATCTTCACCGCGGACATGGTCATCTACGTCTCTAGCAGGGTCATCTCCTGGCCGTCTCTGGCGTGGTCATTTCCTGGCCGTTTCTGGTAGGTTCATATCCTGTCTGTCTCTGGCAGGGTAATCCCCTGTCTGTCTCTGGCAGGGTAATCTCCTGTCTGTCTCTGGCAGGGTAATCTCCTGTCTGTCTCTGGCAGGGTAATCTCCTGGCTGTCTCTGGCAGGGTAATATCCTGTCTGTCTCTGGCAGGGTAATCTCCTGGCTGTCTCTGGCAGGGTAATCTCATGGCCGTCTCTGGCAGGGTAATCTCCTGGCCGTCTCTGGCAGGGTAATCTCATGGCCGTCTCTGGCAGGGTAATCTCCTGGCCGTCTCTGGCAGGGTAATCTCCTGGCTGTCTCTGACAGGGTAATCTCCTGTCTGTCTCTGGCAGTGTAATCTCCTGTCTGTTCTCTGGCAGGGTAATCTCCTCGCTGTCTCTGACAGGGTAATCTCCTGTCTGTCTCTGGCAGTGTAATCTCCTGTCTGTCTCTGGCAGTGTAATCTCCTGTCTGTCTCTGACAGTGTAATCTCCTGTCTGTCTCTGGCAGGGTAATCTCCTCGCTGTCTCTGACAGGGTACTCTCCTGTCTGTCTCTGACAGTGTAATCTCCTGTCTGTCTCTGGCAGTGTAATCTCCTGTCTGTCTCTGGCAGGGTAATCTCCTCGCTGTCTCTGACAGGGTAATCTCCTGGCTGTCTCTGGCAGTGTAATCTCCTTTCTGTTCTCTGGCAGGGTAATCTCCTGGCTGTCTCTGGCAGGGTAATCTCCTGTCTGTCTCTGGCAGGGTAATCTCCTGTCTGTCTCTGGCAGGGTAATCTCCTGGCTGTCTCTGGCAGGGTAATCTCCTGGCCATCTCTGGCAGGGTAATCTCCTGGCCATCTCTGGCAGGGTAATCTCCTGGCCGTCTCTGGCAGGGTAATCTCCTGTCTGTCTCTGGCAGGGTAATCTCCTGGCTGTCTCTGGCAGGGTAATCACCTGTCTGTCTCTGGCAGGGTAATCTCCTGGCTGTCTCTGACAGGGTAATCTCCTGGCTATCTCTGGCAGGGTAATCTCCTGGCCGTCTCTGGCAGGGTAATGTACTGGCCCTCTGTGGCAGGGTAATCTCCTGGCCGTCTCTGGCAGGGTAATCTCCTGGCCGTCCCTGACAGGGTAATCTCCTGGCCGTCTCTGACAGGGTAATCTCCTGGCTGTCTCTGACAGGGTAATCTCCTGGCCGTCTCTGGCAGGGTAATCTCCTGGCTGTCTCTGACAGGGTAATCTCCTGGCCGTCTCTGACAGGGTAATCTCCTGGCCGTCTCTGACAGGGTAATCTCCTGGCCGTCCCTGACAGGTGTACTGGATGTTATACGGTTCCTATCCCTCTTCAAGGCCAGACGTTGTGAGGACACTGGAGGATGGTTGGGTGGTTGGTGCGTTGGTTGGTTGTATGGTTGTTTGGGTAGTTGGTTGTATGGTCGTTTGGGTGGTTGGCTGTATAGTTGGTTGGGTGATTGGTTGGTTGCTTAGTTGGTTGGGTGATTGGTTGGTTTGATGGTTGGTTGCTTAGTTGGTTGAGTGATTGCTTGGTTTGATGGTTGGTTGCTTAGTTGGTTGGGTGATTGCTTGGTTTGATGGTTGGTTGCTTAGTTGGTTGGGTGATTGCTTGGTTTGATGTTTGGTTGCTTAGTTGATTGGGTGATTGCTTGGTTTGATGTTTGGTTGCCCTGCTGTAGTGGCTAGATGCTCACGGTAGTCATGGCTTCGAATCCGTACCAGGGCTGATGTTATGTTGTATTGCTCCGGACTGATTAGCACCCGGCTTACAATTGGTACCAACAACTATCTTGGGAAATCAAGGCTACCGGCTTGAGACTGACCATGTCCTGGCGAGTTTGACTGGTTGATGAACATATGGGTCTATCAGACTATGTCCACTGTGCACTCAGCCGTGTAATATGGGTCTATCAGACTATGTCCACTGTGCACTCAGCCGTGTAATATGGGTCTATCAGAGTATGTCCACTGTGCACTCAGCCGTGTAATATGGGTCTATCAGAATATGTCCACTGTGCACTAAGCCGTGTAGTATGGGTCTATCAGAGTATGTCCACTGTGCACTCAGCCGTGTAATATGGGTCTATCAGAATATGTCCACTGTGCACTCAGCCATGTAGTATGGGTCTAGCAGAGTATGTCCACTGTGCACTCAGCCATGTAGTATGGGTCTATCAGAGTATGTCCACTGTGCATTAAGTCGTGTAGTATGGGTCTATCAGAGTATGTCCACTGTGCATTAAGTCATGTAGTATGGGTCTATCAGAGTATGTCCACTGTGCACTCAGCCGTATAATATGGGTCTAGCAGAGTATGTCCACTGTGCACTCAGTCCTGTAATATGGGTCTATCAGAGTATGTCCACTGTGCACTCAGCCGTGTAATATGGGTCTAGCAGAGTATGTCCACTGTGCACTCAGCCGTGTAATATGAGTCTAGCAGAGTATGTCCACTGTGCACTCAGCCGTGTAATATGAGTCTAGCAGAGTATGTCCACTGCGCACTCAGCCATGTAGTATGGGTCTATCAGAGTATGTCCACTGTGCATTAAGTCGTGTAGTATGGGTCTATCAAGAGTATTCCACTGTGCACTCAGCCGTGTAATATGGGTCTAACAGAGTATGTCCACTGTGCACTCAGCCATGTAGTATGGGTCTAGCAGAGTATGTCCACTGTGCACTCAGCCATGTAGT